>PIJE02000228.1:307977-357144 GCA_002895965.2 Coryphaenoides rupestris | reverse complement strand
CCTAGTCACACCCGGTGGCCCCTCCCTCCTCCAGTGTATTCGTGCACTATGCCTCACACACTAGGCACACACACACACACACACACACACACACACACACACACACACACACACACACACACACACACACACACACCCACACACACACAGACACACACACACACACACACACACACACACACACACACACACACACACACACACACACACACACACACACACACACACACACACACACACACACACACACACACACACACACACACACACACACACACACACACACCATCTGTGTGCGTTTGTGCATGCACACACACACGCAATCCAATTGCATGCATGCAAACACACACACACACAAGCCAACTGCACACACACACATACATACACACATGCATGCATACACACAACCCCCCATCACACCACATAACCCCTCTCACACATACTCCCACACATACACTATACATATGCTACACTTATATATACACACGCGCACACTCATACATACATACATACATACATACACAGACACACTCACACGCAGACTCAAACATACATGCATTGCACACACACACACTCACACACACACACACACACACACACACAGTCTACGTGTACCTCTCTTTTTCTTTGTAGGACTCTCTCTGCCTTCCTGCCGCAGGGCACCGCCCTCTTCTTGACAGATGGAGGATGTGTAGGGAGTGCTCACTGTAGAAACCCCCGGGTTATGACAGCAGTAACATGGTGTATAAAAACGTATTAGAAACAATCTGTGAAAGCTCGACACCGCATCAGCCAAGTCTCTTAATTTTTATAGAAATTCCGACAAACGGAAGCGGGAAGCTTTGTAAAGTTGGTATCTGGGTCACTTTGCTTTTCACGGCCTCCTCCTCTCCCCCCTGCGCAAAGTTGTCTTCCCATGCTGCTTCTTGCTCAGGAGTTGCCAGGTGTGTACGATTTATTTTTCTAAGGGTAAACATGCCACAGGAGAGATGGAGAGACAGTGGTGTGGAATAAATACCCCGACACTGTTTTTGGAGGATATGAGGCGGATATAAGCGTGTGGTGACAGCAACCGCGGCCACCTTCAGCTCCGTGGTAAAGGTGGCAGAGGAGACTTGGCTCTCGCTCTCGGCCGATGGCCTTTGACCAGACGGTAGCACGGGGGGGGTGGGATGTACCCGGCTAATGAGGCCTGGCACTGCAAACCACTAACCTTAAAAACCGGGAACAACTTTCACGGGCACTTGTGATAGCGGCGATAATGCATCTCAAATTAATGAAACGCTCCTCTGTAGGCCTGTGGAACCGGTAACGGTTTAATCAATACACTGCCAGTTCCCCGGCTCTTTCAAATGAACTCCAAAAACCATGCGAGGATATTACACAGCGTACAGTTGTCAAAGGACTGGGGTTTGTAATCACCAGTAATATGAGATCGCACCATTTAATACCATGTTGTGGAATTGGAAATTGAACAATAAAGACAGTGTCACTGTCCCACTGCCAACACTGGCTCTCTGATAACCTTGAAGTCCCCTTGACCATTAAAACAACAGCGGCTCTGCACATGGGGTCCTTCCACCCCCCCCCCCACCACAAATAGCGAGCAACGTTGTCAGTTGATACCCACCTGAAATAGTCTTCCTCGGTTTCCGTGGGACAAAGCTGCATCGTTATCATGGACCTCTAGACGGGGGGGGGCGGCACATGCAGGATGACCCCTTCACCTCTGCACGGCATTGGGAGGAGGAGGAGGAGGGGGAGGAGGAGGAGGAGGAAGAGGACCCCTGCCCAGACGTGGGAGTGGAGGTCCCAGGCCGGCGGTGGGAAGACTCGTGCTGACAAGGCACAAGTCTTTGCGGTACCTCTCCCCGTACAAGCACTCTTTAATTAGTAGGGCTTCTCCAGGAGTCTACACAGGGGGGCGGGAGGGGGACAGGAGGGTTAGCTGGGATGGGCTGGTCGAGGCAGGAGGCATGCGCAGGAAGGACTCCTGTTGCCATAGAGGCGAGGAGAAAACTGCAATAAGTTGAGCAGACATCTATACCTATAAGGAGGGTCCCACCTAATTCCCCTTGAGAGTTCCTACACATTAAACTATATTGGGTATATCTTCCTCAGTGCGTTGTCCTAGATACTTACAAGGACATCGATACTGACAACTACATGGTCAAAAGGTTCATTCAGATGGGCCTTTAAGGAAGGACAGCCCTATTTGCATGCTTAACAGCTCTTGGATCACGCCAGTCTGGGTGATCAAACCATCGTAGCCACGCATCTCCCCTGGCTTCACTCAGACATCTGCTGCAAATATGTTTTTGCAAAATTAAATCATAAATTAGCTCGCCACAAATGTGAACACGGACACAAAAGGACCTCACAAAGACCAAAATGCAGGCACGTTCATGTGAAATCCTCTTTGGCGGAATCAGCACAACTCATTTTTATTGTGAATTATATTAATAATGGATGTTTTCGTGAGGCCAGGAGAGACAGCTATGACGGCTTGATCACGCAGACGAGTCTTGTCCTTTGAGCAAGGGTCCTACTCTCCTTTGTGTGTGTGTGTGTGTGTTTGTGTGTGTGTGTGTGTGTGTGTGTGTGTGTGTGTGTGTGTGTGTGTGTGTGTGTGTGTGTGTGTGTGTGTGTGTGTGTGTGTGTGTGTGTGTGTGTGTGCGTGTGTGTGTGTGTGTGTGTATGCATGCCTGTGTGTGTGTGTGTGTGCGTGTGTGTGTGCGCGTGTGTGTGTGTGCGCGGTCCAGTCCTCTCCAGAGACACCAGCTGCCAGGTGTAAGAAAACAGGAGAGAGGTGATGGACGTATTGAGAAGATGTCACTTGGCCTTCAATCAAGGGACAGCGGGGAACTTTGCCAAGGGTGAGCCATCTGAAGGGCCACCTCACTCGCTGCCCTTTTGGACGTGGAAGTGCTGCGTCATCCACACAAAATACACCCCACCGGGGATTTTAGGGCCCAGTGTGCTTTACCACATTTCTTATTCTATCACAAACCTTTATGACCCCTAAAATTGTGCGTGCGTGTGTGTGTGTGTGTGCGCATGTGTGTGCGTGTGCGTGTGCGTACACAGTGTATGTACTGTATGTATACTGCATATGTGTTGTGTGTACGTTGTGTCAGTGTATGTGCCGAGGTGCTCTCCGTTCAAGACAACGACGGGAGCTGATCATATTGGCATTGTTATTCGCCTGCCAGCGTGCCAGCGATTGTTCCCTTCGCCTCATGTTAACCCGAGGTCAGAAAACTCATCGTGGCTATCAATGTTAACAGTCGCCGTCTTCCCGGGGTTAGCTGGTTGTGCTATTTGAATGGACTAGCAATGCAATTCGTCACCGCTAGGCAGTACCATGTCGCTTGTAGCAAAATGCATGCACACTATGCCCCGCAGTAAGTTAATGGCATAGTATAAAGTGCCATCGACATTCACCGCCAACATGTGTGGATTTTATTCATTCAAAATTTGTCGAAAATGTGTCAATAGACGTTGAAATAAGGAAACCCAATTTCCTCCCAAATTGACCTTGGGTCTATAAGTTTTGTTGATCATAAAAGATGAATTATCAGTTGAAGTTCAATATGTGCTGTGGTCGTTCATAATTGAACTTTGGTAATCAAACGGTTTTTCTGGAAATGGCACAAGTTGAAAGAAAAGTGGGGGAAAGTGGGTTTTGTGTTTTGGTTTTCAGAACATTTTTGCCTTTCAACATTATGAGCCTTTTCACTGGTTAATCCCTGCAGTCTCTATTCATTGTAGTTTTTTATATTTAAATTTTTTGCACAAATTTGCATTTCTTGCATCCCTTAATAGCCCATGTTCAAGTATGGACCCTTTGTTGTGCGCGCGTTTTTTATGTGAGTCACGTCCGGGAGAACGAGTGTGAAAGAAAATCAACACTTTAAACTGTTTTGGTATTTCAAGTATATTCCATTTGAGCAGGGTTCCAGCAGGTCTAGCAGGCCATGTTGTCACCATTTGTTTTTTGGTTATTTATATTTCTAGTATGTCATTTTGGCGACACTGTTTGGCTACACATCACTGGTCCCGTGATGTAAACAAAATATAGTTTTCCTTCAGATTATTCTGCAGTGTGCTTGATAGGGAATTATTTAATAGTCCGCCACTCCATTTATCTGCTTCCACTGCATTTGCCCTTCAACAAATAATTAATGTTCATACCTCAAAGAAATACCAATGCTGTTGTCCTCGTGAATCAACTCTGCATCATGGGGCGCAATGCAAACACGGTTTTAGTTCTGATTAACAATAAGGTTGCCACTTGATGTAATAGCAAGTTCTATCACATCTGTGGCCATTATTCTGCTAATTATCTTGAGTTGTATAATAGCCTACTCGTTACGGACAAAACTCTTTTGGTCATTTCTTGAAAAATCTGCATCAAATGTGGGTTGTGCTCGCTTTCTCTGAAACAACTTTGAATCCATAAATGAATAGAATAAATTAATTAAAGATTATCTCAACATGAAGCATGCAAGCAACTTTTGATTCGAACAGCGCCACATAAATCAAGTGTTTTATTATAATTATGAATAACATTATTACAACTCAGACACGCCTGGTTTCAAATCATTGTTGGATTTTATGATCATATTCATAATTTTCATAGATTTCAGACTTTGGAGCCGCAAAAAAGACTGAAGAAGAAGATGCCGTAACTGTTCAGAATGGCTACCGGTCTGCAGGTTTAAGGTGACGGGCTCTTGCTTCTAGTTCTTACTATTTCCCGTCTTGTTTGAAATCCACTCGCCACTCGTGTCTCGTTTCTGATTTCTCCACTTCCTGGCCTCATGCCCCTCCCACCCCCCCGCACCCCCCTCCCCCCCCCCCGCCTGGGTAATCACCTGCCCCGGCCTAATTAGTTGCACCTGTGTCCAATCACCCTCCCTTTGTGTTTCAGCTGAGTTTCTCCGCTCTCCTTGTGCCTGCAGGTCCTTCCTGAGTCCAGCGGTCCAGCTGTTCCTCCTCGTGTATTCCTTGGCGCTAACAGACCTGGCTTCTCGTGGCTTTTTTTTTTTTCTTGTACTTTGCTCACCTCTGCCTGATTGCTGCACAGATTCTCTGTGTGTACCGAACCCTGCTTCGAGTAAAAAAAGACTTTTGGATTCAACCTGCCAACCTGGAGTGTCGTGGCGGGCAGTGTTGGTTTCGAGACCGCTGTCTGTGGATGCCCCCGGCGTTACAGTAATTATCCTTGCTTTGTTGCCTCCGGAAGGCATTTAAATGATAAGAGTTTGGGAGAACCAGTCAGTCGTGAAATGCCAACCGCCGTGCGATGACATGTGACACAAGTCAACCCACGAGTTTGACATCCTGGGGACATCTTCGATTCTAATCTCTACAAAAATAACGAGAAACATCTCCCATCTCAGGGGTCTGCGATCAGTTATGAGGTGCTGGTGGGCTGCATACTCAAAATCTCATGATTACCTTCTATGTGTGTGTTTCTTTTACCGTTTCTTTCAAACCGTCTGGAGGACTACGGATCCAACAGCTAACTCGGCGGAACCAGAACCATATATTGTTGGTGTTCAGATTTGTATCCGAAGCCACTTGCAGATAACTCAGATACAGTTCATTAAAGAGCGGGTATAGGGTGTTACGGGGGGGGGGGTTGACTCACCATGCCTACTGGTGAGTCAAACACCTATCCCACCACACTCTCCTGGATCCACCATTAATAGACAAAGAGCGACCGTCTCAGCTGCAGTAAAATAAGACTTTTCTCCCCGGTTTCAACACAACACCCAAAGTGCTTTACATAGCGCGTGCATGTGTGTGTGTGTGTGTGTGTGTGTGTGCGCGCGCGCGTGTGTGCGTGCATTTGCATGGGCATGGGAATATGGGAATAGCTTCAGCCTCGATAACCATCGTGTGAAGGGTGGGACTGGGGGTGGTGTAGGAGTGGGAGAGGGTTGTCACTCCCCCAGCCAGAGCCTCTGGCTGGGTGTTGACAGACGGGGGAAGGAGGTTGTGGGCTGGGGGGGGGCAGTGGAGAGAGAGAGAGAGAGGGTGTGGAGGTGGTGGAGGAGCCACTGCTGTCAGGTATCGCGGCTAATCCGTTGGAGAAGAAGATGATGATGATGAATAAAATCGTATCTGATTACCGGCTCTCTGGTGTCTGACGCAACGAAGCCGTCTCTGTTTGACTCAGAAAGAGCAAAGGTTATGGTTATGTAATACAGTATACATAATACAGTAGAATCAAATCTGGCAAGGCGGGCGAGGGGGGGGGTCATGTGGCAGGGCCAGTGACGATTAAACAATATTCCCGGTATAGGAATAGCGTTTAATCTCGCAATACCAAAATAGTGACAGTGTGTGTTTTTCTTATGAATGAAACAGCAAAAAAAAACAAAAAAGGTTGTTGACGTGTTGACAGGGACCCCCACAATCTACCGTTTGCAGTTCTTCCAGCAATAGGCAGGCCTCAAACCAACCGTGCTGCAGTCAATACCAGGGAACTGTGCCCGGTGGGGGTTTTTAACGTTGAGTCAATAAAAGCCAAGGACACCCGATATATCCGTTCTATACAGTATATAAACCACCACAACCGCAAGAAGACCAGGGGGATTTGGGTCAAAGAAGAACAAAACTGTAACGTTGAGCCCAAAGCACACCGAATTCCGCTTCATATTTGCAGCAAAAAATAAATAAAATCATATTGTTTTAACGGAGCAACGCACACGCATGATGCAGGGATGGATTTCTCTTCCGCGCGTTACGGAAAGTCTACTTTGGACGGGAAAATGCAGAAAGTTGTATTTTTGCGTTTTTGTCCCGACACAACCTGTGGCCGTTAACATCCAGTCTCGAGGCAGACTGAGAAGTACACAACGCAAGGAATTGGCGGCATCTCGTCCACGAATGAATTAGCGCTTACATTGTCTTGTCGTGAGTGGCCGGGAAAGCACATCTGTCATCATCTGTTCACAATTCAAAAGCTATACTTCTGTCTGTCATCTCCACCGAGGCTATTAGCCAGAGAGAAGTCATTAGCAATATTCCTCCTGTAGATGTCTGTGGTAGTGTGATTATTCTTGTGTACTCAATTAGTGATTGAGGAGACTGCAAACTATTTCAGTCACTCGAGAGAGTGTGTGCGTTGCTGATTTGGATTGTGAAAGGATAAACAAATAACCCAATTCATCGGCTTCTCGATTCGGTGACATAATAAGAAATTATCCCGCGGGGGAGATTCACGGTGAGGATTTGTCAACAGCATGTTCATTACCGTGGATATATTAGTCATAAAATATCAATAACAAACCATAACACAATACAAATAAATCAGTCATATCTCCCAAAACCTTTTTTTTTCAATTTCACTTTTAAAAAGGTATATACCGTAAATCCTCTAATAGTGGCCTGTATTCCATTAAAGGCCGGTCTCTCATAATTAGGGCTGGGTATCGAATTTTTTTACTTTTTTGGTACTGATCCGAATCACTGCGGTACTACCGAGCACCGGCAGAGGTCAGAACATTCGACGCCAAACTTCGGTACTTTTCTTTTTTTTTCCTCGTCTCTCATCCAATCACTATATTTGTTCTAAAATCAAACGTGACTGCTGGTTTAGGTGGCGGTATGCACCTTAAAGTTGTTAGCGATCCGCCAGTAAACCCAGAGAAGAAGAAGTGACTGCTGGTTGGATGGAAAAAGAAACGCATCCTTGTGTTACTACGTCAATACGCATGTAATCACCGAGCCATGTGGATGTCTCGTGTTTGCGGAGAGTCGAAAAATGTCCAAACCACGGTCCAAGGTCTGGTTACATTTAGTAAAAAGTAGGGACGGTGCAAAATGCAATATTTGTGATCAGACCATAGCTGGCGCTGGTGGCAACACTTCTAATTTAATGAAGCATTTAATCTCACACGTCATTAACCTGAGACAAGAGAGCTGCACTGTGTTTGACTGTAAACACCGACTACTAACGTTACTACTAGCGGTAACGATAACGGGGAACAGACTGCTTCCTCAACATGGATAGAGTAAGTAAAAAATTTGGACATTTTAAACTTAAAATGCATCAATCTGGTGCAATTTGAGAGCTTCTTTCTCTGTGTGTGAGTTAAAAGTTAAAACTATAAGGCATAATCTGGTGAACTTAGAGGGGGGTGGGATCATTGAAGCTCAGTTTTCATTCTGTTGTGGGCCGCCACAAATAAATCAATGTATGGGAAACACGGCCTAGTTTGAAATGAATGACACTTGGACTCTTTCTATTTGGAAAAACTAATGTAAAAAGACTTGTATTACAGTAAAAACATGTTCCGGCGATTGCATTATGAAATGTGCTTTTATTTACACATAGGTATCGAAAAAACTATAGTTTTGGCACCGGTATTGAAACTCAGGTACCGGTACCGGTATCGAAAAATTTGAAACGATACCCAGCCCTACTCATAATGGCCGGGGGGCGTGGCCGGCCTCCAATAAACGAAGAAAAAAAACGATGGTTAATACGGTAAACTCCTGGTGTGTGTTATACACCGGTAATGTAACTACGGTAATGTAACTACGGTAATGTAACTACGGTAGTTTTAATTACCTGTGCAAGCCTGAATGTCCCACAACACAACGTGTCTACGTAACACAGAGAAGAGAAAACAAACATGGCGCCGACCAGACGAAAGTTTGACGTGACTTTTAAAGAGACAGTTACTGTATTACCGTAATGTTTCTTCCTACCTCAGGGTCGTTTTGTGTTATTTTAGAGTGGCCGTATTCTCCCTACGTGAGGCTGCGCTGATGTTTTGTTATCATAATGTTACTTGCAGCTGAATCTTACTGTTTTGTTTTTATGTGACAATGTGTGCAATGTTTTGCAATAAAAGTCAGGAAATTAAGGGATTATGTCCATGAGAGTTTAATTTTAAGAAATAAAGGCCTGCCTCTAATATAAGCCTGCCTCCAACAAAGGCCTGGTGCACTTTGCGGCTCAGTAAATAAAGGCCCCGGAGGATTTACGGTAATCAATTGTAAATTACAAATTGCAAATACATTGAAATAGCATCTAGCGTAGCTTTGATTAGGGTCTAAATAGGCACATTAGATGTACCATTTTTGGATTATAGAAACCATTTGGTACGCATAGGTAGGCCTATGCATTTAGGCTTTGCTTGGTATCCAAGTAAAAAGCTACTAAATCCAGAAAATAACAACGGGCAAACACATACATATTGCATTGTAATTATGCAGATCTAAAACAAAGCTTTCCAACTTCGTGTGTGTGTGTGTGTTTCTATAAAAGGGTTTTAGAAGAAAGAAATAAGAGTTTACAATCTGTGTGTATGTTTGTGTGAACGCGTGTAACAGCATGTCACACTTTTTTGCTGGATAGATATGTTTTCTGTTTCCTCTCTGGTGTTGGTTACATAACTTGTGACCACGGCGATCTGAAACGATACTACTTGTGACGTTACTGGAAAAACTTCCAACACCTCCCCAATCCCTTGCGCCGCGCTCTCTCTCTCTCTCTCTCTCTCTCTCTCTCTGAGTGAGGATCTACGGAAGCGAGTGAGTTTTAGTTTGGTGGTGTAGGGGCCCTGGCAGCGGGGCGCATAATCCCGTTGGTCAGCCGTGCATGGCGAGGCTGGAAAGCTTACGCGTCGTCATGCTATTAAGTTGGCACCGGTGGTTAAGTGCACTGTGGAGGACTGTAGTTTGGCTGTTGGGGAGGTTGTCGGGTACGGCAGTGTGAGATCGGCCTCCCGGATGAACAACGCTGTGGTGGTGTTTCTTGACAGCGTTGACAAAGTCAATCGTTTGATTGAGAGTGCGTGGTTGTTCAGGGCACCTATACTCCGGTGTTTTCTTTGAGCAGCCCGTTCATTCGAAATGAAGTACTAGCGAAGGAGTTGTCCAGACATGGAAAACTTGTGTCACCTATTAAAATGATTCCCCTGGGCTGTAAATCTCCCCAGTTAAAGCACGTCATGTCGTTCCGGAGACAGGTCCTCATGATCCTCAACAGGAATGAGGAAGAGACCTGGCATTAAAATTCAGAGTGGAAGATTTTGATTACACTGTGCACGTAACGACCGATAATATGAAGTGCTTTGGGTGCGGTTTGTTATGTGATTCGCTCCTGCCCGGATAGAGTGGGTGACCGAGCCCCTGCTGCTTCTCCAGCCCAGGCGGCTGATGCAGCGGCAGAGGGGCCGATCCAACCCCCGCGCCCGCCGGTTGCGGGGTCGTCTGGTGCGCCCTCACACGCAAAGCCGACGGTGCAGTCCGCTCAGCCTGAGGAGGCTTCTGTCTCTGCGGGGCCTAATGTGTCTAGTGGGGAAGTGCTTCAGGCTGAAAATAGACAAGCAATGGTGGAAAATGTTAAGGAGACACAAAATAATTTGGATACAGAGTCAAATCTTGCTCAAACAAATCAAAAAGTCAGGAAAATGATGGTGTGCCAAATTATGTGAGCTCAGTAGATCTGATTGTTGCAAGAGTGGCAGAATCAGTGCTTGAGGATGAGATTAACTTGGAGGAGGGTGTTGTTAGATCCTCAAATGTAAAAAGAAAAGTTCCTGATGTCCCACAAGTTGAAACTCCACAGAAATAAGTTTCAAGAACAGTTGCAGAGACAGAGTGTCCATCCTCTCAATCCTCCCAGGGGCTAGAGTCTGAGGTTGAGGGGGATATAGAGGACATGGTAGGAGGCGAGGAAGATTATGAGGAGATTGAGGTGATTGAGGAGGGTGGTTCTTCTCGCTCTTCTAGATATTCTTTCTTTGACCTTAGGAGGTTTTTGCGGGCCACAAAGGGAAAAAGGGGGGTAAAGGTGGAGGATCATTTTCCTGACTTAGAGCTTCTTCTGCTCTCACTTAAGGGGCACATGACGAAATCAGGTTTTGGTAAATCTGGTTTCTCTCTACAGGAGAAATTCAGATTGAACAAAATAGTGCAGAAGGTGAAAACTCAGTTAAGCAATAATGGTGAATAATGTGTCTGTAGTGTTTTTACTATTTTTGTGTTGGTACCCGATTTATTTCAATTTACTTATGTGCACTTTAAATTTTGGTACTTTAAACCTGAATGGTGCCAGGAATGTTACAAGGAGAGCTTCTCTTTTTAGTTTGATTAGTTTGAAAAAATTAAATGTTACTTTTGTTCAAGAAACTCATAGCACTGAGGACAATGCTGCTGATTGGAGAAGAGAGTGGGCTGGGGAGGTTTTTCTCAGTCATAAAAGTAATTTGAGTTGTGGGGTTGGGATTTTATTCTCCCAGTCTTTCAATCCCGGTAACATTGTTGTTGAGGAAATTGTGGCTGGAAGAATGTTGAAAATAAGGGCTGAATTTGAAAAAGTCAAAATGGTTTTTATAAATATTTATGCTCCAACTGTAGGTTCGGAGAGGGTTGGCTTTTTGAATGTGTTGAGTGATGTTATTAAGCAGTGTCAGCCTGGTGATGTTCTTGTCTGTTCGGGAGACTGGAATTGCACAGAAAACCCAAACTTGGACAGGAACCACCCAGAGCCGCATTTGGCTTCTAAGAATGCGTTATTAAAATTAACTAAGGCTCATGAATTGAGTGACGTGTGGAGGGTTTTTAATAAAGGTCACCGTCAGTACACCTGGCTGCATTCTAAGGACAATCGTTGTATTACAGTAAAAACATGTTCCGGCAATTGCATTATGAAATGTGCTTTTATTTACACATAGGTATCGAAAAAAGTATAGTTTTGGCACCGGTATTGAAACTCAGGTACCGGTACCGGTATCGGAAAATTTGAAACGATACCCAGCCCTACTCATAATGGCCGGGGGGGCGTGGTCAACACGGACAAATAAAGGCCGGCAAACTCCTGGTGCGTTACACCGGTAATGTAACTACGGTAATGTAACTACGGTAATGTAACTACGGTAGTTTGAATGACCTGTGCAGCCTGAATGTCCCACAACACAACGTGTCTATGTAACACAGAGCTACCAGAGGAGAGAAAACAAACATGGTGCCGACCACACAAAAGTTTGACGTGACTTTTAAAGAGACAGTTACTGTATTACCGTAATGTTTCTTCCTACCTCAGGGTCGGTTTGTGTTATTTTAGAGTGGCCGTATTCTCCCTACGTGAGGCTGCGCTGCTGTTTTGTTACCATAATGTTATTTGCAGCTGAATCTTACTGTTTTGTTTTTATGTGACAATGTGTGCAATGTTTTGCAATAAAAGTCAGGAAATGAAGGGATTATGTCCATGAGAGTTTAATTTTAAGAAATAAAGGCCTGCCTCTAATATAAGCCTGCCTCCAACAAAGGCCTGGTGCACTTTGCGGCTCAGTAAATAAAGGCCCCGGAGGATTTACGGTAATCAATTGTAAATTACAAATTGCAAATACATTGAAATAGCATCTAGCGTAGCTTTGATTAGGGTCTAAATAGGCACATTAGATGTACCATTTTTGGATTATAGAAACCATTTGGTACGCATAGGTAGGCCTATGCATTTAGCTTTGCTTGGTATCCAAGTAAAAAGCTACTAAATCAGAAAATAACAACGGGCAAACACATACACATTGCATTGTAATATGCAGATCTAAAACAAAGCTTTCCAACTTCGTGTGTGTGTGTGTGTTTCTATAAAAAGGGTTTTAGAAGAAAGAAATAAGAGTTTACAATCTGTGTGTATGTTTGTGTGAACGCGTGTAACAGCATGTCACACTTTTTTGCTGGATAGATATGTTTTCTGTTTCCTCTCTGGTGTTGGTTACATAACTTGTGACCACGGCGATCTGAACGATGTGACGTTACATGGAAAAACTTCCAACACCTCCCCACTCTCTCTCTCTCTCTCTCTCTCTCTCTCTCTCTCTCTCTCTCTCTCTCTCTCTCTCTCTCTCTCTCTCTCTCTCTCTCTCTCTCTCTCTCTCTCTCTCTCTCTCTCTCTCTCTCTCTCTCTCTCTCTCTCTCTCTCTCTCTCTCTCTCTCTCTCTCTCTCTCTCTCTCTCTCTCTCTCTCTCTCTCTCTCTCACACACCTGTGCGTGATTGCTGAGTGAATGTCGAGGTCTGAGAGGATCTACGGACGACGTGGGTTTTCTATCTTTGCTATTTTTTTCTGGTCTATTGTGGTTTTAGTTTGGTGGTGTAGGGGCCTGGCAGCGGGGGGGCATAATGCCCGTTGTCAGCGGGCATGCGGAGCTGGAAAAGCTTACGCGTCGTCATGCTATTAAGTTGGCACCGGTGGTTAAGTGCACTGTGTTCTCGAACAGCCGTTGGACAAAGGTCAATCGTTTGATTCAGAGTGCCGCGGTTGTTCAGGGCACCTATACTCCGGGTTTTTCTTTGAGCAGCCCCGCTAAAAAAAGTAATCATCGGCAATGTTCCTCCGTTCATTAGAAATGAAGTACTAGCGAAGGAGTTGTCCAGACATGGAAAACTCATGTCACCCATTAAACTGACTCCCCTGGGCTGTAAATCTAAATTTAAAGCACGTCATGTCGTTCCGGAGACAGGTCCTCATGATCCTCAACAGGAATGAGGAAGAGTTAAACCTGCCATTAAAATTCAGAGTGGAAGATTTTGATTACACTGTGCACGTAACGACCGATAATATGAAGTGCTTTGGGTGCGGTTTGGAGGGTCATGTGATTCGCTCCTGCCCGGATAGAGTGGGTGACCGAGCCCCTGCTGCTTCTCCAGCCCAGGCGGCGGATGCAGCGGCAGAAGGGGCCGATCCAACCCCCGCGCCCGCCGGTTGCGGGCTCGTCTGGTGCGCCCTCGCAGCGCGCAAAGCCGACGGTGCAGTCCGCTCAGCCTGAGGAGGCTTCTGTCTCCGCGGGGCCCAATGTGTCTCGTGGGGAAGTGCTTCAGGCCGAAAATAGACAAGCAATGGTGGAAAATGTTAAGGAGACACAAAATAATTTGGATACAGAGTCAAATCTTGCTCAAACAAATGAAAGTCAGGAACATGATGGTGTGCCAAAGGATGTGAGCTGAGTAGATCTGATTGTTGCAAGAGTGGCAGAATCAGTGCTTGAGGATGAGATTAACTTGGAGGAGGGTGTTGTTCGATCCTCAAATGTAAAAAGAAAAATTCCTGATGTCCCACAAGTTTCCCCCAACTCCACAGAAAAAAGTTTCAAGAACAGTTGCAGAGACAGAGTGTCCATCCTCTCAATCCTCCCAGGGGCTAGAGTCTGAGGTTGAGGGGGATATAGAGGACATGGTAGGAGGCGAGGAAGATTATGAGGAGATTGAGGTGATTGAGGAGGGAGGTTCTTCTCGCTCTTCTAGATATTCTTTCTTTGACCTTAGGAGGTTAGGAGGCAGATTGAACAAAATAGTGCATAAGGTGAAAACTCAATTAAGCAATAATGTTGAATAATGTGTCTGTAGTGTTTTTATTATTTTTGTTTTGGTACCAGATTTATTTCAATTTGCTTATGTGCACTTTACATTTTGGTACTTTAAACCTGAATGGTGCCAGGAATGTTACAAGGAGAGCTTCTCTTTTTAGTTTGATTAGTTTGAAAAAATGTAATGTTACTTTTGTCCAAGAAACTCGGCACTGAGGATAATGCTGCTGATTGGAGAAGAGAGTGGGCTGGGGAGGCTTTTCTCAGTCACAAAAGTAATTTGAGTTGTGGGGTTGGGATTTTATTCTCCCAGTCTTTCAATCCCAGTAACATTGTTGTTGAGGAAATTGTGGCTGGAAGATTGTTGAAAATAAGGGTTGAATTTTAAAAAGTTAAAATGGTTTTGATAAATATTTATGCTCCAACTGTAGGTCCGGAGAGGGTTGTTTTGTTTTTTTTATGTGTTGAGTGATGTTATTAAGCAGTGTCAGCCTGGTGATGTTCTTGTCTGTTCGGGAGACTGGAATTGTACAGAAAACCCAAACTTGGACAGGAACCATCCAGAGCCGCATTTGGCTTCTAAGAAGTTAACTGAGGCTCATGAGTTGAGTGACGTGTGGAGGGTTTTTAATAAACGCCACCGTCAGTACACCTGGCTGCATTCTAAGGACAATCGTCTGTCTTTGGCCAGGCTCGATCGAATTTATGGTTTTAAGCATCAGTTGAATGTTTTTAAAGGTTCAGTTATTCGTCCAGTTGGTTTTTCTGATCATTCTTTAGTCCAATGTTCTGTTTTGATAAAAAATGTGAATTCTGGCAGTGCTTATTGGCATTTCAATATGTCACTTTTATTGGATGGGAATTTTAAAGATGCTTTTAAGTGTTTTTGGAAAAAATGTTGTCAAAATAAATCCCATTATAGCTCTTTACAGCAGTGGTGGGATGTTGGGAAGAGCCAAATACAAAGTTTGTGTGTACAGTATACTTTCAATGTTTCCAAGGCCTTAGCTAGATCTGTAAGAGCTCTGGAGAGAGAAGTGGTGGACTTGCAGTCTTTTGCTGACTCCACAGGAGACAGAGGGTATATTGAGGACCTCAAAACTAAAAGGGCTGTCTTGGCTGACCTGCTGGGCGCCTCGGCTAGGGGCGCTGTGGTATGCAGTAAGTTTAATAACGTGGCGTTGATGGATGCTCCTAGTCACTTTTTCTTTGGGCTGGAGAGGAAAAATGGCCAGCGAAAGCAGATGTTGGCATTGCGCTCTGCTAGTGGCCAGCTGCTGCAGGAGTCTGCAGAAATGTGCACGTTTGCAGCAGGCTTCTATGGTGACTTGTACAGGTCAGAGTATTCTGACAATCCGGAGGTGTCTCAGTCCTTCTATGAAGATCTGCCAAAGGTCTCAAAGGAGGCCAATGAAGGGCTGGGGAATGAGATTTCTCTGGGTGAACTGTATGCTGCATTGATGGGGTTGGCCTGCGTGCCGATTTCTATAAGGCTTTCTGGGCAGAGATTGGTGAGGATTTTCTGTTGGTCCTTAATGACAGTATGAAAAATGGTCTGCTGCCGCAAAGCTGCAGGAGGGCAATCCTGACCCTGCTGCCAAAAAAGGGTGACCTACAGGACATTAAGAACTGGTGCCCTGTTTCACTCCTTTACAAGCTCCTGTCAAAGGTTCTTGCCAACAGAGTGAAGGAGGTGATGGAGCAGGTTGTCCATGTGAATCAGACTTACTGTGTACCTAGCAGGTTGGTTACAGACAATATAGCGTTGATCAGAGATGTTTTGGACCTCTCCAGTTCGTTGGGGTTGGGTCTTGGTCTAATTTCCATAGATCAACAAAAGGCTTTCGATAGGGTTGAACATGCTTACTTGTGGCAAACGCTTGAAGCCTTTGGTTTCAACCCAGGTTGTGTAGCCCAGATCCGAGCTTTGTATGGAAACATTGAAAGTGTGCTTAAGATTAATGGTGGTTTGAGTGCGCCTTTTAGGGTGGGGAGAGGGGTCAGGCAAGGTTGCCCCCTCTCAGGCATGTTGTACTCTCGCCCTAGAGCCCTTTTTGCATAAATTAAGATCACGGCTCTCCGGTTTTAAGCTCCCTGGTTGCAACACTGTTGTACAACTTTCAGCGTATGCTGACGATGTCATGGTAATTGTTCAAAAACAGAGTGACATTGATAATTTGATTGACAGTGTAAATACTTTTGGGCTGATTTCTTCTTCAAAAGTAAATTGGGACAAAAGTGAGGCTCTTTTGGTGGGGGAATGGGTTGAATAGGCTCAGATTACCGGGGGGACTCACCTGGAAAAAAGGGGGCATCAAATATCTGGGTGTTCATCTTGGTGATCCTGCTAATGTAGCAAAAAATTGGGAAAATGCTCTGGAAAAGGCTGAAGGTAGATTACAAAAATGGAAATGGATTTTGCCAAACCTGTCTTTTAGAGGGTGCTGATAGGGTGCCACAGCATCTATGCTGTGGCACCGATTGTATTGTGTGGATCCTCCAGTCAACCTCCTGGCAGAAATACAGAGGGTTGTTGTGGACTATTTCTGGGATCGCCTCCACTGGATTCCACAGAGCGTCTTGTTTTTGTCGAAGGAGGAGGGAGGCCAAGGACTAATCCACCTGGCCAGTAGGGGTGCTGTCTTCCGCCTCCAGTACATTCAGAGGTTACTGACTGGCCTGGAAAAGGTGGTATGGAGGCCCGTAGCTCGGGTTTGCTTGGGCCGGGCCGGAGGTCAAGGGCTGGCTGAAAATGTGTTCTTGATGGACCTCCAGAACCAAAGACTGACTGGGCTTTCTGATTTTTATCAGGGGCTTTTCAGGGTGTGGAACATGCTCAAAAAGGAGAGGCGGCCAAACAGTTGCTCAATGTACTGGCTCTTAAAGGAACCTGTTGTGTATGGGTCACGGTTAAAGACACTCTGTAGTCTTGGAACTTCAGTGCTGGAGAGGTTTGTCTCCTCTGGAGTTACCACACTGGGACAGCCGGTGGGACTGTGTGGACCTAAGCTGGAGCGTGTGTCTCCTCTGGTTTCTCGGCTGGGAGTAGTTTCAGAGAGACTCCTCATTAACCAGCTTAGAGACTGGAGAGATCAGTTTACACAGACCGAAACAGAATCTCCTGGTGTCATACTGCCAGGGCTCTGTTTTACCCAGAGACGCAGAGATCATTTTCCTTCACTACTACTGTTTCCTGATTTCAAGGACTGTGCTGGTGTTTTTTTGGATTGTGAGTCTGTGATGTTAAATGTGGTTACTGGAAAAATGATGTACAAAATGTTGGTTAAGACCGTACAAAAGGTAAAGTTGAGTGGGCGGGTTGACACACCATGGAGGTCTCACCTAGGTCTGAGTGAGGAGGTGAGGCCTCAATGGAGGGCGCTCTACAAACCACCTTTGACAAAGAGAGTGGGAGATTTACAGTGGCGAGTCTTGCATGGCGCGATCTCTGTAAATGCCTTTGTATCTGTTGTAAATCCTAATGTGTCTGAGCTCTGTCCTTTTTGTCCCCAAAGAGAGACTGTTTTTCATAGTTTTTTGAACTGTGCTAGGTTAACTCCTTTGTTTCAGTTTTTGGAGAAGCTCTTTAGGGAGTTTGGAGAAGTCTTCTCCAAGCAATGTTTCATTCTGGGTTTTAAATTTACGTTGAAGTATCGTGTAAAGTGTCAGTTGTTTAATTTTTTGTTGGGCCAGGCTAAGATGGCCGCCTATGAATGATTCACTGGACATTGATGATGTCACCTTACTGGTCAGAATGATAAAATGCAGAATAAAAATCGATTACAACTATTACAGGTTGATGAGCGACCTCGATAGTTTTGTTTCTGTGTGGTGCTACAAGGACGTTTTGTGTTACATTGATGAGGAGGAGCTCTGTTTGGGACAATTATTGAATTGATTGTTGTACTTTGGATTTAATGTGCTAGTGAGTTGATGGAAATAAAAGGGTTTTGAAAATTCAAAATTCTCTCTCTCTCTCTCCCTCTCTCTCTCTCTCTCTCTCTCTCTCTCTCTCCCTCATGTCTACCTTGCTATCTCTACCTTTCTCTCACAGCCCAAATTGTACATCTCCATGTCTTTTCTCTGAATGTGTCAGACTGTCAGACACAGCCAAGCCGATGTGTATTTAATCCCCATACGCTAAAACATTCACAAACAACCAACGTACTTCCCGGAGCAAGAAGCATCATCGAAATAACCCTTGTTTTATCATCAAAGATAGTAAAATGACAATATTTCAAAAGGCACCGATTAAAAATGTGAGTGGTGTAAACAAGTTCTACTTTCGTGTTTGACGGTTGCTTGCAAGTCGTGTCTTTTGTGATGTTAGCACAGCGTGAACTAGAGACAAAAAAAGAAAAGAAACTTGTAGGAATAATGTTCTTAAAAAGCCTTGGAAACTATCATTATATTAAAATAAAACAAAAGTTTTCGGCACACCTCCTCAAAGTGACTTCATGTACGCTCCAATACATCCACTCCGGACGCAGCCAATAACGATGTTCTCTGAAAATCACACACAAGACAACCTTGTGTGTGTGTGTGTGTGTTTTTTTTTGTTTTAAACCAATGGGTAACACAGTTTGGCTTGCGCTTCCATTGCCGTGACGTTAAACAGAAGACGGAGGAGAAAGAGGGATTGGGATGAAAACTAGCCATCATTAGCGGAGAGAAGAAAGGCTGGTTTGCTGCTGCGCCGCCCTTTGAAACAAGGAACAGCTCACCGATCAAAAGACGCGACGAGGCGTCGGCCACGTGCTAGCGGCGAGCTAGCGGCGTATTCATGAGAGTGCCTTTAAAAAAAAATAATAAAAAAAAGGTACCTCTTACCGCTCACCTCACTGGTCTGGCGAGTGCGCAGGGCCATTGACGGGCTAGAAACGCTGCAGGCTTCACCACAGGTTGCATTGTCTGCCATGGTTGAAAACCACCACCACGCAGGACTCCCCGGGTGCTGTGCCGCACACTGGTGTGCATGCAAACGCGTGCACACCCACACACACTTGAGCACACACGCACATAGACATTTGCAGGCACACACAGTTATGTATGTGCACACATGCATTCACACACACACGCTCACGTTTCCTTGAGAAACTTTTATATACAGCACGCACACACACACACACACACACACACACACACACACACACACACACACACACACACACACACACACACACACACACACACACACACACACACACACACACACACACACACACACACACACACACTTTATAAACTACATGGGGCCTATTCTACTGGTGGCCCATCATTTTGATCCAGCCCACGGATGCTTTATTAGAACATAAACAATAAGAATCAATTGTATGTCCCCCCTCCAATAGGAAACCGTTTTATCCACTTTGTCCCGCCCCTATGACCCGCCCCCTCTGTGTTTGCACCAACGTCCGTCTCTGCTGTGGTAAAACGATAAGAGCGAGAGCTAACCATAAAGGTTGAGGCTAAAATGTCATTGTCCACTTTGAAAAGGGGAAAGGTAGATAATGAAAAAAACGACAATTCAAGTGGGGAGTGGGGACTGTGAATTATAGATTTAGTAATGTAGGAACAAAGTCCATATATGTGTTTGATCCGCAGCGAGGCTATCGCAGTAAGGGTCTGATAAGGCACTGCGGCACGTATCACTTCAACTTCAATGGAACATATCTGATGGCTTCCGATGCTCGTCGAATCAAAGTTGTAACAAGATCCTCTCTGTGTGAATTACCCCCAGACTATAGAGGCTGTAGCTATAATGCTCGGGTCACGTTCTGAACAAGAGAGCAGTACCCTAGCCTCCCTCCATGATTACATGGATTCTGGGTTAAAAAGATGAAATACATAAACCCTTCACAAATTCTGAATAATAAGGTGAAGAAGAATAGACAATTTTGTTTATCTGAAAAATACAAATGACACAGCACGACACAGCAAGGATCAGAAGAGTAGAAGCGTTTGTTCACAGATGTATTTTAAGCCCGTTTGGATGAGTTCAGAATCAGAGTCAAGTTTATTTCATCCGTTAAAATTGGAAATGACAGCGCTTACTCCCCCCTTATTGCACGCAACCATTAAATTACATTAAAACAATACAATACATTACAATACAATAACATAGGTAACAATACACATCATATCAAATCTAAAGATGTACATCTAAAGTGCTCATGATCAGAGTTGTATTGTAAGTTTACAGAGAATCTTTTGATGAGAAGATCAGACCACTGTTATGTAAATAATATGATCACTTGTTGCTTGATGTATTTATAGATCAGATATCAGCAGTGTTGGGAAAGTTCACTTTCTACATGAACTAGTTCAAAGTTCAGTTCACAAATTTTAAAATGAACTAGTTCAGTTCATAGTTCATAATTAAAAATTTTGAACTAAGTTCACAGTTCCAAAAATGAACTAGTTCATAGTTCTTTTTTTCAATATGTTGCTGCGAGCTATTATTTTTCAAAATTATTGCCACAGCCCATATAGAACCACAGACAGCAATTATTTTATCAGTTTTAACACTGAAACTATGCATCAGATTTCATCTTCATATCCAATTTTGAATCCTTATCCAACCAGGGTTTACATTAACATTGAGGGGACAGCATTCCCCCATTGTTGCTTCAACGCTTTGTTTTGATGACGCATGCGACAGTGTGACACTAGTGGCTGGTGTTGCCAGATTGGGTGTTTTTTCCGCTACATATTAAGGCCTGTTTACGGTGTGTTTTAGCCGGGTTTTCTCTATAGAAATCTGGCACCCTATTGAACGAAGTTAAACTGAGAGAGCGTGCGTTCACAGACACCAGAATGAACGCGTTCACAGTAACGTTCATCAGGCAGTAATACAGTACGTTCAGTTCACGTTCGACCAAAATATGAACGAGTTCATGAACTATCGTTCAATGAACGCGTTCAGGCACAACACTAGGTATCAGGCCATTCCTGTTGAATATAAACGACGATGATCAGTTGTTGCTAGATTGATTTATGTCTGAGGCCACTTACTGTGATTGTTCATTTGAATAGTATGATGAAATGAATCATGAGTACTGGTAGCAGCCTTTTACAGGCTCACTGTTAAGACTGCCAAAACTGAAGATTACAATCTGCCACATAAACTCATAATTAACTCAGTTTTCAATGTGTCTTTTGGGGTGACTTAATACACACACACACACACACAAGAATAACATAGGTCTATGTAGAAACGTACAAACTGACTGCCCTATTTTGTATGTTAGATTATGTAATTGTGAATCAACACTTCATGCAGGGGAAGTGATCGTGTCGTTTTTTATGTTCACATGCAAGTGCTCAATATCCATAATTACTCTTCATTCTTTCAGGCGACCAAAAGTTGTTAAATATCCCAGGACTACCTCCTCCGCCGTGGAGGTGTGACAACGCAGAGAGCACATTCTCCTAATACCACGAAGAAAATGTTTAACTTGGCAAAATTGACTGTGCAGTTATATCCTGTGTTTTCATTTGATCCCGGTCAAGATAATGAAACCCGGAACGTTTAACCGCAAATCACACCGGCCCATAATTGCATTTTATGTTGATGATAATTCACTTGCTGCGTGCGGTTATCTTCCCCTTTGTGATCGCATCCCATAATAGTCTATTATCCGCAGCTTTTCATGCTTGATTATCAAATGGGATTTCAAGGCTTTGCGAGACTCTGCCGCCAGCGACAAATGAGGCGGAGAATTGAGAATTGATTTTTTGTTATTGAGGGAAGACGCCACCCCGCCCCCCCCCCCCCCCCCCCCCCCTCCCTCCTACAACTCGTGCCCACTGAGAAAACACCTCATCTCGGGGTTTACTTGAGCTTGTACGTTTCATACACAGTATATTTTCTTTCATTTCGTAGCAAACGACGGGGGCCAACTGCTTCCCTTGGATGTGGTACAAACTGGCACCGAGGTGAATCTCCCATTATTATCTGTTATGAAACGTTCAGGCTCTGAGCATTCATCACGACAAACAATGAATGAAATAATTGCCAAATTTAGTTGATGAGCAGACAAGAGGACACTCTCTTTCTGAAACACCCACCCACAACACAGTGCAGGGGTGCTTTGTCAACAGCAAAACAAGAAAATTACCCAAAAAACAACGGTGAAATCTACATATACGAGGAAGTGCAAAATTATAAAAGATTTTTACAACGGTTAACAAGGTGGGTTGTTTTTTTTATGATTTAGTTTTTTGTTTGACAAGAAATAAAACAGATTGACAGCAATCCAGCATATTGATCGATACATCAAGTAAAACGTCTTCCTTTCAATTCCTCAGCTCTAGTATGAAAGAGAGATCGTCACGGTCGATAGTAACATAACAGCGCGGTCAATAGCGACGCATAAACCAGGCCCCTGGTGACATCTGGGGCCAACATTGACCACAGGACTTCAATAGCGGGAGCATAAAGCCTCGGCTGTCCGCCGATGTGTGTTCAGTTTAACTGCCAGTGCTAACTTTTCTCACTTTTTAGCCCAGCTCACAGGTCACATGACTCACGCCGTGCACAAAAAATGCTCGAGTTTCCATTACCTCAGTGTCTCTCCATTTGTTTCTTTCTTTCTGTTTATTTCCTTTACACACACACACACACACACACACACACACACACACACACACACACACACACACACACACACACACACACACACACACACACACACACACACACACACACACACACACACACACACACACACACACACACACACGCCTTGCGTCTTGCCGGAGCCTGCAAACTGTGTGCCATAAAACCTAATCATACAGTTCACTGACCTGTGTGCTTCTGCAGCCGTGGTCTTAAAAACAGTAGGAGTGGTGCAAGCAAACACAGGCGCTGAACACATCTCTCACCGCTGTTGATATGTGAAGCCCTCCTCCTCCTCCTCCTCCTTCTCCTCCATCTCCTCCTCCTCCTCCTCAATCTCCTTCTCCTCCATCTACTCCTCCTCCTCCTCCTCCTCCTCCTCTTCTATCTCCTCATCCTCCTTCATCTCCTCCCTGCCCTCCATGTGTACTGGGTCAGGGTGGCACAACAGGTGATGATGTGTTTGTTTTGACAGACAGACAGGCAGACAGGCAGACAGACAGACAGATCCCAAAGCCCACATTTAGGAGGACATTTGCTTGACTGACTCAAGTGAGTGAGACACTGAAAGCGGGAGAGAGACGTGTTATTAGTTTGTTTGGCCAACACATACTTGAGAGAATGGGTCTGTCTGTCTGTTTGTTTGTTTGTTTGTTTGTTTGTTTGTTTGTTTGGGTGCCCGTCTTGGTCTGACGGTGAGGTCATGGTTTAATTTGGCCCCCCCCAAATCAATACAACATAGATTTGGCCCCCGAAGCTTCCCATGGGGATTTCACCTGGGAGCCGTGGGTCTGCTGCTGCTGCTCACACACACACACACACACACACACACACACACACACACACACACACACACACACCCTCCCCTGATCTGACTGACTGACCAGACGACTTCCCCTAAATGCAGAGAGGTCCCCAGCCCCTTACTCGACTCCCTGGCTGCTCCGGGTGGAAAATTAATCATGGGGGAAAAAAAACGAGCACAATGTAGCTCAGTCTCAGGACGCCAAGCCTTGATTTAAAACCCCTCGGCACTTTCAGGACCTTTTGCGTGCGTTAGGGTAAAGCCTTGCACAAACGCCGAGCATGCGTGCACACACACACGCACACACAGCACACACACACACACACACACACAACACACACACAAATGCGCACGCACGCGTCTATATCGTCAGTGTTGTGAACCTGACGGTGTTTGAACAATAGGTGGGGTTCCAGCTCAGAGCCCTGCTAAAGCCTCTATAAGAAGATCAATTTTTCCCTGAATGAGTCTCCTGGGGTCGTACTACGGGAGGCGGGAGACAGAGAGAGAGAGAGAGAGAGAGAGAGAGAGAGAGAGAGAGAGAGAGAGAGGGGGGAGAGACGCTGCGGTGCGCTTAAAGCTCAAGCCGATCAATGAAGGAAACAATGCCCCCGTCTCCGAAAATTATACGGGTGGAGTCAATCATAAATTCGCCATTTTCATTTGGGCCCAGTTTCCCTCACCGTCATTCATTTAAAAAAGTGAGTTAATGTTTTAGGGGGGAAAAGTATGAGTCCATGATCAGTTTAATAATACAATATATAAATATATATACACTTTCTGTCAAGGACTTGGAAGTGCAGCAAATATTTTCTCTTTTTTAACATTTATTCAATTCACGAATTGATCCACTTGTGGACATTTGCTCGAGCTGCGTTTGATCCCTCGCTAGGAGCAGTGGGCTTTCACAGAGCAATACCTGGAAACTGAGCACTAAGGTCTATGGCCAGTGGCAGGATTATTAGTCCCAGATTAACTGATTACATTCCAAGACAGGGCTTCCTAACCTTGGTTCAACAAAGGCTCTGAAGCAAATCAATACAAATGATATCCTGCCCCCCCCCCACACACCCAAACTGCCCCCCCCTCCACAAAAAAAGAAATCGACACCATTTAGTTCGCTCTAGTCCACTTTGTGCATTGCCCCCCCGTTTTAACAAACCCTTTGCCGCATACTGCTCTTATCAATTTCACAGCTGCACGGTTACAAGAGGAATTACTTACGTTGCTCCGGCCAAGTTCGGTGTGGGTGATCGTGTGAACTCTCGAGTGCGACAACACCCAAGAAAAGTCCTGTTTAGCGTCTCCACAGCTAATTGTCTGTGAAATAGCTGCGTCTCCGTTCCAATGCCGATCGATACGTCATCTTCCTTTACCATCATCTGCCATTTCAGTGCAATCTGACGGCACTAAAACCAATGGGCTGATTTAAAACCAGTTGATTTTTTAAATATTGTTTTTTATGCTCTCTCTCTATATATATACTGTATATCTATATCTATATAGATATATATATATATTAAAAACGTAGGCAAACATATGGACCATATATCGCATGTAATTAATCTGCAGCCATAATAAGCACAAAGGATTAGGTGCTTTCCATGTGTGCTTCCCCCCCCCTCCTCCCTGCACTCCCTCTACAGCCTTCACCAGAAACAAACATAGAATAGCAATTGACCCGGCTGATTAGATTAGTGGACACAGGGTGGCTTGTGTGTCAGCGGGCTGATTGAGAGGTAACCGGTTGCTGGGGCCGCAACCCGCTGCCGCAGAGCTCGTTCATTAGCCTTAAGTCCTGCCGCCCGGGCCCACAGTTTAGCTAACGCCGCCCCAACGACGCCATTTGTTATGAGACGCCTCTTCTTTTAAGCTCTTTGCCAAAACAAGCGTCCACGCATCCAAACTGACGACCGCCCCGGCACAATGCACGTGCGCTCGCTGTCAAGCGGCGGTACAGACGAACAGGGGAACCAAGGACCCAAACGCAGGCAACAAAGTAAACACACACGATCTTTAATGAATAAAAACTAAATTGCACCGAGATAAAAAAAAAACTGGGCAAGAAAAACATACCATAGCTGGAACACAAAAAACATGACAATACACCAACAAGCCGACAAAGAACACAAGACTGGGGCAGGTCTCAACTAACAAGGGAAGTGAAGACACCTGAAGACAAAATGGCCGACGGACAAAACGGGGAGTAAACTCACCGAAAGCAGACTATAAAATAAAACGGGAAACAATGAATGAACAGATAGAATAAAACACCGGAACATGCAAAGCACAAAACGATAAACGGATCAACTAAAACAATAACTTAACGAATACACATCAAACACACAGGGAACACACCGAGAAGGAGACAAACTATGACAGGTGGGGGGCGGAACACCACAAAGACACGTGATAAATAAGACTAAAGTCCAGCAGGGGGTGCAAAAAACTCCAAAACACACACACACACACACACACACACACACAAACACGTGCGAGCGAGCGTGTACTAGCCTACATGCGCACACCTTGTAGTTCTAGTAGGGTGAGGGTGACGAGGGTCGGAGCCTTGCAAAAAAAAGCCAAAAGACAATTCGCATAAAAGCATAAATCACATGCTCAGCTGTGTACAAAATCTCATAGACCCCGGGGGTCTACTAAAGTACAATTACGACGAATAACCGCAATAAACACTTGACTTGGCTCGTTGTGGTGATCGACGCTCTCTAACAGCACAAAAACCTTTTAGTGTCGACACCCTGATGAGTTTCAATTGCGAAGTTCTAAAAATGGTTTCGGAGCTCAAGTGGTCGGTAACCTTGAGTGATTTCCGTCTGGTCTTCGTCTCAGATTTTATACGCCGACGTCGGCACGGGGGTGGTGGGGGCGGTCATGGTGGTGAGGGTGGAGCAGAGGCCCCCGGCGGCCCTGCCAGAGCCCCAGCCAAGAGGTCTAGGGCTGGACGGTCCTTGAATGACAGGAGTACCTGACCTTTTACTGTTTGGTGGTGGTGAGGTTCAGAGGCACCTGGGAGAGACCCCCATGCGTCACGCCTGCACACAAAGGGAGTTCCAGACGGGGTTTGAACCGAAGACCCCCTCGCTGTGAGGCCAGAGAGCAGCTCTCCACCGCCGAACCTCCGACGCTTCCCAATATTTCAGATCCTCCCAATTTTCATATGCTGCCTTTTGCTGTTTTTTTTCTCCGTGATGCAAATGACACATCAAAAGCGTGTCGGAAGTCATGTCAAAAACGACACTGGTGGTGAATCAAGTGAGCTTCTGTGGGGCCCAGAATAGCAAACATACACAAACATATACGATGCTAATGGTCTACTAATCCACGAAAGCATACAAAACGGTCTCTATCCATTTACTGAATGAAGAACCTCCCTCAAACATACTTGGCATGCTCCACCTTCATCCCGACGACCTATCTTCCCATCCCCAGCTCATTAAAGCTCCCATGCTACCCAGTTCGCCCCCCCTCCCCCTGGTATCCAGTTGCTTCACAGAACATGGGGGCACATTAATCTTGTACTTTTATCTCCTCGCATACATATTTCCATATTTTCCCATCTTACGCAACACATCCCACACGTATCACCTGCACCTAAATGTAGGCTACATCTTCGTTCACGGTGATTGATCCTAGACCGAGCCCCCCCCCCAGAGTTTTTCTGACAGACATCAGCATTTCACAGATACGCCGTTCTCATCTGCGAGTACAGAGTTCTGTGATTTCCTGATTCACGAAGACGCCAGCGTCTCCAATGGCGGACCCCAGGCACGATCATAAAGGCGACTCTTGTCACAAGCTCGCTTTGAAAGTACATTTCATTTTGCACGTCTGTGTTCTTCGCCAGCCTTTAGGTTTTGTAACATTTTATTCTTTTTTTTTTTACAAATGTAACTTGATTGAAATCAGGAATGCCATCGCTGTAAGACACGCCAACTATTCCCTTTTTTTCGGACGTATGTCTTTCATTTGCTATTGTGTACAGTGAGATGATAAATCATCTCTCCACTCCTTTGAAATGACAGGCAGGTTGACCTATGCTTATGCCTACGAGACAAAGTGAATTGGCATTCAGAGCACAACACATGTATACAGAAGATGACAATGACATACTTCCATGTAGAACAGCATATCGGCAGAAGACAAAAAAGGTAAGAGGAAGGTGATTTGATCTCCCAGGATTCAATTGGATCACGCAGAAGTGCTTAAGCACAACCACCACCTGTGTTATATTATTGGTAAAAAATACTAAGCCTCCCAGCAAGAAAGCTCACAAGCAAACACATTATTTTCAGGTGCAGATAAGCTGATTTCATTTGGATGCAGAATAACACGAGAATTGTTTTTTATTTGGGCACACTTTGTTAAATAAATAAATAATGAGCTCTAACAAGGTGAGAGGGAGAACAAAAAATCTAATGTAATTTAATGGTGTGACTTTACTGGCTTTATCATATATTTACCAATAGGCCGATGTAAAGTGTGAATTTTCAGTCTTTCAAAGAAAGCTTTTGGTCTTAACAAACCATTTATTCAGATAACATACTAGGCTACCACTCCGCTGCTGACAATGCCTATTTCTCACTTTTTTTAGCAGAGAACGAAATCTGAAAAGTAGGATCTATATATAAGCAAAAGCCAAGTTTGTTCAATTAAAGACCCTCTAAGTAGATTCTTTGCAAAGTTGTCACTATTGATTGAAGATTCTAATGTAATATACTTAGTGTGCTGCTGGTGGACATATTTACGTTGTCTCTCAGATCATCAGCTTTACTTGGTAGCGGTGCAGCCCACCCCATGGTGGTGTGTGTGTGTTTAGACGGGTGTATACTGTGCATCATGGAACAATATCGTGGGACTTGGAGCAATCAATGGACTTCATTACTAACCCCCCCCCCACCACCCCTCCCCACCACCAGGCCTTCCAGAAAAACACTGGTATATGGTTCGTCGGTTCGTTCTCTTTCGATCCCCCGGTCTTAGCTTCGGTGCACGACCCCCGCGCTTCACTGGCCACACGCCGGACACTAACCGCGAGAGAAAGTTTCCTCAAAACACACCTGTCATCAGGCGCGAGACCAGTCTGTGGCTGACCTCTGACGTCGTCGGCCGCAGGTCCGATACGGACACCGTCTCAATCAGAGGACGTCGAAGTCGCGAACACGCCTTGCGTCGCTGAATAACGAGCCGTCTGATGTGATATGACGTGTTTTAGATAAGAACAAATGGGTTCTTGCACCTTTTCCTCCATCTCTGCCCCCATCACTAAGCTGTTTAAAAGATTTTTTTTTTCTCCCCCACATTCACCCCGATTGCTACCATACGCTTTCAATAGGAGTAGCAGAAAGGTTAATCAATTCAACATTTTGAGGGCCCCCCTGTACAGTGGGCAGTGGGCACGAAGAACACCACAGTTGAGTGTGTGTGTTGTGTGCGCCGCTTGCACTGCATGCTGATGATCTGCTGTCGCTGAGGCGAACCAGAGCGCCGCTGCCCCCTGGAGGTCAAGAGCAGCTATTGCAATTCACCGTCCTTTTAAAAAGGTGCACACACACACACACACACACACACACACCGCTTGCTCATATTTGTACCTTACATGCCCTGCTGTTAGGACAAATGATCGGCAACCACCCTACGCGTTGTTGAACATGATCAGAACTAGACAGCGTATTTCCAACTCCTGATCTCTCTATCAGTCACGTTGTACATCCCTGGCAGGATGGACTCAAGTGAGCACCACTGCATTGTGGGAACACAAGTCTGCTCTCCTAGCAGTCAAATATTGGCAGGAGGCAGCAGCAGCAGCACATGTTAATTATTTGGCAGCCAGAGAAAGACGTTGGGAAATAGCGAGGAGAATGAGGCGAGGGGAAATAATCGCACAGGGGAGCACAGGGGCTTTATGTTATCTTGTATTTTTACATTATTTTTATTTTTGTTTGTATGCATACTTGTGCAGTGGAAATATAGGACACTTTTGGGTCGCATGCACGATGTATTTGCATACAACTTGCACGTGGTTGTGCAAGTCGCATGATGCATTGTGTGTGTGTGTGTGTGTGTGCCTGCATGTGTGTGTGTGTGTGTGTGTGTGTGTGTGTGTGTGTGTGTGTGTGTGTGTGTGTGTGTGTGTGTGTGTGTGTTTCCCGCCTCCCCCACCCCTCCACCACCACCACCAGAGCTACCACATGTTGATCGAGCACAAACGGCGTAGCGGCCTTCCGGTTTGGAGAGCGGGGATGGATCACTCCGATGGCTGAGCGAGCTGAGTCGATGTGCACAAGATGCAGCATCTTCGGTCTGTATGTATGCGTCGCGTACACCAGCGGGGACAAGGCTTGTTAGAGGAGGGAGGGGGAAGGGGGGGGATCAAGGGGGCTGTAACTGGCGGTGCTCCTCCTTAAGTCATCTTAGAGACGTCTCATCCCGTCAACACCGGCCCCCATCCCCCACCCCTCTCTGTTTACTCTCCCTTCATAACCCCCCCCCTCTCCACTTCACCCCATGTGTCTGGGCTTAAATCAGGACACGAGTGATATGTCACAGGCTCCTTTTCTCTCTGTTGTCTATTTTATGGATCAATAGCGCGATCGGGCTGCTCTATACCAGCTGCTCCAGTTGCCGCTGGGCTTCAAACGCACTTCTGTTGACTGTCAAACAGGTTGGGGATCAGCAGTGCTGCTCCACCACCACCACTAGCACGAACACCGCCACCACCCACCACCACCACCACCACCATTACCTCCACCGCCACCTCCACCACCACCGCCTGCCACAACCACCGCCACCACCACCATGAACACCACTGCCACCATCCACCACTGGCACGAACACCACCACCGCCACCAGCACCGCCACTGGCACGAACACCGCCACCACCACCTCCACCTCCACCACCACCTCCACCACCGGCAACAGTGAGCAAGTGCCAGATCAAAACCTTGTCAATGTATACAGTAGTGTACCACCCCAGTTTTGTCAAAGGGTTTCTATTAAAAGGCTGCGTTTCGTTTCATTCCGTGTGCTCACAATTGCTTCTAATCATTTGCCAGGCGCGTGGGAAAGGCGCCGTCCATTTTTTTATATTCTGCGCAAGCAGCGCCCTCTGAGAAGATCTCTTGAATGTGTATCTCTCCACGGTATCATGTGTTGTTCCTCGTGGCTTTGAAGATTATATATAACTTGGGGAAAGAATAAAATAATAAAATAAACGAGAAGTAGTGATATTTGTCTCCTCCGGAAAAATAATGTGTATTTGTACACCATTGGCTTCAATGCAGTCGACACCCCGGCCCATGCTGTGCATTGGATTTGGGGGGAAAAAGAAAAAAGAAATATAAATAAATAACAAACAAACAAACAGTCAGTTGATATTTTATTGATATGCATTGGACTCACCCCAAATAGCTGTTGTGTTGTTGATGCAGCTGTCAAAGACAACGGGGCCGTGTGTAAATTGACCGACATGTTTTTGCGGCGTGCAATATTCATGGGGCCTCCGCTCCCGACGTGCGCTTTCATGTGCTTTTGTTGGAGGAGTCCCGGCTGGGCTCGGCGTGCGAACGGAGAGCAGCCACGCGTTCAAAAAGAAGCCCTCCCTTCCCTGTGTGCCGTCGGCACGGCAACGTGGGAGGACAGAGGAGGAGCCGACTCCATTGAAAAGTAATACAAGAGCTGGTTTGGTGTTTGGCTCTCCTGCCGCTACCCAGGCCGGGAAAAACAGCGAGCGCCATTCTTTCTTTTCTTTTTTTCACTGGAGTTACTGAGCCTAGCATAGATATTAGGTAACAACACCCAGTGTTGTTAGTCACGATGATCGTGTATATCATGGAACTGAAAAACTAAAACAGAAAATTAAATCTGTCTGTAGATTTGGCGTTTGTTGAGAAAGAGAGAGAGAGAGAGAGAGAGAGAGAGAGAGAGAGAGCAGAAGACAGCTGGAAGAGAGAGAGAGAGAGACAGATTTGGAACCTAAATGACCTAAATGACCAAATCCAACCCGTCATTGAGAAGTGGTGCACTGGCGTACCTGTGATTGACAGGCAAGACAGATTACCTCACCAATCAGAGAAGATGTGCCCTGATTGGTCAGAAATGAGCCGGGGGGGGGGGGCGGTCTAAATTCTAAATGGGCTCATATACAGAGGCGAGCACAGTCAACTCCAAATATTCTCCCAGCACATTTCACTCACTCACAGCCGACGGACGGCGATGTCAATTCTGACAAATTACACTCCAATTATAGCTGTTGAATCTCACCTACAGCACCTTTACGAATCGTGAATGCTGAGGGCAGCATCTATGTCAGACTCTTTTTTTAAATAATGTGTAATATGCTCCCCGACGAAGCCTTCAAACGGAAAGTGTTTGTTTTACTGACATCTCAGTTCTGTGGTGGACGACGTGGTGTAGCCCCGCCCACCCCGTCCTCCACCTCCACTCAGGTACTTGTTTTCCAGGGAACACCTCCAAGCCAGTGATCACTCGCTGGTTGAAACCAACTCAGCATCATCGACAATCTTTGCATTGTCATGGGTCCATGGAGTGTGTATGGTTGGCGGTCGGTGGCTGGTTTAAGCAGCCTCACCTGGCACCTGGAGTTAGCCCACAGGTTGAACCGGCCATCACGCACACACGCACACACACACACACACACACACACACACACACACACACACACACACACCTGCTCACTCTACTGTGTAGAGGATTGATGTGGCATTCCCATTGCAATGTCTTGTTTTATCTTGGGACCACCCCTGGTGCCCCTGTAGATCTGGGAGGCGAACCCCTTGCTCTCCCCAGTCTCTCAGGTATTTTTTTGAGCACCTGTACGTTCGTAGATTTCACGTGTTTTATTTTCATAATCCTTAGGGAACTGTCACTGTTTGTTGCTATACTGACAAGGTGTCATGTATTTGTGTTGGTGTTGAATGTTTTCTGTCCATGTAGTTGTGTCTGCTGGTGCTACACTGTTGGGTCTGCGAGGGTCGTGATCATTGTTCTGTTCACCGGGTACATTTCTTTATTTTCTATCTTGTTTTCTGTATTCCTAGTCGTGAGGAGTCTCAGGGCTGTGTCTGCCGGCGCTACGCTGTTGAGCCTGCGAGGGTCGTGACAGTTGCTTCCCTTCGCCAGAGAATAAAAAAACGAGTGCTGCCAAAGACATTGAAGACCGGGACATCTTTGCTCGGACAAACGAACGCAGACGAGAATACGACCGCTACATCTTGCTCGGACAAACGAACGCAGACGAGAATACGACCGCTACATCTACGTTTATCATCACCATAAGCCGGTTTATCATCACCGTCCTGTGTCCTGGTGCTGGAGAAGCCCAGCAGAACCGTTGTTGTACGCGGAGACGGTTTTGAAATGTCGTTGATGAACTGTATGGGGATGTAACGTCGAAGTAAAATGTGTTGTATCCTTTATAAAGCACCTGTCTTCATCAAACAAAGACGCACACTCTTTATAAGGTGTTTCTTTTGGAGACTTTATGTATGGTTGGGCGGGTGTGTTTTTTCTTTGCATTATCGCGACCCTCCGCACTCAGTGAACGCGACACGTAGGCCTATTTCACGGGATTATTTTGTGTTTCAAAGTGGCCTTTTTTTTTTTCCTTTCTATTCCATGATGTCCTCCATGGCTCCGGGCTGTCGGGGACAGATGGACACTCTCGCATCCCGGGGGTTGTCAATCAAGGCGCTGGCTCACTCAAGCCGCCCCATAAATAACCAATGGTGGTTGGCTGCTGCTGCTGCCGCTGCTGCTGCTGCTGCTGCTGGTGCTGCTGCTGGCTGCTAGCTACCTCAAACGCTGCCCACCTCCCCCCTAACACCCCATCTACCCTCTAGTCTGAGCTATGACCCGAGGCCTTCTTCCTGCTGCAGTCCAACAACGCGGCGAGACCACACCCACCCCCCCCCCCCCCCCACCCCAGCACCCACATAGCAAATCCTCTTATGAGTGTAAATGGCTGACTGCACACGGACCACCCTTATTTATTTTTTTGTTACCGTGACAATAAATTGGAAATATTGTTTTTAATCCGAGCGACGCTGTGCGCTGCGTGTCAGTGACTACAGTAGTAATAATCATATTTAATCGATTTATTAAATTGGATTTGTTTCGACGGGACGCACCGCTTGCCGTGAACGCATGACAACGCCACATGCTCTGGTTTGTATTTACCGTGCGGCGGTGGCACACACAGAGAGAGAGAGAGAGAGAGAGAGAGAGAGAGAGAGAGAGAGAGGCTGCAGGCGGGAGGGGAGGAGGGAGGGAAGCAGAATCTACTTTAATCTGTCTGTCTGCCCGGGTGACGCTCTCTCTGTTCACTGGTTCCGGTCCTCTGCTACAGATGCCCTCTGTCAATCTGCCAAGCTGCAGGGCATATGCTGCAAGAGAGAGAGAGAGACACACACACACACACACACACACACACACACATCCAAAGCTACACCGCCCACCCCCCCCCCCCCCCCCCCCCCACCCCAGCACCCACATAGCAAATCCTCTTATGAGTGTAAATGGCTGACTGCACACGGACCACCCTTATTTATTTTTTTTTACCGTGACAATAAATTGGAAATATTGTTTTTAATCCGAGCGACGCTGTGCGCTGCGTGTCAGTGACTACAGTAGTAATAATCATATTTAATCGATTTATTAAATTGGATTTGTTTCGACGGGACGCACCGCGGTGTGGGTGTGGTCTCGCCGCGTTGTTGGACTGCAGCAGGAAGAAGGCCTCGGGTCATAGCTCAGACTAGAGGGTAGATGGGGTGTTAGGGGGGAGGTGGGCAGCGTTTGAGGTAGCTAGCAGCCAGCAGCAGCACCAGCAGCAGCAGCAGCAGCGGCAGCAGCAGCAGCCAACCACCATTGGTTATTTATGGGGCGGCTTGAGTGAGCCAGCGCCTTGATTGACAACCCCCGGGATGCGAGAGTGTCCATCTGTCCCCGACAGCCCGGAGCCATGGAGGACATCATGGAATAGAAAGGAAAAAAAAAGGCCACTTTGAAACACAAAATAATCCCGTGAAATAGGCCTACGTGTCGCGTTCACTGAGTGCGGAGGGTCGCGATAATGCAAAGAAAAAACACACCCACCCAACCATACATAAAGTCTCTAAAAGAAACACCTTATAAATAGTGTGCGTCTTTGTTTGATGAAGACAGGTGCTTTATAAAGGATACAACACATTTTACTTCGACGTTACAACCCCATACAGTTCATCAACGACATTTCAAAACCGTCTCCGCGTACAACAACGGTTCTGCTGGGCTTCTCCAGCACCAGGACACAGGACGGTGATGATAAACCGGCTTATGGTGATGATAAACGTAGATGTAGCGGTCGTATTCTCGTCTGCGTTCGTTTGTCCGAGCAAAGATGTCCCGGTCTTCAATGTCTTTGGCAGCACTCGTTTTTTTATTCTCTGGCGAAGGGAAGCAACTGTCACGACCCTCGCAGGCTCAACAGCGTAGCGCCGGCAGACACAGCCCTGAGACTCCTCGCGGCGGACTGGGCCGTGTCGGCGACAATTATTAAACGTATAAAATATCATATTAACCAACGTACACGACTAGGAATACAGAAAACAAGATAGAAAATAAAGAAATGTACCCGGTGAACAGAACAATGATCACGACCCTCGCAGACCCAACAGTGTAGCACCAGCAGACACAACTACATGGACAGAAAACATTCAACACCAACACAAATACATGACACCTTGTCAGTATAGCAACAAACAGTGACAGTTCCCTAAGGATTATGAAAATAAAACACATGAAATCTATGAACGTACAGGTGCTCAAAAAAATACCTGAGAGACTGGGGAGAGCAAGGGGTTCGCCTCCCAGATCTACAGGGGCACCAGGGGTGGTCCCAAGATAAAACAAGACATTGCAATGGGAATGCCACATCAATCCTCTACACAGTAGAGTGAGCAGGTAGCACGTGGTTAGCATGCTAGCACTCTCTTGAGTGTGTGTGTGTGTGTGTGTGTGTGTGTGTGTGTGTCCGTGTGTGCGTGATGGCCGGTTCAACCTGTGGGCGAACTCCAGGTGCCAGGTGAGGCTGCTTAAACCAGCCACCGACCGCCAACCATACACACTCCATGGACCCATGACAATGCAAAGATTGTCGATGATGCTGAGTTGGTTTCAACCAGCGATGATCACTGGCTTGGAGGTGTTCCCTGGAAAACAAGTACCTGAGTGGAGGTGGAGGACGGGGTGGGCGGGGCTACACCACGTCGTCCACCACAGAACTGAGATGTCAGTAAAACAAACACTTTCCGTTTGAAGGCTTCGTCGGGGAGCATATTACACATTATTTAAAAAAAGAGTCTGACATAGATGCTGCCCTCAGCATTCACGATTCGTAAAGGTGCTGTAGGTGAGATTCAACAGCTATAATTGGAGTGTAATTTGTCAGAATTGACATCGCCGTCCGTCGGCTGTGAGTGAGTGAAATGTGCTGGGAGAATATTTGGAGTCGCCTCTGTATATGAGCCCATTTAGAGCCCCCCCCGGCTCATTTCTGACCAATCAGGGCACATCTTCTCTGATTGGTGAGGTAATCTGTCTTGCCTGTCAATCACAGGTACGCCAGTGCACCACTTCTCAATGACGGGTTGGATTTGGTCATTTAGGTCATTTAGGTTCCAAATCTGTCTCTCTCTCTCTCTCTCTTCCAGCTGCGTGTGAAGCCAGCAGTTTGAGGGCAGCAGCCTCGGTACCCTGGGAGGCAGAGAGAGGCTACATATCGAGGATCTATTTTCTCCCACACTCGGTACACCACGCTCCAACCCAGACCAAAACCCCTGCTCTGATTTCCCCCGAGTGAAGCACGGCTGCTTCTGATATTCTCAGGCAAAGTTGATCTCCCTCGGCGTAAGAAACGGCCAGAAATCAAGACACGGTTTGGCCCGGAGGAGCAGCGGGGCAGGCATCCGCCGGACGTCATCCATCATCAATACCCGGGCTTACGCTTCAGCCTTTTAGCCGCCATTGACGCGGGAAGATACCCAGGATACAATAGTTAGCATCTACATAATCTACTGGATCGATGCCCACACCCCAAGCCGGGCCTGGCTCAGAGAGACAGGGATGCGTGCATGTATGGGGGGGGGCCCCGATGCATTAGTGAGCTCCAATGTGCTGACCACCGTCTTTTATGGGGCTATTTAAAGAAAATCTTGCAACTGGTTGGAATGACTTGAAGGCTTACCCCTCCCCCTCCCCCCGCTACCACCAAACCCCTCCCCACCCTCTAACCCCCCCCCCCCCCCCCCCCCACACCACCTCCCCAGCCACCACCACTCCCCAGCTACTGACATCTGAAATGAAACCCGGTACGGGGAACTCTGGAACAAGTCAAGCGGGAGCTGTAAGTCATTATTTACAGCCCCGGGTTCACGGAGGCTCTCACATCCTTCGCGTCAACTCCCCCGCAGCTGTTAAGAGACAACTGTGCACGTCTGGCGTTTTGGGGGGATGTCATATTATTGTTAACACCCCCCACCCCCCCAGCCCCCCCACCCCCCCCCCCCCCCCCACATGGAATCTGACCCTTCCAAGCCCCCCCCCCGCCCCAGAATGCGCTTCGTTATTTGGCAACAATAACCCCCGCACCACTAACATGTACCAGCACAAGAGTGTGTTAGTGGATAGCGCTCTTTCTCGCTTCTCGCTCTCTCTCTCTCTCTCTCTCTCTCACCTCTCTCTCTCTCTCTGTTCTCTGTTGTGCAGATCGAGTGGTTCACCATGAGCAGAGGCATGGAGAGCATTAGCGCAGAGACACGTAACGATCTACCAGAGGGCTCCCAGCCAGGCCTTCACGGCTAATCAAAAAGAGCCGGCTGATGGACAACACAAACGCCAACGGAAACAAGGCGGTAGCAAATCATTTATTTAATCGCTTGTTTATATATATATATACTTACAAAACAAAATAAATACATTCAGTTAATAATAATAAGGATCAATACACACATGATGTATAAACTACATTTTATGTTGTATATAAAAGTGCTCAAAGTTTTCTTCATGTCCTCTGTCTCCTCTTGTCCTCCAGGCTGTCCAGCATTACTTTCCTCAGTACTCACCCTCCTCCCCCACCAAACCAAAAAGTGCAGTTCATCCAGTGCGGGCTTCTTTCAACATCATGTGACTTCTGGGAGCCACTCCGGTGGTTTTTTGTTTTTTCCCCCCGGTCGGTGTTGCATGGCTTTACTCATAGTAACCTTCACTGGGACTTGTTCTTCCTCCTTGTTTCAGGCAGGTACCTTTCTTGCTCTCCTCTCTGTTTTATTCTGTGCACGGAGGAGGGGGGGGGAGGAGAGAGGAAAGAGAATTTTTTAGAGAGAGAGTTAAAGCCCACGGAGATAAAAACTAATAGGACCGTGGTCTGTGTTTGTGCAGAAGTCACATGTTACGAGGGCGGCCCGTGCACACACACAGGACAAGGTCCCTTAATGTTAAACATGAGGTTTTGTTTGTGCAGAGGAGATAACGCATGGCCGATAGTATTGATTTTTTTAGTATAGTTATTGTTTTTTTTTTTTCTGGGTGCCACTGACGAAACAACAGAGTCATTCACACAATAACATGGACTAAAGAGGCAGCAGGTTTGATGTGATTGACATGATGATGTCTCTCTTACTTCTTCAGCAGTTAAATTTGAAGCCATAGGCCAGCCGGCGAGCTTGGATCAAGACAGAGCATATTGGTTGCTGTTGTCTTGCGGCACAGGTAACACTGAGGAGGAGGAGGGGAGGAGGAGGAGGAGGAGGGGGGGAAACAGAGGTCAAAATCACAGCAAAGTATGGCGGGATGCAGTGTACCCCAACGCAAAAGTGAAGGGAATAGAACTGCGCCACGCATTTGTTGCAGTTTTCTGCGGAAATAGTCGGCAAACTTCACATTGACTTGCATGCTGCTACAGTGCGGTCCCGGTTTCAATGATATGGAAGTCGGTAGAAATGAATATTTAACAAGAAGTGTACTGACGGTTTTGGACAGACACACTGCCAGGAATGTACTGAGTGCAGAGTAAGGCAGAGGGGAAATGGCGATTGTTAAAAAAAACACACACACACACACACCACAACACACACACACACACACACAGTTTCGTATGCATATAGAATAGTTGGTTCCATCCTCCTATGTATTTCCCTGACCAGCATGCCAAAGTACTATGCGGCACCGAGTTGCGCGTGCAACACAAATAAAACGACGATGCTCAAAAAGGTAGCTTCGCCTTTTACAGTGCAGAGCAGGCAGTGCACAACAACAACACACAACAACAACAACACAACACAACACAACAACATAAGCCATGGAAGTTGCCAGTCACACCGCTTCTCTGCTTACCATTGTTGTTCTATGCAAAACAGCGACGCAGCAGCAGCGAAGTATGCATGCTGTTTGAGTTGGAGAAAGCCATCTTATGTATGGACGCTGGCCAACATGCTGAGACGGGGGTGAGAAAGACTGAGAAGCGAAGTCCCTTGAAAGAGTGAAAGTCCACAGGTCTGAGATTTCACAGTCGCAGTGAGCAGTGAAGTGAAAGTCTCAGAGTAACAGGCGTCCGCCTTTTTTATTAACACACACACGGTCGGTTGCGCGGCTTTTCCCACATTCTGTGTATTTCCCAGCAGAGCTATTTGTGAAATCTCACTCAGCCACCAGAGGACACCCTGGAATGCGCTCCGCTCCGAGGTGGGGAGGAGGAGGGGGGAATATAAGGAAAGAGAAAGCGAGCGGCGGGACAGAACAGACGTATACATCGCCACCAGGTCCTTAAATGATCTTCTGCATTCCCAAATCTATCGCGTATCCAATTTGTATCTGTAGGGCAATTTAACAGGTTCCACCGGAATTATAACGCATGGCAAGCACATTGAATTGCCAAATTTGGTTGTTGACATCAGAGTGAGGGGAAACATGCCCTGTCATGATAGGACCGATGATAGACTTATTGATTCTTTTGTTCGGCGATACGGGATACGGTGGCGGCGCAGGACGCCCGATGCGCTGAGAAGCAAGTGTTGGACCATGTGATTTAGCGCCTTTAGGTTTAGGGGGTGGGGGGGGACGTAGCCTTTGGAGACCGTTATACATAGATGCCACAGCGGGGGTGGGTCTGCTGTTGGGGGGGCATCTATGATGTCTTCTCCATTTCTTTATTAAAAACGCAAGACAGCATTGTTGACCTTCAAACAAACACATTAAGAAAATCATAATATATTATATTTTTTTTTTTCTGACTAGGTGGCCCAGCACAGTGGGAGTCTACCCGTTTTACCGCGCCTGGATTTATTAGATATTATTATGAATATTAGATTATTTCACAAAGTTGACATCTGGAATGTTCATAATTACTTTTGGTTTCTTCTTTTCGTGCTAAGCACTACACCATCTTTAACTTATTGGTTAACCACAACTTTACCACACCGCCCGACGATAGGGGACGTGATTTGAGTCATGATGCATCAACGGACTGCTACTGGGCTTCGTCTGAAGGGCCTTTCAGCGGAAGTTAGGGTCCTCAGACAAAGGCAGCGACGGCCAGAGCACTGTCACCTTCCCTGGTTCATTGAGGGTGACTAATGAGACCACTCTCAGATGTGCTTGGAGCCGTCACTTCATTACTACATTTGTGTGTATGTGTGTGTGTGTTGTGTGTGTGTGTGTGTGTGTGTGTGTGTTTGTGTGTCTGTTCCTGTGTCTGTGTGTGTGTGTGTGTTGTGTGTGCTGTGTGTGTGTGTGTGTGTGTGTGTCGTGTGTGTCTGCGTGTGTGTGTGTGTTGTGTGTGTGTTGTGATGTTGTGTGAGTGTGTGCTGTGTGTGTGTGTGTGTGGTGTGTGTCTAACCACGTACGGGAAGACATGCTGTGCGGCTGTGTTCGGGTGTAGGTTTTCCATTACGCGTTTGCTGTGTAGAGGGGAGTTTCAGTTCCTGAATTACTGCACTGGAATGCAGTTATGTGTGTGTTGTGTGCTGTGTGGTGTGTTGGTGTGTGTGTGTGTGTGTGTGTGTGTGTTGTGTGTGTGTGTTCTGTTGTGTGGTGTGGGGTGTGGGTGTGGGATGTGTAGTGGATTTACGTATGATTCGTTTCTCAGTTGTGTTTCGTTTTCTCAGGTTGTGTCCTCCTTTTGCATGGTTGTTATATATATTGTGTATTTTAATTTCATTTTAAATATATTATTTAAAGTACTAATTAGTGAAGGACGTGTATGGCTTGTAACCGCCTGACCCCTAGATCTGTTCCTCCCTACTCATCTCCAATCTGTCAACTCCTGTATTCAAATTTATATTTCAACTTGCAATTCAGATCACCCCGATCGACCCGCAAAGAGATCTTGCACCAGATTCACCAGGCAAACTTGTGTCCGCTACAATGCAGCGATGCAGATTCATGTCCTCGTGTTCTGTGCGCCCCATAATTGTGTTGCATGACGTTTCAGACATCAACAACAATAACAACGCAGACAACAGAACAATGCAAGTTCATCTGCAGCTGTCCATTGAACAGGTGTCGCATGCAAGCAAACACAATAAACGGCAAATATACTGCCGGCAGTAATTGACGTCGTTAGACATGTACAACATCATATTATTTTTTGATGATGCACTTTCGTTGACCAAAGCTAATACATGTCGCCGTCCTTTACTTTGGAGCGTTTCCAGATGGTATATATTGCCATGTCGAGGGAGGCCTCGTTTTATCTGGGGATTACCTCACTGGCGAGACCCAGTCGTAGCCTTCTAATGATAATACCGTTTTGTTTAAAAGACCTACCAAGTGTTCAAGTGCTGTACATCGATGAGAGTCATTGGAACTGGCAAACAATTATAAAATCTCAGATCATAAAAATGAAATCTTTTTTTTTACTCTTACATTGTGCTGTATTGAGGGACGCACGTCACACGTTTCTTTCTTTCTATTTTTATTATTTAAACAGTTGCAAACTTCACCTGTTTTTCTTTCTTTTCATTCTTTGTTTTGTTATTCATTATTATTTTTGGTTTCTTTATTGTAAGACATAAAAAGTTGTCCGCGGCACACGGCCGATTACACAATAGATGGTCGTCAATAGGCAGTGGTAATTTACACGGTCTATGGAGCTCCATGTATTAGATGAGTCATGCTCGATTCCTGAATGACTGCACTGGATGCGTCATGTTGTGTGTTTGTGTTGTGTCGTGTGTGTGTGTGTGTTTTGTGTGTGTGTGTGGTTCAGCAGAATGTGTGTTCTGGGTTAAATATTTTCCTTGGAAGACGGAGAGTCACTGACAGGTTTCTTTAATCTTCAGGGATACGGTTTTTAGCAGTTTCTAAAACACTAATCTCCATTCTTGAGCCCAATGGTTCAGGGGCCTAAACCCATTTGTCAAGTCAATCCCTTCTTTTTTGGCAAAAACCGTAAACAGGTTTAGGTAGTTAAGTACCAAATTGCAAATTGTATCACTCTTTTTTGCCAACTCCAACCACATTGCCAGTCACTATTTGCACGTCTGTGTTGCTGCAAATAGTCAACAACAGTGGCGAAGTTAAACACAAACTTTAAACACTCAGTGTCATCGTTTAACGCAACTCAAACAACAAGTCAAATGTTTCACACCTATGTTTTCTAATGACGTAAACTCGGCGACATCACAGACATCCATGTGACATCATAGACGTTCGCGTTAATGACAACGAGGGACGCGCGTACACTATTTCCAGACTATTTGTACTGTGTGCACACACACGTGTAAGATCACCTGGAGGGGGAAGAACTGCTTTGTTTCTTCCAACAGCAAGAGGCTCTCTGTGTGGCGGGCGAAGTCTATGACTCAACCAATGCAAGAGAAACGTTCTTACAGGCCATGAATGTTCTCTCTGCAGGTTACATGTTTGGAGTGTTGGATTCGGTACCTCCCTGATTGCCTTGGGCCGGGGACACTGTTACATGCGTGATGTGGACCAGTCCTCTGGCGGATCAGGCACAAAGATTATCTGAGGCAGAGATTCTCATTGACTTTTTGATTTTGGTAGATGCACACTTTTTTTTATTGAAATGTAATGGGCAGTTTCCTTTGTTCTTTGGGTTACTGTGACCTTTGGGCAGCGTTGAAACTACAGAATTCAATACTGTTATTACTTTCACAGTATGATATGATGAGTATGTTTTGTGATTACTATACTTACTTACTATACTATACTATATGAATTCCGGACTACATGCCCTGGACGTGTTCTGCATTTCGCGATGCAGCTGTAATATTCTATTGACTATTGATTGACTGGCTGTGTGTGCATCATCGTGACATTGTATGATTTCTCCAGGAAGAGTCAGGGGGTTTCGTGGAAGTGGTATTATTGTTTCGGACTCTCCGGAGTTTCCCACTTCCCCCCCAATCACCCCCGCCGGCCCGGTCTCTCCGTCCAGGCTTCTCCCACTCCCTCTCACCTCTTCGGCGTCGGAGTCCGGGAACGTGGGCGGCAGGCGCACACGGCGCGACATTCTCGCACCTGCTGCCCCTGATCGGCGATCACACCCGCCCTACAGAACCTTGACCGTTAAACCTGTTAATCTTCCCCTGAGCTACAGTGGCTGACTTAGCCCGTTCACACACAACACCAACTAGCAGTTATCTCTAGTGTTTGTAGTACTCGAGACGGTCTTCGGTTCGAGTACCGGTCTCGAGACCACTTTTTACGTGGTCTTGGTCTTGTCTCGGACTCGACTGTATTTTGGTCTCGGTCTTGTCTTTGGTCTCGGACATAAGAGGTCTCGAGGGGGGTTTGTGCAGAACCAAGCAGCGAGCTTCATGCTCATCACTAACCTGACGCAGCGCTAGTACATCGCAGCGCTAGTACACTTACACTTACACTTACGCAGCGCTAGTACACTAACTAGTTACACTACGCAGCACCAGTACACTACACTAGTACGCTACGCAGGCGCTAGTACACACTAGTACACTACATTAGTACACTACACTAGTACACTACGCAGCCAGCGCCGTACACTACGCGCCCGCTAGTTACACAACTAGTATGCTACTTCAGGCTAGATACACCAACATAGTATTTGCTACCAGCACCATTACACTTACGCAGCGCCAGTACACTAGCAACACTGTACGCTACGCAGCGCCGTTACTACGCAGCACCGTACACTACGCAACATAGTACGCTACGCAGCACCAGTACACTACGCACGCCAGTACACTACGCAGCGCTGTACACACACTAGTATGCTACGCAGGCGCCAGTACATTACGCAGCGCTAGTACACTACGCAGCACCAGTTTACACTACCGCCAGCGCTAGTACACTACGCACGCCAGGTACACTAACGCAGCATAGTACACTACGGGCAGCGCCAGTAGCAGCGTATACATACGCGCGCTAGTCACTTTACGCAGCGCCCGCTTACACTACGCAGCGCCCCGTACACTACGCAGCACCAGTACACTTACCGCAGCGCTAGTTACATACGCAGCGGCCAGTACACTACGCAGCGCCAGTACACTACGCACGCCAGTACACTTACGCGCCAATATGTTACATTGGGCTTATCTAACGGTAAAATTTTGTTTTTTTTTGGCCCCCACTGAACGACAGGCTTGATATCATTGAAGCTGTGTTATATCACATTGCCACTGAGACATCAAGATTGTCAGAATCTTGTAAGCACTTATCTTATTCTTATTAATGTACATGATGTACATTCTAATGCATTACGTATTAAGTATGTATTTTGCATTTGATTCACAAGAATTTTAGTGTCTTTGATCTCGTGCGCACACACGGCACGCACACATACACACACACCACACACACACACCACACACAACACACACACACGAGGGAGGACTTTCCATTGGGCAGATGTGGGACTGGAATATTGGGGTCTGTGGTGTTCTTTCTTGTGGTCTCTTTCTGCTGGCTTTTCACATGGCGACAACACGCGCAATGGGGGTTTTTCAGAAAAAAGACTTCAAACACAAATTACACTCTCCAGATTGTGTTTGTGGTGCGCATGTACTGCTGTATTGTTGATTACAGGTATTTACTTGAATGACGGCTGTTCCTGCACTCCCTTTCACATTAAAGTGAAAAGGGAGTGAGGAACAAAGCCGTCATTCAATTGTACACTAGTTGATCTCACCCAGTCTGGAAACATTTCCAGTGAGCTCAGTCACATGACATGCTCTGTCTCTGTATTTGTTTCTGCTGTAGTTGAATTAATCCGTCTAATATGTATTGATGTAAACTGTGGCTGAACCCCAGTTGGTTGCTGTTCTTTCATTGTATTGTTTCAAGTATTGGTGTTACTTCAAACCTAGTCTGTTTTTTTTTTCCGGTTCTCGACTTTGGTCTCGTCTTGGTCTTGGTCTTGTCTTCGGTCTCGATACCCTCTGGTCTTTGGTAGGTGTCTTGGTCTCGGTTTAGGCCGTCCTTGACTACAACCTAGTTATCTCTCGCCAGCTTAACTTCTCGCAGTTGGTCTGCGCCAGCACTTTTTTGCCCTTTTTGCTTCCCCCGGGATCTCTAATCCTCAACCCCCCCTTTCTCTTTCTATCCCTCCAGAAGTCCCGGACCCTCCTGCATGTGTTCGAGTCAACCGCAGAGGCGTTTCCCCACCCCGGATCCCAAATTATGTATGTTGCGTTCCTCTGTGGATAATTACTTTGTTGAATTAAACGCTTCGGGAGCTTGAACCTCAACTAGCCTCCTCCATTTTTCTGTGCGCCTGGTTCTACCTCAAACCCCCCCTTACAAGTTAGTTAGATTTTTGTGTTTTAAAGGTTTAAAAAAATCTTAGCATTCTGAAAAAAAAGAAAACAAAGCTTTATCCAAACACCTTTTCTAATAAACATGACACAAAATCTCTTACACTGTGCATGAGCAAATGTTAAAAAGTTGCATCTGTGGGAGAGATTGAGAAAAACAACATACTTCCCAGAACATTATAACCATGAAGTGAATGTTTTTACAGTGTCTATCCCTTCACCACTCTTTCCTCTTGCATGATTTAAAAAAAAAAAGAAAGAGACTCCAAGAAATTACCAAACAGTTCTCTCTATTATATTGACGCTTGCCGACTCAGGCTCATTATTGACATCAGCAATATAAATTCCCCCAGCCTCAGATCTTTGGATGTACAATCACCGCCGAGATGCCACCAGGAATAATCCGTGATTTCATTCGCCCTGACAGATTAATCTGCCCGGCGACGGCTATCTCAACCACTTGCATTTCCATTCAGTGGCTTCCTGCCTAAGCCAGCTCTAGTGGCCGCGCCAGTGCAACAAACAGGCAGCGGCATCGTTATTAACGCCAGCCACGCTCACTATGGTAGTATTCCCCTGCCGCCCCGCCGCCAGAAACCTCACCAAATGGCCACGGCTGGGCGCCACGGCGGGTCGTAGTCAACAGGGTATGCGTGGCAGGGGGCGTGGCTTCGCCTGTTCGACAAGGCGTTCCTCCAACTGCGGTGGCCGCCGAGCGGGGCCCGTGGCGGGGAAGGCGCGGTCTCGGGACAGACCTTTGATGGAGTCATGTACTGGTCCAAGGTGTGCGTCCGGAAGTCGTCACGCGTTCCCCGTCCGTCACTTGGGGGCCTCCGGATCTCGGTCGATGGTGAGGGCAAGCGAGTCCACGCGCGCCAGCAGGCGTCGGGCTTATGCTGTGCGGGGCATGGACAGTTCATGTAAAAGGAGAGTCAACACGCTCAGAGAGATTGGTGGGTCTCGTTGGATCACAGGCAAAGCGGTTATTTCAAGGGAACCATTTCTGAAGACACCGCGAAAAGCACATTAACGTGAAAATAGCAAACAAGACACAGTTCCTTGGTTGACCCTCCACAACACCTCGATGTTAAAACAGCTCTGCATCACAACCTCTTGCCACATGGTCTGTAACACCAATGAATATCTCTTACTCCCATATGGTCATTCATTATACTTATTTGTAATTCATTAATACAGTCTCACCTGTAAATACCATCCGCAATTGGCTGTTAAAGTTTTCCAAAAATGTGTTTAGCAATTGAAAAAACGACGTTTTAATTCCCAAACACCTTTCTTTGTGTTCCTCTCGACCATGACTTGGGGTCGATACATGGCGATTTCCCGCTCTTTGTTCTTCACTTCACACGCCACACGCTCTTGTTGTCTCCCCTCAATGCGCCCGCGACTGTTGTTGATAAGTGGAACGAGGGAAGCAGTGACAGAGGTAGCCGCTCGCGCATTAGCCGGGCAAACAGTTGCTTAAAGTGCATTCATCAGAGGCCTTTCTTACAGGCCTAATTATAGCCGGAAACCCTGGACAGAAAGGCTTTTGCTCTTGTACAGCGCGAGAGCAAGAGAGACAGCAGATAGGTACGGCTACAGTTCAACCATGGAGCACTTCAACAGGTAAAAAGCGCTTGTCGCGGTGTGGAAACCCTTGATGGACACTTGAGCACCCTGGAAAACCAGCAACAGTGGCGTTTCTCTGGAAAAAAAAAAATCTTACATTACAACAATGATTAAATTTGTCACTAACCAAATGCTTTTAAAAAGACGCTACATATGCTCCAGTATTCATTATTTCAAAATGCGCCCTGGCTTGGAGATCCTTTCAACTAACATGGAGCGCATACCAGATAGCGGGGGAACCTCGATTGTTTGTACATCACGGCACACATCTTGCATGCATAGGAGCATAGAAGGCCTTCTTTTACCTTTTTTTATTTCATAAAGATAAATATAAACAATCCAACAACCAACAAAAAACAGTAATAAGGTTTTAATTCACGTCCTACAATTAAAGTGGTGGTGAAACAATTACAGATATTTATGGAACAACCATCAATTGTGTTCAGGGTGAGGTTGCTCCCTCCGAAACATACCACTAAAGCCGTCCCATGACTGTTTCTCTGCACACATACCTCGTTTCCCAGCTTCAATGTGGCCCAGCATCGTTTCACACGCAGCCCTTTCCATCATTTGTCCTCACGTGTTCAGTGTTTCCAGCATCTAAGAACACAAGCGGAACTCCGCAGTGTTATTATAAGCCAGTTTTATACTCTAAATGCAAATAGTTCTCGCTACGAGCCCTGCGGCACAGCGTCTGGTCCCCAAGGAGAAACATGTTCGCCCGCATCTCTAGCACGTCGTACGCTGTTCCTCCCAAAATATTCCATCCGTAAAAGGAGAGACCGCCGGGACATTTCTGTACATGCAGTGGATGTCGCTGATTGTTGTAGTTTACACATCTGTGAGTTAGTAGTCGCTTGGTCGCACTTTTTGTTTGTTCTTATTATTATTGAGCGATCTTACATTTTTGACTGTCTTCTTTGCCAGACCTGTCTTTGAATTGGTAGCTAAATGGGGATTGATCAAATTTGGGCTATCTTTCTCTTTTTCAGTTCTGTGCTGTTGGTAGAACTTCAGCGTTAAGAACGTAGTGGTAGTGGTGCTAGAATAAGTTCCTGTTCAATCAGAATCCAGTCTATTTCCGGAACTTTAGGCTCCGTCCCAGTGTCTTCGGGGGGGGCAATAAAAAGGGATTTTTTAGCCTTTTCAAAAAAAAATTTAAAAAAAAAAATACTGTTAATTAATTTCTTTTATTTGGTTTTTCTTGGTAACGATAGGCCTCTTACTCTTTGGCTGAGCATAATCCATTATGAATATTCTAGCTTTCCTTCACATCCCAAAGAAAGTCTCTTATCATATTTGTTATACTCTTGGCAAGTAATTGTTGTGGAATATATTGGTATCATTTCCAGCTATTAGTAATTTATCTCTGTGGGACTCATAACCATCTTATGGTGCCCTTTCCCCCATAACGTCAAGCGTAACTTACTCCAAACTTATCCAGATTCTCCTTTCATTTTATTTTCAACAGTGCTTGTTCATATTGGCTAGTAAATGATTCTCCTATATCTGGTTTAGTTTATTATACCCGATATTCCATACCTTTTGCAAAACCATCAAATTTGAAAATTGCAAAATCAGTAGGTTTTGCAGCAGAACAGTTACGAGACCCGGCACAGCTTTTGATTTGTGCCAATATTGTGGACAGAAATATTCTGGAACATGCTACATTAACTCTAACAGCTCGTATACTGGAGTCGGGCAGGGTCGACTCCAAGTACCCAAAATGCATCGCGTTCCCTCCAGAGTAATTCATTTAATTCTGCACTCCTCTCTCGCGTTCAGGCGAAAAGGTCTCTAACAGAGGATGTACGACGCACTGCATCACGGTTGAGTTGGATCTGATCATATTAAAAGAGTAGAGATGCTGTAATGAAAACTGCCGCGCAGCCGGGCAATGAAAATAGAACTTTTTCACCCACTTACAGAACCCCATTCACAAAAACAAATGACTT
>PIJE02000228.1:286075-307952 GCA_002895965.2 Coryphaenoides rupestris | reverse complement strand
CCCCCCGCCCCCAAGAATGCGCTGTTATGGCAGCGCCCACCCACACACTAATCGCACAGATGTTTGTAGCGCTCTTCTCTCTCTCGCTCTCTCTCTCTCTCTCTCTCTCTCAGTCACTCTCTCTCTCTCTCACACACACACTGAGCAGAGCATGGAGAGCATTAGCGAGAGACACGGTAACGCCTACCAGAGGGCTCCCAGCCAGGCCTTCACCGGCTAACTCAAAAGAGCCGGGATGGCACAACACAAACGCCAACGGAAACACAGAGTCTGTAGCAAAATAACATTTATTTAATCGCATTGTTTTATATATATATATATATACATAAACAAAATAAATACATTCAGTTAAATAATAATACAGGAATAATCACACACATGTGTATAAATACATTGTATGTTGTATAAAAGTGCTCAAAGTTTTCTTCATTGCTCCTCTGTCCTCCTCTGTCCTCCAGGCTGTCCAGCAGTACTTTCCTCAGTACTCCCCTCCTCCCCCCACCAAACCAAAAAAAGTGCAGTTCATCCACAGTGGGGGCTTTCAACGATCATGTGACTTCTGGGAGACCACTCCGGTGGTTTTTTGTTTTTTTTCCCCCCGGTCAAGTGTGCATGGCTTTACTCTGTAACCTTCACTGGGACTTGTTCTTCCTCTTGTTCAGGCAGGTCACCTTCTTGCTCTCCTCTCTGTTTATTCTGTTGCACGGGAGGAGGGGGGGGAGGAGAGAGGAAGAGAATTTAGAGAGAGAGTAAAGCCCAGAGGATAAAACTAATAGGAACCGTGTGTGTTTGTGCAGAAGTCACATGTTACGAGGGCGGCCCAGTGCACACACACAGGACAAGGTCCCCTAAGTTAAACATGAGGTTGTGTGCAGAGGAGATAACGATTGCCGATAGTATTGTTTTTTTTAGTATAGTATTGTTTTTTTTTTTGCTGTGGTTGCCAAACTTCTCACATTCACTCTGTCCTCTCTCTTCTCTCTCTCTTCTCTCTCTCTTCTCTCTCTCTCTCTCTCTCTCTCTCTCTCTCTCTCTTTTCCAACAAACGCCAAATCTACAGAGAGATTTAATAATATAATAATAATACATTTTATTTGTAGTGCACTTTACATTTAAAAAAAACCTCAAAGTGCTACAGATTGAAAAGCAAGAAAGTGCTAAAAACTAAGTATAAAAATCTAGCAGAAGGCTCTGGAGAAAAGGTAGGTTTTCAGGCCTCGTTTAAAAGCATCCACAGTCTGTGGTGCCCTCAGGTAGTCGGGGAGAGCATTCCACAGGCTGGGAGCGGCCGCGCAGAATGCCCGATCCCCCATGGTGCGGAGCTTGGTCCTGGGGGGTTTGAGGAGGTTGGTGGTTGCAGAGCGGAGGGTACGTGAGGAGGTCTGAGGGGTAAGGAGTTCCTTGAGGTAGCGGGGGGCATTTCCGTGTATGCACTGGTGGGTGAGGAGGGAGACCTTGAACTCAATCCTAAGTGAGTACTGTACCTTGGATATGAATGCGCTGTTATTGGCAAACAATAACCCCCCGCACCACTAATGACCAGCACAAGAGTGTGTTAGTGGATAGCGCTCTTTCTCTCTCTCTCTCTCTCTCTCTCTCTCTCTCTCTCACTCTCTCTCTCTCTCTGTGTCTCTGTGTGCAGATCGAGATGGTTCACACTGAGCAGAGCATGGAGAGCATTAGCGAGAGACACGGTAACGTCTACCAGAGGGCTCCCAGCCAGGCCTTCACCGGCTAACTCAAAAGAGCCGGGATGGCACAACACAAACGCCAACGGAAACACAGAGTCTGTAGCAAAATAACATTTATTTAATCGCATTGTTTTATATATATATATATATACATAAACAAAATAAATACATTCAGTTAAATAATAATACAGGAATAATCACACACATGTGTATAAATACATTGTATGTTGTATAAAAGTGCTCAAAGTTTTCTTCATTGCTCCTCTGTCCTCCTCTGTCCTCCAGGCTGTCCAGCAGTACTTTCCTCAGTACTCCCCTCCTCCCCCCACCAAACCAAAAAAGTGCAGTTCATCCACAGTGGGGGCTTTCAACGATCATGTGACTTCTGGGAGACCACTCCGGTGGTTTTTTGTTTTTTTTTCCCCCCGGTCAAGTGTGCATGGCTTTACTCTGTAACCTTCACTGGGACTTGTTCTTCCTCTTGTTCAGGCAGGTCACCTTCTTGCTCTCCTCTCTGTTTATTCTGTTGCACGGGAGGAGGGGGGGGAGGAGAGAGGAAGAGAATTTAGAGAGAGAGTAAAGCCCAGAGGATAAAACTAATAGGAACCGTGTGTGTTTGTGCAGAAGTCACATGTTACGAGGGCGGCCCAGTGCACACACACAGGACAAGGTCCCCTAAGTTAAACATGAGGTTGTGTGCAGAGGAGATAACGATTGGCGATAGTATTGTTTTTTTTAGTATAGTATTGTTTTGTTTTTTTCCTGTGGTTGCCAAACTGACGAAACAACAGCAAGTCATTCACACAATAACAAATGACTAAAGAGCAGCAGGTGATGTGATGACATGATGATGTCTCATCTTACTTCTTCCAGCAGTTAATGAAGGCCATGGCCAGCCGGCGAGCTGGATCAAGACAGAGCATATTGGTGCTGTTGTCTGCGGTCCACAAGGTAACACTGAGGAGGAGGAGGGGGAGGAGGAGGAGGAGGAGGGGGGAAACAGAGGATCAAAATCACAGCAAAGTATGGCGGGATGCAGTGTACCCCAACGCAAGTGAAGGCAATAGAACTGCGCCACGCATTGTTGCAGTTCTGCGGAAATAGGCGGCAAACTCACATGACTTGCATGCTGCTACAGCTGGGTCCCGGTTCAATGATTTGGAAGTCGGTGATGTTTTCCGAAGTGTACTTGACGGTTTTAGGACAGACACACCTGCCAGGAATGTACTGAGCTGCAGAGTAAAGGCAGAGGGGAAATGGGATTGTTAAAAAACACACACACACACACACACACACACACACACACACACACAGTTCAGATATGCATAATGAATAGTGCGTTCCCTCCTCCTATGTATTCCCTGAGCCAGCATGCACAAGTTAACTATGCGGCACCCGAGTTGCGCCGTGCAACACAAATAAAAACGACGATGCTGCAAAAAAGGTAGCTCGCCTTTTACAGTGCAGAGCAGGGCAGTGCACAACAACAACAACAACAACAACAACAACAACAACAACAACTAAGCCATTGGAAGTCCAGTCACACACTCTCTTGCTTACCATTGTTGAGTTCTATGCAAACAGCGACCGCAGCAGCCAGCAGAAGTATGCAGTGTTTGAGTGAGAAAGCCATCTTATGTGGACGCTGGCAAAATGCTGAGACGGGGGTGAGAAAGACTGAGAAGCAAAGTCCTTGAAAGAGTGAAAGCTCCACAGGTCTGAGATTTCAAAGTCGCAGTGAGCAGTGAAGTGAAAGTCTCAGAGTAACGCGTCCCCTTTTTATACACACACACGGTCGGTTGCGGGCTTTCCCACATTCTGTGTATTTCCCAGCAGAGCTATTGTGAAATTTCCACTCAGCCCACCAGAGACACCCTGGAATGCGCTCCGCTCCGAGGGGGGAGGGAGGAGGGGGGAATATAAGGAAAGAGAAAGCAGCGGCGGGACATGAAAGCGTATACATCGCCACAGCTCCTTAATGAATCATATCCTGCATTCCCAAATCCTATCGCGTATCAGATTTGTATCTGTAGGCAATTTAACAGGTTCCACCGGAAATTATACGCATGCAAGCACATTGAATTTGCCCAAATTTGGTTGTATGACATCAGAGTGAGGGAGAAACATGCCCTGTCATGATAGGACATGATAGACTATTGATTTTTTGTTCGGCGTACGGGAATACGGTGGCGGCTGCAGACGCCCGATGACGCTGAGACAAACATGTTGGACCATGTGATTTAGCGCCTTTAGGATTTAGGGGGTGGGGGGGTAGGGACGTAGCCTGGAGACCGTTATACAGTCGATGCCACAGCGGGGAGTGGGTCCGCTGGGTCCCCTCTCTGGCATTACTGATGTCTTCTCATTTCTTTATTAAAAACGCAAGACAGCATTGTTGACCTTCAAGACAAAACACATTAAGAAAATCATAATATTTTTTTTTTTTTTTCTGACTAGGTGGGCCCAGCACAGTGGGAGGTCTACCCGTATTACCGCGCCTGATTTATTAGATATTTATATATATGTAAATATTAGATATATTTCACAAAAGTTGACATTGGAATGTTTCATAATTACTATGGTTTCTTCTTTTCGTGCTAAGCACTGACACATCTTTACACTTACTGGTAACCACACTTACCACACCGCCCGACGATAGGGGGACGTAGATATTGAGTCATGATGACCTGCTATGGGTTCGTCTGAAGGCCTTTCAGCGGAAGCTAGGGTCCTCAGACAAAGGCAGCAGACGGCCAGAAGCCACTGTCACCTCCCTGGTCATGAGGGTGACTAATGAGACCACTCTCAGCATGTGCTGGAGCCTGTCACTCATACCTACATTGTGTGTGTGTGTGTGTGTGTGTTTGTGTGTGTGTCTGTGTCTGTGTCTGTGTGTGTGTGTGTGTGTGTGTGTGTGTGTGTGTGTGTGTGTGTGTGTGTGTGTGTGTGTGTGTGTGTGTGTGTGTGTGTGTGTGTGTGTGTGTGTGTGTGTGTGTGTGTGTGTGTGTGTCTAACCCGTACCGGGAAGACATGCTGTGCGGCTGTGTTCGGGGTGGTTCCATACGCGTTGCTGGTGAGGGGAGTCAGTTCCTGAATTACTGCACTGGAATGCAGTCATGTGTGTGTTTGTGTGTGTGTGTGTGTGTGTGTGTGTGGTGTGTGTGTGTGTGTTTGTGTGTGTGTGTGGGTGTGGGTGGGTGTGGTAAGATGGATTTACGTAATGCATTCGTTTCTCAGTTGTGTTTCGTTTCTCAGGTTGTGTCCTCCTTTTGCATGTGTTGTATATTATATATTGTGTTATTATTAATCATTTTAAATATATTATATAAAGTACATATTAGTGAAGGAACTGTATGGCTGTCACACCGCCCTGACCCCTAGTCTGTCCTCCTGCTCATCTCCAATCTGATCAACTCCTGTATTCAATTCTATATTCAACTGCAATTCAGATACAACCCCATCGACCGCAAGAGATCTTGCACCAGATTCACCAGCCAACATGTGTCCGCTAAAATGCAGACGATGCAGATTCATGTTGTGTTCTGCTGACGCCCCATAATGTGTGTGTCATGACGTTCAGACATCAACAACAATAACAACGCAGACAACAGAACAATGCAGTTTATCGCAGCTCGTGCCGTGGAACAGGTGTCGCAGTGCAAAGCAAACACAATAACGGCAAATATACCACGGCAGTAATTGACGTCGTAGGCATCGTACAACACATTATTATTTTTTGATGTGCACTTTCGTTGACACAAAGCATAATAATGTCACCGTCTTTACTTTGGAGCGTTTCCAGATGGTATTGCATGTCGTGGGGGGGCCTGTTTTATCTGATTACCTCACTGGCGAGACCCAGTCGTAGCTTCTAATGAAATACCGCTTTATGTTTAAAAAGCCTACCAAGTGTTCCAAGTGTGTACATCGGATGAGATGTCATTGGGAACATGGCAACAATATAAAATCTCAGATCATAAAAATGAAATCTATTTTTATATTACTCTTACATTGTGCTGTATTGCGGAGCACAGCTCACACGTTTCTTCTTTTTCTATTTTTATTATTAAAACAGTTGCAAACTTCACCTGTTTTTCTTTCTTTTTCATCTTTGTTTTGTTATTATTATTATTTTTGGTTTCTTTATTGTAAGACAATAAAAAGTTGTCCGCGGCAACACGGCCGATCTTACACATAGATGGTCGTCAATAGCGCAGCTCGGTAATTTACACGGTCTAGCTGGAGTCCACTGTATTAGATGAGTCATGCTCGTTCCTGAATGACTGCACTGGAATGCAGTCATGTGTGTGTTTGTGTGTGTGTGTGTGTGTGTGGTGTGTGTTTGTGTGTGTGTGTGTGTGTCAGCAGAATGTTGTTCTGGGTTAAATCATTTTCCTTGGAAGACGGAGAGTCACTGCACAGGTTTCTTTAATCTTCAGGGATACGGTTTTTAGCAGTTTCTAAAACACTAATCTCCATTCTCTGAGCCAAATGTTCAGGGGCCTAAACCCATTTGTCAAGTCAATCCCTCTTTTGGCAAAAACCGTAAACAAGTTTAGGTAGTTAGATACCAAATTGCAAATGTCATCCACTCTTTTTTGCCAAACTCCAAACACATTGTCAGTCACTATTTTGCACGTGTGCTGCAAAATAGTCAACACAGGTGGCGAAAGTTAAACACAACTAAAACTCAGTTGTCATCGTTTACACGCAACTCAAACAACAAGTCAAAATGGTTCACACTTGTTTTCTAATGACGTGAAACTCGGGCGACATCACAGACCATCATGTAGACCATCATAGACGTTCGCGGAATGACAACGAGGGACGCGCAGTACACTATTTCCACGACTATTTGTACTGTGTGCACACACACGTGTAAGATCACCTGAGAGTGGAAGAACTGCTTTGTTCTTCCAACAGCAAGAGGCTCTCTGTGTGGCGGCGGAAGGTCTATGACTCAAACCCAGATACAAGAGAAAACGTCTTGCAGGCCATGATGTTCTCCTGCGGTTACATGTTGGAGTGTTGGATTCGGTACCTCCCTGTTGCCTGCCGGGGACAACGTTACATGTGATGTGGACCAAGTCCTCTGGCAGGACTCAGCACAAAGATGTAATGCTGAGGCACAGTGAATCTCTCATTGACTTTTGATTTTTGTAGATGCACAACATTTTTTTATGAAATGTAATGGCCAGTTTCCTTTGTTCTTTGGGCTTACTGTGACCTTTAGGCAAGCGCTGAACATACAGACATTCAATACTGTATTACTTTACACAGTATGATATGATGAGTATGTTGTGATTACTATACTTACTATACTATACTATACCATATACTATACTATACTATACTATACTATATGAAATTCCGGAACTACATGCCCTGGACGCTGTGTTCTGCATTTCGTGATGCAGTGTATAATATTAACTATTGACTATTGACTGGCTGTGTGTGTATCATCTGAAACCATTGTATGATTTCTCCAGAAGAGTCAGGGGGTTTCGTGGAAGTGGTATTATTGTTCAGACTCTCCGGAGTTTCCCCACGTCCCCCCCCCATCACCCCCGCCGGCCCGGTCCTCTCCGTTCCAGGCTCCTCCCACTCCTCTCACCTCTCGGAGTCGGAGATTCCCGGGAACGTCGGGCGCAGGCGCACACGGCGCGACTCTCCGCACCTGCTGCCCCTGATCGGCGATCACCGCCCGCCCTACGAGAACCTGACCGTTAAACCGTTAATCTTCCCCTGAGCTACAGGTGGTGACGTAGCTCCCGTATCACACACACACACACACACACACTGTAGCAGTTATCTCTAGTGTTGTAGTACTCGAGACCGGTCTTGGTCTCGAGACCACTTTTACGTGGTCTTGGTCTTGTCTCGGACTCGACTGTATTTGGTCTCGGTCTTGTCTTGGTCTCGGACATAGAGGTCTCGAGGGGGTTTGTGCATAAACCAAGCAGCGAGCTCGTGCTCATCACTAAACCTGACGCAGCACTAGTACACTACGCAGCGCTAGTACGCTACACTAGTACACTACGCAGCACCAGTACACTACACTAGTACGCTACACTAGTACGCTACGCAGCACCAGTACACTACACTAGTACACTACACTAGTACGCTACGCAGCACCAGTACACCTACACTAGTACACTACACTAGTACGCTACGCAGCACCAGTACCACTACACTAGTACACTTACACTAGTACGCTACGCAGCACCAGTACACTACACTAGTACGCTACACTAGTACGCTACACTAGTACGCTACGCAGCACCAGTACACTACACTAGTACGCTACGCAGCACTAGTACCACTACGCAGCGCTAGTACACTGCGCAGCGCTAGTACACTACGCAGCACTAGTACACTACACTAGTACACTACGCAGCGGCTAGTACACTACACTAGTACACTACACTAGTACACTACGCAGCACCAGTACGCTACGCAGCGCCAGTACAGCTACGCAGCACCAGTACACTGCCCAGCGCTTAGTACACTACGCAGGCAGCGCCAGTACACTGCGCAGCGCTAGTCCACTACGCAACACCAGTACACTACGCAGCGCCAGTACACTGCGCAGCACACTACGCAACACCAGTACACTACGCAGCGCCAGTACACTACGCAGCACCAGTACGACTACGCAGCGCCAGTACACTACGCGCCAAATATGTTACATTGGATATCCTAACGGTAATTGTTCTTGCCCCACTGAACAACAGGCTTGATATCATTGAAGCTGTGTTATAATCACATGCCACTGCAGACATCAAGATGTCAGAATCTTGTAAGCACTTATTCTTATTCTTATTAATGTACAATTTGATGTACAGTTCTAAATGCATTAGTATTAAGTATTTGTATTTTGCATTTGATTCAAAGAATTGTGTCTTTGATCTGTCCTTGTGTGGTGTGTGTGTGTGTGTGTGTGCGTGTGACGTGTGCGCATGTCTGTGTATTGTTTGATTACAGTATTGTACTTATGATGGTGTTGTTTGACTAAATAAATGACTTTTAAATAACATCTGCATATCACCGTTGTGTTGACTAAACATTAGGCCTAATCCATTTCAGGGAAGTTGATATCATACAGTGTAATTTGGCTACTACAATGGCTACTACAATGATGCAATTTCAAGTTTATAATTGTGTATCTTTAATTTGATGTTACGATTTCATCTGTTAAACCGTTAATCTTCCCCTGAGCTACAGGTGGTGACGTAGCTCCCGTATCACACACACACACACACACACACTGTAGCAGTTATCTCTAGTGTTGTAGTACTCGAGACCGGTCTTGGTCTTGTCTCGGACTCGACTGTATTTGGTCTCGGTCTTGTCTTGGTCTCGGACATAGAGGTCTCGAGGGGGTTTGTGCATAAACCAAGCAGCGAGCTCGTCACTAAACCTGACGCAGCACTAGTACACTAAACTAGTACGCTACGCAGCGCTAGTACACTAAACTAGTACGCTACGCAGCACTAGTACACTACGCAGCACTAGTACACTGCGCAGCGCTAGTACACTACACTAGTACACTACACTAGTACACTACACTAGTACACTACGCAGCACCAGTACACTACGCAGCACCTAGTACACTACGCAGCACCAGTACACTACGCAGCACCAGTACACTACGCAGCACCAGTACACTACGCAGCGCCAGTACACTACGCAGCACCAGTACACTACGCAGCGCCAGTACACTACGCAGCGCCAGTACACTACGCAGCACCAGTACACTACGCAGCGCCAGTACACTACGCAACGCTAGTACGCTACGCAGCACCAGTACACTGCGCAGCGCTAGTACACTACGCAACGCTAGTACGCTACGCAGCACCAGTACACTGCGCAGCGCTAGTACACTACGCAACACTAGTACGCTACGCAGCGCCAGTACACTACGCAGCGCCAGTACACTACGCAACGCTAGTACACTACGCAGCGTCCGTACACTACGCAGCGCCAGTACACTACGCAGCACCAGTACACTACGCAGCGCCAGTACACTACGCAGCGCCAGTACACTACGCAGCGCCAGTACACTACGCAGCACCAGTACACTACGCAGCGCCAGTACACTACGCAACTCTAGTACACTACGCAGCGCCAGTACACTACGCAGCGCCAGTACACTACGCAGCGCTAGTACACTACGCAGCGTCCGTACACTACGCGCCAAATATGTTACATTGGATATCCTAACGGTAATTGTTCTTGCCCCACTGAACAACAGGCTTGATATTGAATACCAAGCCAAAAATGGCACTGATTCTTGGAACGATGATTTTGCATTTTAAGAGTGACGTTTGTGGGGTTTTTTTTAGCCTTAAAATTTACAAATAAAATATGTTTCCTCCCTCAAGGACACTACTAAAACATTTTTGAAACATACGTTTTTAGGAAATCAGAGTGAAGAGAACACCTGGATCCACTGTTCTCCTCCTCAGCAAGAACTGCAGCAATGAAATAGGAACGCACAAAATCTAATCTCTTTTTAAAAACTAACATCCCGCCCCAATCAGAGCACTCCATGCTGCTGCTGATGATGTAATACTGAATACTGGCTAACGCAATGTAGTAAACGTGCAGAATAAAAAAAACTAAACACAAAGTAAACGACAACAAAAGATTGCGTGCGTGTGTGTGTGTGTGTGTGATTGAGGTTACACGTCCACAGACTAAAGGAAGTCAAATCCTCTGTTAAAATGTTCATTTTGGAAGGGAGGGGGGGTTGGGGGGAAGGCATTGCTCCGGAACGTCTTTGAGGTCACGACCTCCAGGGTTCTGGAGACTGTCGGCTCCTTGCGGCGCGCTTCAGGTCGGGCAGAGCACTGTGAACACAAGAGGAGAACACAGTGTATGCTAAAGTCATGTGCGGTCGCTGGCGTGGTGGCCACTAGGTGGCGCCAATGTTTCCACGGAGAGGATGCAAGGTTGAATGAGTTAAGACAGTGAGTGACATATCCAGCTTCTAGTAGAACTACAAGCTAAGCAGGAAGCATTAAGTGAACACACACACACACACACACACACACACACACACACACACACACACACACACACCACACACACACACACACACACACACACACACACACACACACACACACACACACACACACACACACACACACACACACACACACACACAGTAGTGTCACAAACCCCAAGCGCTCCACATCAGATGATGAACTAGGGCTGGGCAATATGGATAAAATATCAAGAATTATGGGGAATTGTACACAATATTAATAAATATCACAATATGCTTATGAATTCAAAATACCATTTTAAACATTATAACAGAGGGTCATTACATTGATATGGACTTTGAGCGTATGGTATCAGAATAAAACCAGTTTCTTTCTCACTGATCCTTCAAACCTCACATTTGATCATTTGAAGGACATGTCTTCTTCTCTGGTAATTCATTGGGACTAGAAACCCCGGTGTCAATATCTTAATCTCAAGATGTCCTTCACTGATGATAAACGGTAACATGGAAATATTGCCCAGCCCCATGTCGCACTACAGCATTAAACGAGCCAGGGGTGTCAAGGGGAGAGTGATATTCTACGCCAGGCTAAAAATATAGAATTACAAATAAAATAAAAAGAGGAACAGAGAAGACGGGGGTGAGGAGGCATGAGTGTGCATGACTGGACTTGAACTTTAAACTTTTGCTTGATGCGTCAGTGGCTTTTACAAACCTTTGTCCCCACCGTTCTCATACCAGAGCTAGCGAGAGACAACGCAGCAAAGACGAAACACAAGGAAGGCACGTGTCAACACAGAGGCTCGACCAGAGTGGCCATTTTGTTTTTTTTACTGAGAATGTATTCTGTTGTGTTCTGTGTGCACGACCCTGCCCCAAGAAAAGAACTGGTCACCCAAATAAAATTAAATAAAAACGCCAGACACTGCACTATCATCTTCTACCACTAGAGGACAGTGGTGTCCAAGGTAGGATGCCATGGTAGTACAACATTGGCAATTTTTTTTCCTTTTAATTCTCACAATGAACAAAGTAAAGTAGGTTTATAATGGGGTTTTTTTAACCTTTGAGGATGTAGTCGGTAAGGAGGCTGGGCACCTTGTCGCTGTCGTCCCGCATGGCGTGCAGTACTGATGGGGGAGAGAGACACGGGAGGAAGGGTTAGTCGTGACGCTGAGGTCCTGGTCATAAGAGGGACAGGTCAGGGGGTCAGGGGGTCAGGGAGCCGCTTACGTACTTTTGGTGAGGATCTGGAGGTCTTCTACGGAGGGGGAGCCAGCCTTCTTCTCATAGGGGATGACGGTGGTCAGATACTAACACAGAGACAGAGATAAACATCTAAGTAAGTAACAGAACAAATTGATAAAAATAAATAACAATAATCATCATCATCTGAAAATGGTTCAGTACGATGATAATGGCACAGTAAATAGAATTACATGCGTAAGACATTATATATTATATTCAGCAGAATAATTGTTGATCTTAATCATAATACATTTTTTTTGCCATAAATGCGTTTTAATGATCATGCAATTCATATAAAAAGGGCAAAAGCCTTGCAATGAAATGTGTTCATATGACACAAAATGTGTACCAAAACATACATACTCCAAATAATAGGAAGGATTATTAGGTGGTAATTAAGTATAGTCATGTGATATCCCTCGTTGAAAAGCGTATGAAACAAACATATAATATAATATAAACATATAATATAAATGCAACGACTTAAATAGAAATGGAAAAGAAAAACAAAGCGTCTCAAAAAAAATGGGCGTAGCTGTAGGGAAAGAAACATGCATGCGTGAATAAATAAACTATAAATAAATAAGAGGAAGAGGAGAAACAAGAAAGAAAGGGATGCAGGCTGGAGGAAATACGCAGAGGAAGAGGAAGACCTGCTTGTCCCCTTCAGGCCCGCCGAAAGTTTGACGGAGGCCATTTTGAATGACCGTGGACAGTCCCTCCAGAGTGAGGAGCTACGGGGGCGAGAGAGCACGGCGGAAGGAGGAAAAGATTAAAGAGAGAGAGAGAGAGAGAGAGATGAAAAGACTCCCAACTAGGAGGGGTGGAAGCTCCATGTTGCACACAACAAGATCAATCATACATATCTGTGGTCCATGTTGGGAATTCAAGGACATATCTGTGGTCCATGTTGGATTCATGACATTGCTGTGGCCACTGTGTGTGTGTGTGTGTGTGTGTGTGTGTGTGTGTGTGTGTGTGTGTGTGTGTATCTTATTCAGGTAGGTCAAGGGATCGAACCCAGACCCTCCCATCTGGGGAGGGTCTGGGTTCGATCCCTCACACACACATGCGCACAAGCAACTGGCGGCTAGGTTTGAGCATTTGACCGGTTAAAAGGACAAACAGGACACACACACCAAAGCAATTGCTTGTTTTGGTGTGTGTATCTATATTTCAGAGTTGTTTTTTTTTTAAACTTTACAAGGTGTAATTATGATTAGAACTAACATTAGTTTCTGATTGTTATTGTCTCAACCCACAGAGCTCAGAATGCACTGATTCTTACGTATAGTACCTTTAAAAAGAAACCCCCCCCCACATATATGACACATTCCATTCGACTCCCCCATCCACGTGCACACGCTTTCCTTACTGTACAGGTGTGTGTCTGTGTGTACCCTGGGGTGTGTGCAAGGGAGGGAGGGAGGAGGGAGAGCGGGCGGGGCCTCTCACCGTGCCCGGCACGTGGGTGCTGGTGGTGCGCTGCCCCCCGGGCCCCACGGTGCTGCTGCCCGTGCTGCGGACCTTCCTCCGCTTGCGCAGGAGCTCCCGCTGCGCCTTCTGCCGGTTCTGCACGTCGATGAGCAGCGAGATGAACGAGTTCTTCACCTGTGGCACACACACACACACACACACACACACACACACACACACACAATGGACAGTGGTGATGGGAAAGGGGCATGTACCTAACCGCTGGGCATACCATGATAAAAATAAATAAATGGGGAGGTGGACATAAATGATGCAGGAACAAAAAAATAAACCAAACTGCCCTTTCCCCCCTTTCTCTCTCTCTCTCTCTCTCTCTCTCTCTCTCTCGTGTGTGTGTGTGTGTGGTGGACTGGTTTAACCCGTGGGCCTTGATTAGCCCACTCCAATCAGTCTCACTCCAGCCACCAACTACACACTCCACAGTTTCTCTGTCATCGTATCAAAGGGCTTCCTGTACTTCAAATGGACCAGGAGTTACTAGCAGTGGGACAAGGTTGAGCCCTGGAGAAGGCCAACTAAGAGGGATACTCACTCTTCAAGTTGGCTGGGAGGGCAGCAGGTGAGTAGATGTTTGATGATGGCAAAATACAGATAGATTTCAATTCGTCAAAAAGCAAAAAGCCCAAACAAAATGGCAATAATTACAGATGGATGAATACTAAGGGCCGGTTGTATCAGTGTTGCTCTCCAGATGCACTATGATCAAGGGTTACAATAAATTAAAACAGCACACTGTAAAAGATCTGCTTCCTATAGAGGATGTATAGTTTTAAATGTATAAATTAAATGCATCAAAGCAAAAACTATTGACCTTAGACTATTGACAACATTAATGAGACTTTGGCCTCGTTAAAGAAATCTTAACTTGTGTACACTACTCTGCCTTTATTCAGGTTCGGAAACCATATCTTAAAGTTAATTAAGAAAAGCACTGTGAAATTCATCAGGCTGTCACTTTTTACACAACAAAACCAAAATCTTAAATACTGCAGTTCATGCATTGAAACATATTCTCATTCCAATGAGAATAAATTGCTATGTTAGATGCTGACTTCTAACTTCTGTCCTAAACGAGGAGGGGACCACAACTCCTGTTCTCGATTATTCTGTTAGAATAAAAGAGGGCAATTGTTGGGAGTTGTGGATGTATTGATCGTGTGGGCCGGTAACTTTCCACTCTGCTGTGTGGCCTACGTGACTAGTTAGCTTCACTCTTATCTGTTTTCCCCGGGAGGCCTCTGAGACGCACTCGCAGCTGTTGTTGTGGGAACCGGTTGCGTCTTCTATCTGGACTGGCGGTCCCACGCAAGGGCTCGACGTGAGACCTTGCAGTCTCTGCACCTCTTTGTGTGGCACGGGAGGCCATGATATCCGTGCTTCAAGTTAACTGTTTGTCTGTCTGTTACATCCCCACGTGGGGCCTGGGGTCCTGGCGTCTCCGGATTGGCTGTCTGGGGTGTGGGGACGGAAGGGTCTCCATGGACGGCCTTGTTGTCCCTGCTCCCTGAATGGCTGTCTTGGAGGCGTTTCTATGTCTGTTGTGTCTATATGTAAATGCTTCTCTTTCTCCCATGCAAACTGTATATATGCTCTGTGTATGTAAATAAACTTTGAATCATTCCTGGTGATACTGCCTTGTGTCACATTGATTCCCGAGCTCGCTGCTTTGCTACATGACGATCCAGAACCTGAACCTGAACTCCAGCCACAATAGATGACCGCTCGAAACTGCGCATAACAGAAACCATATCTTAAAGTTAATTAAGAAAAGCACTGTGACATTCATCAGGCTGTCACTTTTTACACAACAAAACCAAAATCTTAAATACTGCAGTTCATGCATTGAAACATATTCTCATGCCAATGAGAATACATTGCTATGTTAGATGCTGACTTCTAATAGTCGCTTTGCCTGAAGCAAAGGTACAGCATTTCAGACGGCAGTATTTTGAGACAGGTTTGTCTGAGACACCTTAAATTAGATCAAAGATTATGCAGATCATTAGGCAAGCAGGCTGACAGAAGGACAGACAGACAGATAGATAGATAGATAAATAGATAGATAGATGGATGGATGGATAGATGGATATAAAGATGCATTGATAGATGATATATAGATAGATAGATGGAGTGACGGAGAGCAAGAGAGAGAGACAGAGACAAAGATAGATAAAGATAGATAGATAGATAGATAGATAATAGATAGATAGATAGATCAGTACTGCCATCTCATGGTAGGAGATAGATTATTTATTGTTGTATTGTTATAAGGCTCTTATAAAGAAAGTTTGTTTTACAATCCCATTGACTGTATTAATTGATAATCTTACTTAATTTGGTTTTGTTTCAAGAGGAAACGAACAAGGACATCTGAATCTTCAACCTTTGGTTTGTTGGGTGCGGTGATTAAATGGTGTATCAGACACTAGATGGCCCTGTTGCTGTGAGAGAGAGAACTTTGTGCTACTTTAGCCTCAAACTGTACACTCATATTCATATAGAAGGTATAAGGTGTCATATTAAGGTATATTATTATATTATATTATTATCATCATGTAACAAAGCAAAATACATTATATATTATAAGTTTAATTAGGCCTATTATTCTATATTGTTCTGTTCTGACCTCACCGTGTCAGCTCATCTGCAATGTTGGGGTTTAACGCAGTCCTCTATGGAGGTTAGAATATCATTCCCGAATTCCCTGTGTGGGATCAATAAAGTACAATATTATTTAGCTAAAATGTCTATGCTTTCTTCTTGTGCAGTCGTGCTATTTTATTTTACACAGCATATTTGGTGCGGAAGAAGTATATCAACACATCCATCTGTAAATAAAATAAATAGGACAGGGATTTATCAGACCTGACCGCGAGGTGGCGCCAGAGCACCATAGCGTAAGGAGGTCTGTTCATAGCGATCCGGATCATTTCTTCATCACATTTCTCTCTCAATAATTGTTTGACGGCGAATTAAGGGCATCCTGGCTTTCAGTTTGGATTTTTGGATTGGATTTTCTTCTTCTTTTTTTTTTTTACAGCCTATCGTTTAAGGAGGCCCAACATATTATGTTCATTATTTTATTCCCCTCATGGTTCAACTACGTGTTAGTTCTTGGGGTGGAGTTGCTAAGGGAGTTTTACCATTGCCACATCAATCACCACTAAGAGGCATCATTTCAAAATAAATATTGTTTTAATAGTACACTAAGTGGGCTATTGCTGCATAAAGACACTGTACTGTAATAGACACACATATAATATATAATAGGCCTAATTGTCTTGTTTCCAGTCAGCATAGCATTGGCCAGCATTGGCAAGCCTTTTCCGCTTTATATTTGAACCCAGCGCCTCATAAACAACATGCTACTAGGCTACACCAAAACAAAACAGATCAAGATATAGACCTCGGCCACTGGGCTTTGGGGTTTGTATAAAAGGTTACAAAAAGTTAAAGTCTGTAATCCGCCAACGTTAGACACAGACATGTATATACTGTATGTGAAGGCCTATATTTCATGCCTACAAAGCAAACATGTATTTTTTTGTTTATATTTTACAAGGGTATTCATATAAATGACAATTCTGCAATTTATGAGTTTGTAAATGTTGTTTTACAGACTTTATTAGTTTATCTCACTGTTATTATGTTGATGGTCGTCACTGATTACAACATGAATGCTGAAGTCAGTGTTTGAAGGGGTAACATTTAACTCATGGGGAAACTACAGAGGACACAGTCAAATAAAACAACATAAAATAAGGGGTTCTCTTGATCTGTAAAATGCACAAAATGTATTTGTACAAAAATACAACAATGCATGTGGATATCTGTGTGTTTGGTAGTGTGATTGTGAGAGGGGTTCTGTGCGAAAGGTCCAGCATTTCCAGAGTTAAATAAGTCCCACAAGAGAGAATCGTTTGAATAAACGTTTATAATATTCAGCATTATTCTGTCCATACTACGCTATGTGTTATTTATTTTCGACTTGCTAACGCCTCACAGCCTCTGGCCTTTTCCCCACACACTCCTGTCATTTGGAACCCACCAGTACTAAACTTTATTGGATTCATGTAATTAGAACAACATGTATTATACTACCGCCTATAGAATACCAAACAGACCTTCACTGACAATCTCACAGTATATAGCATATGAAACAATTATGCAAACACTATCTAATAGGAACCAACACACACAATCACATGTAGCCTCAAGGTTTGCTCAGATATTCAGCGCTTGCACTCTGTGTTCTGTAATTCAGGAATAAGAGCAACCAAAAATATACAATGTCAGAGACTAATAGACATCGTCAGTGACTGAAGGAGTCTGAATAAGTGGATGGTTACGCTCCGCTTCAAAACCTTACATTTCACACTTTGTCTCCTTGTTAAGACAAAGCCAGTTAAGTTTCATCACACCATGAAATGAAAATGGTCTTTTTCAGCTTGTTACACCCCGTGATCCCCCCTCTTCAACAGACTGCGCCTCCATTAGTTATGCTCACATTCTCATCTAAACGGTCTCTAGTTTTTATATTATATCTTTTTTTAAATTCCTTCTTCCTTCTCCATGCACGGAGAAGCAACAAGAACAGACTAAATTGACTCTCGGCGTTTCATTATGTCTGGGCTCTCCTCTCCCCGCATGGGCCGGCCGGGAGCTGGGAGGAGGAGCAGCCATGTTGGGCCCCCAGTCTGCCTCCCCCCCCCCACGCTGTGAGGAAGACACCGTCGGCTCTTTAAAGATGAAGGAGAAGAAGAAGAAGAAGAAGTAGCCGATGCCCCACCACACACCCCCCCCCCTACCCCCACCTCTACTCGAACACAAAAGTAAAAGGTCAAAATAATAAATGTAGGGCCAATTGAATGCTTCACAGGGGTGGGGGTGAGCAAGGCCCGGGGGGGGGAGGGGAGGGGGTGGTTGCGGGGGATGGGTTGGGGGGGGGGGGGGGTTTGGCGGTTGCCCCCGTGAGGACATAATGAATTCATACAGTGGGGGCGTAGCGTTCAAAGAAGGGGGGAGCAGCATGGGTCCTGCCGCCAGTGAAAAGGTTGAACCCACTCCGAGGACGACGGGCCTTGCTGTCGCCGCCGCCGCCGCCGCCAGCGAGTCAGGGCTTCCATTCATGTCTCCCACACACACACACACACACACACACACACACACGCATGCACGCACACACACACACTCACATATGCACACATGCACACACACACGCACGTATGCACACACATGGACTCACATGCAGCCTCATGCATGCACACACTTGCATACACACACACACACACACACACGCACGCACGCACACACACTCACGTATGCACACATGCACACACACATGCACACACATGGACTCACATGCAGCCTCATGCATGCACACACTTGCATACACACACACACACACACACACACGCACACACATAAACACATACACACATATGTATACTCACACACACACGTGAGACATATGTGTACATAAACAAACAGACAAAACCCAATACATGGAATAAATACTAGCATTTTCCTAAAGTTGTCTCTCTGAGTCCTACTCTGCACTCTGTCCATGTTGTTTCAATCGGTCATGCGGCGCTATAAGTTTTTATTGTAACTCGGGGCCGACTCCATTGATGTGCCATCACATCTAATTGATTATAGGCTTTGATTGTTCTCAGCCTGACTTGTAAAACACTTACACATGCACTCATAGACGGACGCACGCTCACTCACACACAAACCAAAACACAGTACAGAAACACAACAAACATTTGTTGTTGTCCACAGCGACGTGTCATAACACCCTCTCACACCTTTTTGTTTCAGTCCCTGTCTGTCTGTACAAAGAAAAACACACAAAACACGCACACACACACACACACACACACGCACACACACACACGCACGCACGCACACACATGCCGCATAGGCACAGCATCTGCATAACCTCGTGACCTGCATTGAGGGAGATGAATTGAGATTGCTATGGATCACAAAGCGCTCCGAACGGAAGATTTCCTCCAACAGCTGCTCCCTCTCACCGGTATTGTCTGTCACAGCCAGAGACATTTGATTCAAGAGTCAATATAAGCTCAGCAACTAACCCTCAGCCCTCAGCCATCGCTCTAACAACTGACTCAAAATGATCCTGTTAATGTATTCTTTTTGTGGGGTTTTTTTGGCCTCATATTAATTTTTTGGTTTTCCAAGATTCCAAATACATTGTGTGTCAATGTTTCACCAGCGAGACTGACAACAATATTTCAATCTAATAGGGGATCTATTTGAACCAGAAGAGGTCATGACTGGGTTACTTCTGAATCGATCATCCACACATGCTGTTCATTCTACAAAACATCTCGCAGATGTTTCTGTACTTATTACAAAAATATATGGGTATATATATATATATATTATATTATGTATATATATTAAATATATATATATTATGTTTTGACCTATTCTGACTGGAATGGATGTGATGTCATTCTCTTTACATTGAATATTCCACACGTTATAATATCAACGAATTGATCGTCCTGTCACAATTTGAGTCGACGCATAAGACAGCGCTGAGCATTAATTCACTGTTCACTTGTAAACACAGCTCCGGTGTTTGGCACAAAAGGATGCGCATCGATCAGGGACATGCGCAGTGCTGCCCCGCATCTCGCGTCATCTCCAGGGTAACCGCGCGCTCTCCCCGGCTCAGCATCCGCGGCTCCAGAGAGGCCAGCAGTCTATTGGCTACGCGGCGCAGCACAGTAAGTATCCAGATAATCATATATTCCGCTTTTAATCATCACATGGACACGCATCGCTCTCCACGAACCAACCGTACGCGCTTAATTATGGATGGTGCGGTCGGGTAGGCTTTTTTTTTCTTTTGTCATGATACAAAAGGAAAAAAAAATCATCGTGATACAAATCAAATCAAATCAAATCAAATCAAATCAAATCAAATAAGGTGAATCGGTGGTAGTCGTATATGCAGCCGATATCGGGTTTTGGTTTATTGACCGTCACTAACGTTGAGCGGCCGTGTGAACGATGTTAACATTGCGTTTTTACAATGAATCGCGGCGGGAGACACACATGATGTCTTATTAACTGGGCCCATCGCGGGTCCACAGTGTGATGGATGACATCCAGCAGATCCCCAGATCCAGCAGGCAGGCCAACTGGTGTGTCGAACCGAGCCTATAATTGTAAAAAAAATTGTAATGTGCCTATAGTGCCATTAAAAAATAGGACACTTCACTACCGATCTACGGTAATCTTTTGTTTGTTATATTAGGTACACTGTCCTGTGTGTTCATTATTTCGTAGCCTACTGTATACTGTGTGTGTGTGTGTGTGTGTGTGTATTGTCGCAGCATATTCTCCCTTCCAATGCACCAAAGTTTGGATGTGCCCGTCGAGGATTGAGAGGCACCACAGCCACACACTGGCCAATATCCACTATGCTATGCAGGCCTGTCTCTACTATCCTGTGGCCCCTCGTCATGTATATGAAGTCATGCTGTGCCATGCTGTCTATAGAGCTATATCATGTATGTGAAGGATATATTTAGCCCACACTGCTCACCTGGCTTTTTTCATTTTTTTGCAGGCACAGAATGATTCATCCCAGTCGCTCGTACACTGTAGGGGCAGAAAATGGTGGTCTGCACAAACGACCACTTTAGCCGCCCACTCACGTAGACATGAGGACACTCACACAGGAGGAGAGCAGCCTTGAGATCTCACCTCAGGGAAACGCTCTCGTCTCCCTCCTCGCCAGAACACTTCCACCTCTCCAAGCCGCGGTGGTTATGTGCAAAGACATCAGATATTATAGAGCTATTCCGTACATGCTGTATATATGCCCTCATTCGTAAGCAATGTATGTCTTTTTGGACTTGAACAACCCGTTTATGTGTTCAGCGTTTTTGAGTCGTGGTGCTCGTTAGAGTCCCACCGTTCATTCCCTCCCGACATCACACGTCGGGGTGAGTCATAGTCTTTATAGGAAACCTTCTGGGGGGGCTTGTGATAACGGTGGGTGGGTGGGCGGTTATTGCATTGTGTCCCCGTGTCGTGTGAATGGACTACACACCACCCCGCCGCCCCCCCACCCCCACCCCCACCCCTCCCCCCCCTCCCCCTACCCTACCATCACCTCCACCACCACCTCCATCTCCGCCACCTCCTCCTCCTCCTCTGATTCTCCGCATCTAGGGGGAGTGGGGGGGGGGGAGTGGGGGGTGGGTATTGATTGTGGGAGTGGGAAATAGAAATGTTATCAGCGAATGCGTTCCAGTCCCACATAAGACACATAGAGCCCATGAATAGAGAGAGGAGGGACCTAGGGTTTAAGATAAGAGGATGCCAGTAGCATATGGGATGGGAAGGGAGGGGGGCATTATTGTATATATATATATTTATG
>PIJE02000228.1:276075-283575 GCA_002895965.2 Coryphaenoides rupestris | reverse complement strand
TTTACTTGCTTGCTGTGTGTCTGTCCCGTGTATCTTTTGTATTTGTCATGTGTACTGCTTGCTTGCATGCTGCATGGTGAACAATATATTCTAAAATATTCTCGCGAGAATACCTGCGATCGCTATGGCAAGACATGTGCAGGTCTGAGTAAGCACAGTGAGTATGTGTGTAACGCTGACCCTTGCGGTGTGTGTATGCGCGCGCGTGTGCCTGTGTGTGTGTGTGTGTGTGTGTGTGTGTGTGTGTGTGTGTGTCCCTCCAGGTGATGGTGAGGACCAAGACGCAGTACGAGCTGCAGCAGCAGAAGAGCAAGAAGAGGCTGTACGTTCCCAGCATCCGCCGCTTCAACATCAACTTCTACAGCGACGTGTCCGAGAAGACCAAGGTGAGCCCGCACTGCAGGACTGTCTCCATAGACCGTCTCAGAGCTGTTATATTGTGAGGGGCCTGATCCCTGGTCCCTGCCCCACATGGCTGCAGAGGCATGGTGTGGTACTGCAGTGCCTGAAGTATCGACCGGGTCTCTTATTACCTCTGCCCAAGTGTGGCCAATTAAGGGCCAATTAAGAACTAATTAAGCCCGAGCTATAAGCCACATTGAACAAAGGCCAGGCAGACTGGCTTTGGCGAGAGGTCAGTGGAGATCAGGACGGTCCACTGGGCCAGTCTCAGGGTAAGCGGCCTCTGGCCACCCTGTTTGAACGCCCTGTTGGACTTTGTTGTGGATTTTATGGGGAGTGGCTAATCATGGCCTTTTTGGTGGATCCCAAGAAGAAGATTTTAGTTGCATGTTGTTCCCCTCCCCTCTCCCCAACATAGTTTATAAATAAATACCCCAGTTTGTTACGCCGTAACCCTGGTTCTGTCTGCTTTACTTCTAATTGGTCCACACACTACACTCTCTCGCTAAGCCGGGCTGCCACAGTGTGTATATTGTGTGTGTGTGTGCATGCATGTGTTTGCGCGTGTGTGCGCGTATATTAACGTGGTGTGTGTGTGTGTGTGTGTGTGTGTGTGTGTGCAGATCACAGGCCTGATCTTCATCACGTTGGCCTTCCTCACCAGCCTCCTCCTGCTGCTCATGTATAAAGCCCTGTGGTATGACCAGCTCACCTGCCCGGACGGCTTTGTTCTGAAGGTAGGTATCCACAACACAACACACACACACACACACACACACACACACACACACACACCTATCAAACCTATGTAACATGCACTTGAACAACATCTGAAGAGCAATGCAATGATCCAACAACGACAGCATAAAAAAAAAAAAATAACCACAGTGAACAAATGCACCTTTTGCCCATCGTGGTTTTAAAACGGTAGCACCAGTAACAAACAGAACCTCTGCTATGCACCTTTCGCATGTGCTGCCCAAGTACCCTGCCCTTGCCCCCTGACACACACACACACACACACTCTGGTTAATATTGTCCCACGTGTACTTGCTGCTTTTAAAGTTATTTTAAGCGCACACATTCCACCTCCACGTATTTATTTTTCTTCCTTCCTGCCCATCTTCACGGCGGAGACTGCAGGGAGAAACACACGAGCCATTATCTCTGTGTGCCGACACCTCGGAGGCACCGTCTGCCGGGGGCCTCGCACCCTCACACGTGTTCCTCCAAGCAGCGCCCCTCTCCTCTCTAGGAACCAGAAATGTGAAACGGGGGGGGAAAGAAAAGAGGGAGGAGAGGGCATAAGAAAGAAAGAATGAGAGAGCGAGAGAGAGAGAGAGGGGAAAAAAATACTAACTGAGGCAGCTTTTCTGGGCAGGCAGAAATCGGGACACCCGCTTGTGAATCGGAGGGGCCTTTAATTAGAGCTGAGCGTGACTAAACGGTGATTAAAGGCTTAAACAGTGAGGGGTGATAAGGGGGTGGAAGCATGGGAAGGGAAGGGAAGGGAAGGAATGGCGAGGGGAGAGGAGGGGGAGAAGGGAGGAGGGGGGGAGTTTGAACCTTCCGGCGAAAGCTTTTGAAGTTTCTGTTGGTTACAGTTTTTCTCAGCATATTATTTTTCCTACCGCTGCGCTGTTGGGGACACGAGAAGGGAAAAAAAACAACACATTCCCGGCATGGAGGATGTGCCCCACAGGCCTTGGTCGGGCTGAGGTACCCCCTTGGCTCAGGCTCCTCACCTTGGGAAAATGTCAGTTCCAACCGTCCACCCTGGAAGTAATTGACGGGGGTCAGAATAGGTTTTGAATTGATTCCCTGCCCCCCTACTATAAGGTTGCTCAGGCTGAGCAAAAGTATGTTTTTGGTTTTTTTTCCTGTCTTGCACATGAAGACAAGATCTAAACAGTTGCTTGAATTGTGCTTTGCGGTCTCGGCCTACTCTTTGAAAAAAACCCCACGGCTCTTCCGCCTCCACACAAGACGACGCGTTGGGAACTGTAGTTTTATTATATAAAACACAGATGCTACTGCAGCTCTGGTTAGATATGCCCAATAAACCTAAATCACACCATGTAGTGAATTCATCGCACGTTTTTATGTGTCCTATTTGTTAATGGTTTTCCCATGTTTCTCGGGTGTTTTGGGAAAGGGAAGACTCACTAAGGGACGTCGTAAACATCTTCCCCGCTAGTGGTCTGAACGGAAGTCTACTGCCTGTTCTGGTTTGTCACCGATCAGCGAATGGACGAGTGACTATCATAGTCCTTTTCACCAGGACACCAGGGTGCCGGTCTCCTACCCAGTGGACTTCACCTCACTAGTTAAGTCTCCGACTCGTGCTGCCCTGGTACGTAAAAGGAGCAGACCCATAATTAGCCTTATGAGTGAAGCCTGTGTTTGTCCGACGATGGCGCCTCTGTGGAAAATGTCTCTTGTAATGTGGTCGTTTATGGTCGGTCGGAGGTGAGAAGTCGGAAGTTGGAAATGCGTCATCCCGGATCTAAGCGTGCATTTGGGTTACAAAGTTGGGAAAAACATGGACGCTCGCGCTACACTTTGTGTTGCACTTATACAGCTAACGTATTAGCTCGCTAACATACAAAGATCTATAATCTTTTGTACCCTTACAAATGCACTCTTGTTGTTATTAGCAGCTTTTGTAGACTTACAAATGTTTCAGAAATGTGTTCAAATTCATACAATCTGCTAGCCTGGAAATCCAGACCCACATCTAGAAAGCTGTAGGTCTGGTAATGAGCAATGAAAATGGCCCAACTCGAGGGGCGGCACCAAGCATGCGTTTGAAAATATCACTGCACGCAATTGGATAACACTACGACCAATCAGAAGAATACACGGGGTGACGTATCCAGAGAGACGGAAACAAGTTTGTTTTGGAGAATAGTTTGACAGAGAGACGTAAATGTAGCCTAATGGAAATACCACGGAGATACCACTTTGGCAACGCAACGTTAACCTTGTAATATTCTTAGCCAAGGAATATTGAAATAAAGAGATGCAACCGAGTTGTCGTTTATGGATGTTTAATAGAAACTGCGCATGGTACCGAGCATGGGCGTAGAATTTAGTGGGGACGCTGGGGACATGTCCCCACCAATTAACAGAGCACCCCACCCCCCCCCATCAGAAATGCGAATTAACGGAGCACTCCCCCCCCCATCAGAACCGCAAATTAACGGAGCACCCCCCCATCAGAACCGCGAATTAACGGAGCACCCCCCCCCATCCAGAACCGCATCAGGGCACACCCCCATCAGAACACGACCAAATTAACGGAGCACCCCCCCCCCCCATCAGAACCGGCGAAATTTAACGGAATCACCCCCCCGCCCCCCCAAACCATGCAGTAACCGCAATTAACGGAGCACCCCCCCCCCCCCAGACAAGAAATAACATGTTTTTCCAAGTCATTAGAACTTGTAATGGGTTTTTATAAGTACTGTGCTATCGGTATTGCGGTATCGGCTAATGTACCCAATGTAAGTATCTTGTACGTTGTACTGCGGGTCTGAAAAAAGTGGTATCGGTGCATCCCTTAGTTTGTAACAGATACTCAGGTCAACATTTTCGATAGCCATGCTTGGCAATGTTTGACTGACTGATTCCGGGACTCGATTCCGTCGCGATGCGCTGACGTCATCTGTTTAGCCCGCCTCTGGCCCGCCTATATCAGATACACCGATGTGATTGGTTCATGTTCGGAACAACAGGAATAGCTAATGAGCATGTTACTCGTTACCAGAGTACTCGCTGAGCAAATTCTAATTGTGCTCTCGCGAGAACTCTGGATTTCCAGGGTAACAATCTGCTTGAAATGACATGAATTGACATTGAGGCCTGAACTGGAGGAATCGTACCAGAGTTTCCGACTTGGAAGTTGCACCGTTTGATTCGAATTTTCTGATTTTATTTTTCTTCTGATAATTGTCCTGTCGTTCCAGGGTAAGCACTGCGCCCCCACTGGCCTGGAGATGTACTACACCGAGCAGCAGCAGAGAGAGCAGCCCGGGCCGGAGGATCGCGGCACCATCGGCGCCGGCTTCTACGCGGCCCTCAGCCACCTCAACCAGGTCAAGAGAACCAGGCCCGAGATGGTGTCGCCATGGTTTCCCGTCATCGGCACCCTGAAGGAGGGCGGAGGGCCGACCAGGGAGAGCATGGAAGAGCCCCTGGAGGGAGAGTTGGCGGCGGGAAAGGAGTGAAGGTTTATAGGTGAGAAAACGTGATCTTGCCGAGAAGAGGTGTGTGTGTGTGTGTGTGTGTGTGTGTGTGTGTGTGTGTGTGTGTGTGTGTGTGTGTGTGTGTGTGTGTGTGTGTGTGTGTGTGTGTGTGTGTGTGTGTGTGTGTGTGTGTGTGTGTCCTATCAAGAGGGAACTAGAGGTGTGAACACCAAGCAATGAGAAAGTGTGAACATGAAAGCTTCAGTGAGATTCTTCTTTTCGTTTGGTTAACCATCACTCCTGGTTCATTTTGTTAATGAGAGCAGGAAAAAGTAACTTCATTTTTATCTCTTTATGGGTTTTTTTTAACAAACATTGTCAAGAAAGAATGAAAATCCACCTGCTGTGTTTATTTATACTTATATTTATGTGTACTAATTATTTTCGCGATGTGTACTACTTTTGGATTCCGAACAGTATAAGCAATGTTGTCAGAATGGTCCGGAAATAAACCGATATTTGTCTGAAGAATTGTATTAAAGTTAAGGTTAAGGATACTCAACAGCAGTTATTTATATTAACGTACTGTATATATATATATGATTGACAGCAACTAATAATTCAAAATACTAGGTAATATAGGCTTGTTTTCTTCAGGGTTTGCCAGAAATGTTTATATATATTTTGTTTTAATGAGTGTGATCTAGTTCATAATAATATCATGAATGTATAAATCGGCATATAATTGTAGGGGCTTATGATGAGTATTTCATAATGTACTAGAGACACTAACCCAATCGTTTTTGTCTTTCTCTTTGTTGGATGTATTTAATAAACTATTTATTCATTTGTCATGTCATTATCATTTGTCTCATGCATTATTTATTGTACAAGTTCTACCTTTTTTAAAATCGGGTTTGTTTTAGGTTCACAAATAAATACCAAAATGAATGACAAGTATATTGCACAAATATAAACAAATAACACTTCATTGGCACCGCGATTTAAGTGCTCGGTACGAGGAGGTTATGCAGAAACCTCTCAACAACAAAAAAAAAAGATTCCCCATGACAGACTTCAGTTCTACCCCTAATGGTCCCATTGTTTTCCAAGCCGACAGTATTTCTTGGAGCAGCTTAGTTCAATCTTACACAAAGGTTGCGATCGAGGGGTTATTGGGAGCAGGATTCCGGGCCTTGAGTTCAGCCCAGCGTGTTCTCTCCCTGAGCTGCCGGCACCAAATGTTTGTGCCGAGTCCATCTGCTGGTGATGTCACCGGACTGGACGGGAAAACACACTGACGCAAGTGTCAGGTTGGGCTGGACTTCACACGGCCTGAAGGATTGGATTAACGGTCGCGATCGGGGCGATTCATGACTCGGTTCGTTCATTTATGTTCTAGCTAAACGCTAATAGGGATGGATGGAGCTCCTGTAATTATAAGACATTTACATATGCAAGGGTTTCTCTCGATTAACGGGAAGGAACAGGAAATTTATTTTACAGTTCATGAAGTCCAAAAAAGATTTGGAATACCATGGCGACCATGTACTGTAATATGTGATCTCTTTCAAATCTTGAATCAAACAAAGGCCAAGCCACCATATCTTTTTCTCTCTCCCTCTCTCTTTCTGACTTGTTATTCTGCTGCGAAGCTGTCTGCATCTCATTTATATGTACATATTTTCACACTCTCGCTAAGCCTATGTGTGTGTGTGTGTGTGTGTGTGTGTGTGTGTGGTGTGTGTACGTGCACAACACATGTGTCTGTGTGTGTGTGTGTGTGTGAGTGAGTGTGTGTACGTGCACAACACATGTGTCTGTGTGTGTGTGTGTGTGTTGTGCGATGTGCGGTGTGCTTGAACACAAACACACACAATACACATGTGTGCACATGTGAAAGTGTGTGTGTGTGTGTGTGGTGTGGACATGTGTGTTGCTGAAAATATGTGCATACACACACACACACACACACACACACACACACACAGAGAGAAACACACACAGGCATGTGTTACTCTGGGCTGTGCAACGTTAATTAAATCTACATTACAGGCCGTTCAGCCAACAGGATTGTTCTGCCCCACCGTTGCCGGGTGACATACTTGAGAGACACTCTGGGCCCCGGGCATGGAACTAAATAAAGTGGTACAAAGTATTTATTAGAGCATTTACAGACCCCATGCTTGGACAAAAGTATAACATGTTTTGCCAAGAAGAACTACTTTTGTTGGCAGGGGAAAATCACGTAAAAATCACCCGCACAGTCACAGCAAAGGCCGCCAGCACCGCCTGTTCCCTTTAATAGCCGCAGCAATCGGCGAGGTCTCACAGTGAAATACTAGCTTAGCTTTTCATTATTGTTTTAATTCCCCCTGATTGTTTAGTAGTCTCCCGGTGCCCTGCGATCCCCCTGGAGGGAGGGGGGGCGGGGGGGGGCTGGGGGGGAGGGATTTGGGGGGAGAATAGTTTGATTCACTGAACTCAAGGAAGAGAGAGTAGTTTGATTAACTCATACCGACCATTAGACCATTATAATATTATTTGACAGAGAGACACAGAGACAGAGAGACAGGGAGACAGGGAGACAGAGAGACAGAGAGACAGAGACACAGGGAGACAGAAACACAGAGAGACAGGGAGACAGAGAGACAGGGAGACAGGGAGACAGAGACAGAGAGACAGGGAGACAGAGAGACAGAGAGACAGGTCACACAGGCCAGGTCAGACACATGTGTGTCTCACCACCACTATGATATAAGTGTTTGTTCCTTTCTTTCTCTCTACCCATCACCAGGAGGCATTGAGACCCATGCACACACGGCCTGTAATAATAATAGTAATACGAGGCTTGAACACCGAAGTCAAGTAAATAGAAAGGACAATTCTGAAGTATAGTGGGCAGTCTGGG
>PIJE02000228.1:268575-271075 GCA_002895965.2 Coryphaenoides rupestris | reverse complement strand
GAGAGAGAGAGTGGGGAATACACTGCTTTCTCTTCAACCTCCCCCCCCCCACCCCCCCCTCTCTTCCATCTGCTTATTTAGTCTATTGATTGTGTTGACCTTTCACCTCTGGTGTCGGGGGAAGTTCCGTAATGCCATGGATCTACGAAAAGGAGAAAAACCTGCCGTGGAAGCCCATTAAAGTGTATCTTCTGCGTGATCCCTCGGAGCGGTCCATGCATGTCACATCACGTGAAGGCTTAATGCCACAATGAGACAGAGACAGAGACAGGACAGAGACAGGAGAGACAGAGGAAGACAGAGACCACCCACAGACGGGAGAACAGATTCACAGAGAAAGAGGAAAAGAGAGGGGAAAAGGGAGAGGGAACCACATTCCTATTTCTGGAATTAAAATAATGATGGAACCATATATGCGGAATAAAGTTTACCCTCGAGTTGTTTCCACCCGACGGACGACGACGATCCCCTCATTAGGCACTCCGTTTGTCCTACCTCAAACTACTGATGCCGGCTCGGAGCTCCGCGGGCTGCTCTCCACAACACACAGTAATCTACCGCGACCGCGCCGCCAGCCTGTAGCTGGCACATGCAACCCACTGGTACCCTGCCCGACCCTGCATTGATATGTCACACGTAGGAAAATATTTGAACCGCTTACAAACAGTGTGGGATGGATCGGGTGGGGGGGGGGGGGGGGGGTGTGAGGGGGCATACCGCCATAAAACCCACTTCCTCCTCCTCCTCCTCTCCTTCCTCCTCCTTCCATCCCCCTCGTGCCCAGAAGTAGCACTTATCTACACACGGTTGGGCCGGGACTTCCTGGCATGAGGCAGCACATACAGTACTACTGTACAGTGCATTCTTTAAGAGACGTTGGGGGGGGGGGCATTGAGGTGCGCTTGCTGCAGTGCAGTATTAGTCATCTGTTCGCTGCTTCCTCTCTTCTCCCATGCCACCACAACCCCCGACCCCACCCCCGCCACACCCCACCCGTGCCATGCCACCACCACCACCACCACCACCACCAGCCCCCCCCACCCACCTCCACCCCACCCCCCCCTTGTGTTGATAATATAGGAAGAGAGCGCAAGAAAGGAAGTTTATGTTTTTTTTTTCAATGACGTACTACTACTACTTTGGACTAAGTCCAAAAGACTTACAGCCACATTTGCAGTATATCACTGTACCCCCCCTCACCCCCCCCCCCCCCCCCCCCCCCCCCCCCCCCCCCCCCCCCCCCCCCCCCCCCCCCACTCTGGCAGACAGCGACTCTCACAGTTACCGAGGCTTTCATGTGCTCGACTCAGCGGTTGGTGGCGGAGGAAGGGCCAATTACTTATAATTAAGAGGTATTTGTTTGGGAACTGCGGGGTGCCAAATTCTTGATGCACATGGCCGTGCCTTTTATGTCATATTAGCGGCAACGTGAGCTCAGACTTTAAGGGCAAACGTATACGACGCCGTTCGACGGGGGCTATTTTCATTGGCCTTTTTTTTATTTGGCCTTTGATTGGTTTGATGATGGCGATGATGAGCCCTCGTCCAATATAAAGCGGAGAGTTGCACTCGAGCGCTCTCTTAAACGGTACTTAAGATATACGCGTCTCAGGACATACGACAGTGGGAAACAATCTGGTCTTTAAACGTTTGCGAGCGAGCAGTGTGTTGGTTTTAGTTTTTTGTTGTTTTTTGTAAAACGCAAAAACTCGAACAGTCCCTCGCAAGCTTCTCACGGCATATGTTAGCGATTATTAATTAGTGTCTTGCCTGGATTTAGGTAATAACCCATTGAAAGAGGACCAGTAAAACGTTAAACCCTGATACCCAAGGCAAAGGCACACAATTAAACTTTACTATGTGTTTGTTTTTTCGATCGCCTTTTTTTTTCCCTTCGTTTTTTTTTTCTCCTTTCTTTCTTTTTCTTTTTTCTTTGGCTGATGCAACAGCTTGGCAGACACAAGCTGGGAGTGGTTTTTTAATTTCCCCCGTAAGATCATGAACAAAGCTGCAGGACCTCTGCGTTTCACAACAACACGCTCAGCATGGCGGCATACCTCCGGGGGCATCTGCACGGCCCGGGCCCTGCTCTCTCTCTCTCTCTCTCTCTCTCTCTCTCTCTCTCTCTCTCTCTCTCTCGCTGCGCTACTTTTAATTCCACCAAAGAAGAAGAAGACGTGCTCTCTGACGACGCACCATGTGGGCTTTTTAGGAGGTGTGCCATTTTGATGAAGTTAAACCGACACTCAAACATTGAGATTGAACACACAAGAAACCCTCATACAGCAAACTAAGTTGTGGTTGATAAATCATCCGTTTAAAAAACAAACATGAATTTTATTTATTTAATTTTTAAGAATGCGCATTTAAAAGTAACAGACTTTGTTGTCGATACGTTTGCTTAAATTAATATTCATCCTGTGACAACTTCTTGTTCATCACTGCAATTTCATCATAATTTCATAATTTCTGAACGTGCTCTTATATCACAACGTTTAAC
>PIJE02000228.1:262715-263717 GCA_002895965.2 Coryphaenoides rupestris | reverse complement strand
CGGTCGACCCCGCCCCCAAAAAAGAAGAAGAAGAAGAAGAAGAAAAAGACGAAAGTAGAAGAAGAAAAAGAAAGAACAACAACCCCAGCGGCGATGTGACAAAAACAAACTGATTTAAAGGACATAACGACTGTATTTGTGCTCTCTTGCGCTTTTTTCTCCGTTGCGTGTGGAAAAGTATTGATTTTTATCGACGGCTGGACGTCTTTAGTTATCCTGGCTGAGTGGCGTGGCTGTACACGTTGGACTGTTGAGCATAACACATTTTCTGAATTTGTGTTATTAGTTTTCTTTTGTCTTGTGTTTTGTTTCTTTGATTTGCTGTTTGTTTGCGTGTGTGTGTGTGTGTGTGTGTTTTTTTTGTACATTTTTTTTTTACTGGACATCCTCCTGTCTTGGACAGCACACCCATGAGGTTTATATCCACACAATACAAACAAACACAACGTTACGATCGGCTTCCAAACCGTCCAAACCGATCTGATTGCACGTTTTGCAAAAACCACAAACAATGGCGTGGCGAGCGCGTCGCCAGGGGAGACACGTCGCCGTGCCGACTCCCGCTCTGCTGCTCCCTCTTTTCATCCTTATGATGATAAGATGGGGAATAGGAGCATAATGAAGGCCAGTTGGGAAAAAAATTTAAATAAAAACTAAAAGCACACATAGAAACACACACACATACCAACACACACACACACACACACGCAAGAGCTCAATGAGGCATTGATTTTTGAGAAATCCTACCCCCAAATTGAGTCTTCATTAAAAACGGATAAGAATAAATTAAATTAAAGTTTGTCATCTACTCCCCAATGTTTATGGTTTAATCTCTTGTAGCTTCAGACTATATTTTTTAAGCACACTGTAGGCCTACCTCTAGATGAGTTGACTTTTGGTCCCAATCTTTTCTTCTGAACTATGATCTACGAGCATTTCAAATCTCGAGATTTTCGCCGGGGTACCACTGGTTTTCTGGCACGGCACACACCATTTAGGTCC
>PIJE02000228.1:207715-255215 GCA_002895965.2 Coryphaenoides rupestris | reverse complement strand
ACAGTTTGACGATGCCGAATGTGGTGGCCAATGGACGCCAAGAAAAAACGGGAGGCCTACGCGTGCCGGCAGGGAGTCAGGGAGTTAAAGAGTCAGGGAGTCAGGGAGTCAGGGAGTTAAGGAGTCAGGGAGTCAGGGAGTTAAGGAGTTAGGGACTCGGGGAGTCAGGGAGTCAGAGTCAGGGAGTGAAGTCAAGTCAAGTCAAGTCAGTTTTATTTATATAGCACATTTTAAACAACTATTGTTGACAAAGTGCAGTGAAGGAGTCAGGGAGTCAGGGAGTCAGGGAGTTAAGGAGTTAAGGAGTCAGGGAGTCAGGGAGTTAAGGAGTTAGGGACTCGGGGAGTCAGGGAGTCAGAGTCAGGGAGTTAAGGAGTCAGGGAGTCAGGGAGTGAGGGAGGCAGGGGGTTAAGGAGTTAAGGAGTCAGGGAGGCAAGGAGTCAGGGGAGTCAGGGAGTCAGGGGAGTCAGGGAGTCAGGGAGTCAGGGAGGCAGAGAGTCGGGGAGTCGGGGAGTCGGGGAGTCAGAGAGTCAGGGAGTGAGGGAGGCAGGGAGGCAGAGAGGCAGGGAGTCAGGGAGTCAGGGAATTGGGGAGTCAGGGAGTCCCACCCCATCCCGCTGGCTGGGGTGGGATGGTGGTGGGACACCAGAGAAAAGCTATAGGTGCTTGAGCGGCCACCGTCGGATGCTCCTGTCTTCCCAGTGGTGAGCTACTGGTGCCCCCCCACCCCCCATGGCTCTGTGTCCTGCGATAACAGGATTCCACCTCCACGCCCACGGCCCCCACGGCCCCCACGGCCCCCACGGCCCCATGGCCCCCACGGCCCCCATGGCCCCCACGGCCCGCTCCGCCTTCTCCCCGCCGCATCCCCTTCTATAGGGCGCCGCTCAGCAAGACTCACACACTCCCCTTCGGGGCTTCCTCACACCGCTAATTTACACACGCCTGCAGGCCCCAAACGTCCCCCTCACCCCCACCCCTCACCCCCCCCCCTCACCCCCACCACCCCCTCACCCCCTCTCTCTCTCCTCTCCTCGGGAAAGCAAAGAAGTGCAATTGTATTTTCAAGCTCACTAAGCAGCACACATACACACACGCACACACACACACACACACAGCACACACACACAGAAAATAAGAGAGCACACCCCCGACTCCCCACCCCTCCAGCCCAACCCCTGGTTTCAGCGGGAAGGAGAGAGAGAGAGGAGGACATCAAGGTGGGGTGGAGATGGTGAGGAGATACGGCGACCAGCTGATGTGTTGTTGATTGCTGGGTTGGTTTGTTTACTACATTAGTAGTATTGTAGTAGTAGAGGTAGCAGTAGGTAGTAGAGGACCGTTTAGGGAGCCAGAGTGGTGTGTGTGTGTGTGTGTGTGTGTGTGTGTGTGTGTGTGTGTGTGTGTGTGTGTTGTGTGTGTGTGTGTGTGTGTGTGTGTGTGTGTGTGTGTGTGTGTGTGTGTGTGTGTGTGTGTGTGTTTGGGGCGGGGGGGGGTACTTCTGAGAACCAATCCGGCTGCTGTTCAGGATCAGCCCTATTCAGGATTGACCCAGGCGCACACACACACTTTTTTTTGTCCAATCCATTGTTTGACTTTGAGTGTGAGACTTTGAAATTGGAATCACAGGGCATTCAAAAACACAAAAACCTTTGGGGTTTTTTATCTTAAATTCCTGCTCTGACATTATTAGTATACTAAGATCAGAGCGGTTTACTTTATAAAAGGGCGATTATATGAAAGTCAATGTATTCTATTCTAAGTATTATATTTTGAAGAACGGATTAGCAGAGATTAGCAGGTAAATGTAAATGAACACTTTTTCAAATGATATGGAATTATTCTTTGGAAAATAAAAAGCTATTAAAACAATGCATGTAAACAATGTAATAAGTTGTCCTGTATATCTACAAGGTGCAAATAATTGTTCAAAGAGGGCCAAGAAATATTGAACAAAATACTAGTCACTGTATGTGATACACATGTACACATCTACACATGTATGTCATGTGTAGTCTGCGTGGAAGAAATACACACAACAAACTAGATGTATTTCTATTTGTCTGTTAAAGATAGATCTGAAATCTAATATGGCAATTCTATGCTATAACAGGTTGTCCCATTAATGTGCATTTGCAGCCATAAAACCCTCTGAATTATTATAGATCACAAAATCTGAATGAGATTTTGCTTTCAGTTCCAAAACACATTGGCCCACATTTTAACGACACAAACAAAGAACAATCTGCGTAATATAATCCAAATTGCGCAAATTTATACAATAGTCGTCCGCCGGTATTGGCCTTGCCGGGATCTCAAGTGAGTGGAGAGAACTGATGATGCTGCCGAGGGTTTTTTCTCTCCTCAGAAAGTACCGCCTCACAACCTTGGCTGCACTGAGCACTGGAGCTTGTGGTGACATTCTTGGGTTTGTGAATGAGACCACAGAGTAGCCACACAGCTCCAGTCCTCGGCCTAACTTGCCCACTCACATTGTCTCTAGACTTTCCTCAAGAATGCTCATTGCTATGGCGAAAAAGTCGAGCCAGGCTAAATTGCCAATTGCATTGTCACCTCTTGCGGTTCCTTCTGCTCCTTAACAATCTGTGTTGGCAGCGCACTGCGCCACTTGGAGAGGCCGTCGCGCAGAGCTACACAACAAAAGAAACGTCGTTGTTGTTTTTTGTATCATGCTGCATGGACAGACCGAGTGGTGGATATATAAAACAAACACAATTATGGCTATTTGAATGGCTTTTGTGGCTTTTTTTTATTGAAATAAATAACATAGCCTATTTAAACAGATTGCGTTCAAATTTAATATTTCATTTGTTTTGCTTTGTTCGGGACGCCATGCCAGGAAGTGGGGTTTGGCCGAAGCGTTAATTGTAGGCTTAAGCAATCTGATGAGGATCAGATCAACTTGTTAAATCAAATGAAGGCGTCCCATGATGCAGTGCAGCCATCTCCCCTGCTGCTGAAGCCACTCTTACCAGAGCCATGCTATGGTGAACTCATGAGTGAGCCTCATACAAAGTGAATGTTAATCAAGCCTGACTATATTTACATTTACATTTAGGGCATTTGGTCGCTTTTATCCAAAGCGACTTACAAAGAGTACATTTGTTGAAGGAGGCAGCATCATATCACTGTGGTACATAAAGATAAGTATAGAGCTATTTTCAATATATCTCAACATACAGTAAATCCCCCCCCCACCAATTTTTTTTTTTAACCTGATTTACCTGTTGTTCCGTCACTTCACCTTTGGGTGTTTCGGTTCAGGTGACAGAGTCACAGTGCGGTGGTAAATTACGTTGTCCCCATCGTCAGCATCGTGTAACGTACAATCAATCACAAATCGCCTGCAGAATACCGCCGCCGGACCGGCAAGTGACTGTGACAGCGTGAGCGTGAGGGAGGCGCATTCGCCCAGCACTAGGGTGGCACCTCACCTCAACCCTCACCCTCACCTCAACCCTCACCCTCATCTCAACCCTCACCCTCACCTCAACTCCCACCCTCATCTACACTTTGTCATGTCAGCAAAGCCTGTCATCCGGGAGAGTATGGGGGTATTTACCCATGATGCATTGTGGCCTTGTCAACGACACATCTCCGAGGTATTGGGTTCCGCGCACCGTACACGTCTCCTGCGTCTGGTTGACAGGTCTGTTTGTGGGCAGCGGACAGCGAGGCTACAGCGGGGGGGGGGAGGGCAGGGTACATCGTTGGTCAGTGGACGCCTCTCGCCTCTCGCCTCTCTGTCCGCACACAATGGGAGCGTCGAGGGCTCATCGGTTGACGGGCTGTTGATCTGATTCCCGTCTGGGTTCCTCGCCACCGTGATGATACGCAGAACCTGGGAACGACGAGAAAATGCAAGGAATCCCGGGGTTGAAGTGTGCCGGGCTCTGGATCAAGAAAATGGGTCAAATGTCAAGCGTTCGACATGCAAAAAAAACCATAACACACACACACATTAGGTATAGCCCTGCTTGGCTTCCTCACGTATAGTTTGACGTGCCAAAACCTGGCACTCTCACTTGAGTGAGCGTCTGAGTGGTTTCATCCAAGCAATGAGAGTATTGGAAATGGCCCCGTACATACTATACACGTGAAAAAGAAAAGTTTTCATTACTGGTCCCAGCAGAGGGGAAAGTGCTTCCCGTCGAGCTCACTCTGGCCTTGAAGGACAGATCTGCTTTCAAACTTGGTAATGACTTCTGACACAGTTCACTCGCCTGCATGCTGTTAAAGAAATGTCTTTAGGGGTCAGGGTAAAGGGCGTCCGAAATGAAATACACTGGACAAACCATCGGGGATCGGGGGTGTGGAGGGTGGGGGGTTACATACAGTACTCAAGGGGTGGATTTATCTCTGAGTGTGTGTGTGTGTGTGTGTGCGTGTGTGTGTGCGTGTACGTGTGTGTATCAGATTGATCTCTCCCTATGAATATGTGTGTGTGCTATACGGTTTGACTCTCATCCCCGTCTCGCACGACACCGTGGAGATTAGATAGAGCGCAGGGTACACGGCTGCTGGGGTCTAAACCAAACCAGCTGGGTCACAAGAGGCCCCTGGTGTGTGAGCAGAGAGAGAGAGACAGAGAGAGAGAGAGAGAGAGAGAGAGAGAGAGAGAGAGAGAGAGAGAGAGAGAGAGAGAGAGAGAGAGAGAGAGAGAGAGGGTAGCTTTTCAGATAGGAAATGAAGAAGAAGACTGTCGGGCTTTTCTCAAGTCAAATGGTCAACCCACTTTATGGTCTGGTAAATTACTGTTAGCACCGCAGGGATTTAAACAGCAAGTCAGACGAGAAGCATGGAGGAAGGAGAGAAGAGGAGAAAGAGAGAAAGAAAGAAAAAATGAGAAAGAGAGAAAGAAAGAAAGAAATCAGTAAGGAAAAAAGAAAGAAAGAAAGAAAGAAAGACAGAAAGAATTAATAATGCAATTCATTCCAATAATCATTTAATCTAACCTTTATTTTCTAAATTGGTAAATTATTATTTATCCGAAATTGTTTTGTTTCGTAATAACTCGCAGTTGTGAAGTGACTTGTGGGTTATTAAAGTGCCGGCACAGCGTGACTGGTTTGAAACAGCCAATCAGATGCAGACCAAATTACACACGTAAACCCGTTGTACAATAATTATACAATTTGGGCCCATGGGGAATCCAAATTTACTTTATTATTCTTTCTTCAGGCCAACTCTTCATATAAATAAACACTGCAGGCTAATTTTACACATGTCTTTTTTTTATAGGCCTACTAAAAAATTATTTTGGGATTTGTGCATTGCTATTTGTGGTTGTTTTATATAGACCACGTTTTCTTAAAATCCACTAATTCACCTGAATGTATGTAGGCCTATTCTAAAACGTGGTGGGAAATCTTTTCTTCTCGACTATACGGTACGCAGTGGACTATGAAATACTTGGAGGAGCATTGATGATGATGAAGAGGACTCACCCTGAGGTGTCTTCCTGCTGGACCCCGGAGAGCCTGGCGCCTGATCCACAACACAACCTGTCTGGCTTATTAAATACTTTGACCTAAAAAAAAAAAAGGCCCGTTGTTTTCCTCCACGGAGTCTATTGTGGCCTCCTGACAGCTCTTGAATTGCTATAATGCTGTGACCAATGGTCATGCCTAATCAATTTCTTTCTGCATTGTTTACATTTCGCTTTGTTGATCTATTTATTTCTTTTGGGATTTTTTTAAGTGTTATTGAGGGGTGTTTTTGTTAATATACATATAAGTGGGCCTAGTTTTTGGACAGGACATATTTTCACCTGGTGTATTTGGTACTCCTTGACCACCTTTAAACGAAAAGATGTGTAAGACGCGCTTTTGATTTCTAAGCACCAATATGTTTCTCTTTTCCTTACTTAGATGCAACAATGTTACCGAAGTGGTTTTTTTGATGTAAATAGTCCTCCCACCCCACTGCTTAATTGCGTTAAAATTGGTCTACTTTGTGTTAAGCGGAGACAAAACCCCCCGTGAGCCATCAATGCCCCCGCAGCGCCGCATGGGGTCTGTATGATTAACTCCTCAGTCCTTTCAAAGGGCCCCTCTTCATGTCCAGGCCCTTCCAAGTCAGGGTAGGGGCCAATCGAAACGCTTGTCGGCACGTCATGAAGTCAGCCGATTGGTCGGCGTGGGGAAGGGAGCAGCGACTGCCCTTTTATAGACGACTCCCACCATCCCGTGCGTAAAAGCTATTGGGTCACTTTCTGACAGACGCGCGAACACACTGGAGGACGCGACACACACTCCGCTGTACCACTGTGGCCCTTCGGAGGTGCATGGCCCCCCCATCCCCTCGTATGATGATGATGATGATGACGATGATGAATCCTACACAGGGCTCGCCGTCCCCAAACCAAACCAAACTGGTGCAACAAAAAGAAGAGGAGAGCGCGGATACGACGGAGGGAGATGACTTCCAACCCAAAGACATGACAACCGACAAAGGATACAAAGCCCAGCGGAGCAGCCTTCCGTTCAGCGTCGAGTCGTTGATTTCCAAGAAGACCTGCACCGCAGCCACCACCACCACCACCACCTGTCGGACCCTTTCTTATCCTCCTTCAGACTTGGGTCTGGTGGTCTCACCCAAACCCAAACCCGCTGGGGCACAAATCATAAGCCCGCAGTTTTCTCCCAGGACTTTTTACGCGGAGAGGAAGGTTTGCGGGGAGAGCTCACAGAGTGCGTCCAGTAGTCCGGTGCGCAGTGAGTGTCCGCAATTTTGCGAGAAGGATCAGAGCACTTGGTTCCCGGGGCCCGGACCCTTCCCCACCCCTCCTCGTAAGTGTTATAGCCCGATCTAGCCAAGTAGTTGAAGAGGTTGTTTTTTTTTTATAGTAGGTCTATTATAATGAATGGATTAGACATACGAATGCTTCGGTATAGTGTGTATTATAACCTTCGCTTTGTGTGCGTAATGTATTGGGTTCTAAGCGTGTATATATCTATATCTATATCTATATCAATAGATATAGATATATATGAAGGCGAGGTCGAATGGGTCATTCATGGACTATGTTTTATTTTGGTTATTCAAATAATGAGTGTGTTATGTGTTATTCCCCATCTTATCACAAACTATTAGGCTACTGACCATGCATTGTGGCAGTTGCAGTTGAATGTATGGATATGATATAGGCCTATAGGTCACCATATATAGTGGTTTGGTAGTTTATCTATATCGTGTTAAAGTGCGCAATTGTAACCGTCTGGGTGTAACCTGTCTTTTTTGTGGTGTTGCTTTCTCTTTTCTTTTCTTGGCTGTCTAGGAAGCGCAAGTCCATCGACGTGCGCCCTGAGGAAGCACAAGAACAACAGGAAGCCTCGGACCCCCTTCACCACCTCGCAGCTGCTGGCGCTGGAGCGCAAGTTCCGCCAGAAGCAGTACCTGTCCATCGCGGAGAGGGCCGAGTTCTCCAACTCCCTGCACCTGACGGAGACGCAGGTGAAGATCTGGTTCCAGAACAGAAGGGCCAAAGCCAAAAGACTACAGGAGGCCGAGCTGGAGAAGTTTAAACTGGCCACCAAGCCCATCCTGCCCGCCTTTGCGCTCCCGTTCCACCTGGGCGCGCACAGCATGGGCTCCGCGCCCCTGTACGGACACTCCGGCGCCTTCCCGCGGCCCGCACTGCCGGTCCCGGGACTTTTCGGCGGACCCGTCACCTATGGGATGTACTACTTGTCTTAATGTCTTCCGCGTGGTCATTGATCATCATGGTGGTGGAAATATACGTATGAAAACGTGTTTAGTGTTATTTGGACACACCTGCATTTACATAGCTGCGAAAGGCAAAAATGGGATGTATTTCTTAAAATATGCAGGGCCCAGCAAACCAGTTGAAGAAGAAAAATCTGCTCCTTCCACAGTTACAAACATGTATCTTGAGATATGCCAAATATGACACACGTACGGACCGTAATTGGGCCTATTTGAAACATATAGTCCTAATTCTCAGGTTTTTGCAACAGGGCTCCGTGCCTTAAATATGTCATAGGCCTACAATTAGAAGACACATCGTGTTATATGCCTTCATACAATCTGGATGGCTACTCACGATGTGTCTTTAAATCATAGTTACATGAATGTAATAATCAACTGTAAATTATGCCTATTAGGCATATACCAGCAACAAGAAAGTACTTACATGGACTTTGTGCCTTATGACCAATGTGCTTTATCGTCTTAAAACGGACTGTGTAGTCATTCCAGTGGAAAGAAATGCAGTTTTTAACAGCAAACACTATTTTTTAATGAATCCATGCAAAATTAATAGAAAAATAATGAAATATATTTTTTAGAACACATATTTAGAAACATCATTTCTTAACTATCACAACGTGGCCTTGATGGGAAAGATATGCGCAAAGTACTTTTGTCTGAAAGTTTTGGTTTGTAAATAAAAAAGTGTAGTGTTCGTATATAAGCCCTTTGACATGGCTTACGAGGAACACGAATGAAAATTGTATTTATTGAATATCTCTGTATCTGTACTGTGTACATACGTTCCCTAAAACAATCCTCAGTTGTTTCTTGAAATGATTTTTGAAATGTTTTAAAAAAAAATAAAGAAATAAAACGTGTGAATGTGTTTTATTCTTTGTTAAAGATACACATACAATTACGGGCTTTTGTAAATGTAAATGTACAAAATGTACAAAAAGATACGTCTTGAACAAGAATTAAACAGTGACTTTGTATCTGGTTACATGTGAGGGCTCAGACCCCTTGGTTATAGGCTTATTGTTCATTCAAAATGCAATTTAGGCCCAAGGTTTCCATGACGAAAGTATAATTTTTACCTTTATACCGGCTTTGTATCTTCATTTGATGGTTGTTTTTTGATGGAATTGTAGTTGTAGTTTGGCTAAACACAATGGTCGACGTTAGTAGAAATAGCTGATATATTCGCCTCATCTTAATATTTCATCTTAGAATAATAAAAAGGCCTAAATATTGTTTCGTTATTAGCTCATATACCTCCATAGAGGATCAACTGAAACACATTCAATAAATATAAATACATTTTTTGTTCATATATATATTAAGTTAATATTGAGGAGTTAAGTTATAGGCCTACTATACTAGCCTTGCCTAAAATCTTTGTCGTCCTACGCTATCAATAGCAGAAATAATCTGACATTATTCGGAATTTAACTTAACCTACTACAATTACATTTGAGCAATTGGACATTTATATCTGGTTCTCTGTCTCCACTGCAATTGGCTTTTATTGATGCGCCTACGCATGTCAAGTGAATGGACCGTGACCCTTATTATTATTATTATTATTATTATTATTATTATTATTATTATTATTATTATTATAATAATAATACTTGACTCACCAGTAAAAGACAGTATCTAGCTTACTCTACCATTATTATTATTATTTATTATTATTATTATTATTATTCATACTTGACTGTCACAAGTAGAGGGCAGTAGTTGGCATACTTGACTGTCACCAGTAGAGGGCAGTAGTTGGCATACTTGACTGTCACCAGTAGAGGGCAGTAGTTGGCATACTTGACTGTCACCAGTAGAGGGCAGTAGTTGGCATACTTGACTGTCACCAGTAGAGGGCAGTAGTTGGCATACTTGACTGTCACCAGTAGAGGGCAGTAGTTGGCATACTTGACTGTCACCAGTAGAGGGCAGTATCTGGCTTGGGGGGGGGATTGACAGGTGATTGACAGTCTTTATGGAGGTTACTCTACCCTGGTTATTAGTCATACTTGCGTGTCTCCAGTAGAGGGCAGTAGTTGTCTGACGTCACCGTGGTTATTAGTCATACTTGCGTGTCTCCAGTAGAGGGCAGTAGTTGTCTGACGTCACCGTGGTTATTAGTCATACTTGCGTGTCTCCAGTAGAGGGCAGTAGTTGTCTGACGTCACCGTGGTTATTAGTCATACTTGCGTGTCTCCAGTAGAGGGCAGTAGTTGTCTGACGTCACCGTGGTTATTAGTCATACTTGTATGTCTCCAGTAGAGGGCAGTAGTTGTCCGACGTCACCGTGGTTATTAGTCATACTTGCGTGTCTCCAGTAGAGGGCAGTAGTTGTCTGACGTCACCGTGGTTATTAGTCATACTTGCGTGTCTCCAGTAGAGGGCAGTAGTTGTCCGACGTCACCGTGGTTATTAGTCATACTTGCGTGTCTCCAGTAGAGGGCAGTAGTTGTCTGACGTCACCGTGGTTATTAGTCATACTTGCGTGTCTCCAGTAGAGGGCAGTAGTTGTCTGACGCCAGCGTCTATTTGAAGGAGGACGCTGACTTCCACATTTGCGCACTTGTGCAGCTGAAGAGTCACCACTGCGTCGAGGTAAGGCGTTAGAGGATACAGTCTGTGTATTAACTACAAACGCGTCGAATGTGGCTTTAAATTGGGGTTATGTATTGCTGCTGTGTTTCTGCACCTACACGGTATGCGGAGATATAGCGGACCTCCTTTTTCTCATTCATTTTCGGACACGAATGTGTGACTGCGTGCTGACCTTGGCTCATTGCAGCTAACGCGTACTGGTGGGCTCCACCAATCACAGTGTGTTTATTGACACTGTCATTATAAACCCGGTCTGCTTCCTTCTGCCCGTCATGTTGCGTTGTTAATGTCCATACTATGTCCATGCCATGTCCATGCGTGTGTGTGTGTTGTGTGTTTTAATGTGATGATCCACTGACCGTGGGCCCGCTCAATCCTTTGCTCCCTTCGGATAGATCACAATGGCAGGTCGCCGTGTAGCAGTGAAGGCCATCGACTGGGTGTCGTTCGCAGAGCGCATCCCGGCCAACCAGAGGAGCATGTTCAACTCCCTGAAGACGCGCAGCGATGCCATCTCTGCCAAGTGAGCACTGAACATGCGTGCATCTACATGAATATTGGGGTTCATTTGTGTGTGTGTTGTTGAACCCTAATTCGCTGGGTGCAGAACAAACAAACTCACTCACTCACTCTGGAGTGCTTGAAAAGTGATCATCCTATAGCCTACTATTGGAAGCCAACCAAAAAGCAATTAATTGTGGGTGGAATATACACTACAGGGCCACGACCCGAATTCAGCCAGGTATAAGTTGTCTTTTCCCAATATTAAGTCAGACATCATCGAAATATTGCCTGCTGACTATTTAAAGCAGTTGCTCGTGGTCATTCACAAACACGGTTTTCAAATGATTCAGTGATGGGGTACATTTTTATTTTGGAGGAAAGATTTCAAGAGTGAAAAGTAATGTTGCTCTATTACTATTGTCTGCAACAAGGAGGCGTTGTGAGTTTCCCCTCAGATGTTATGTCCAATTGACAAACTACCTGTTCAACAGCCTTGACATGTGTTTACATTGTTTGGTTTGCTTGTCCAACTCTGTCCAAGGCAAATGAAAATTAAACTAATGATCAATTTCACCCCTGACTCGGACAACCTACTGAGCTATGAGTGTGATAACGCCCTATCATACTAATGTGTTGCATGCATCATCCTTGACTATTGATAGTCCTTCAAATATTTTTGTGGTCTTAAAATACAAAAAAATAATATGTTCAGATTTCATATTGTACATTTCTCTCCACTACTAGGCTAACTTCTCTGCCACAGTCCCCTGCTGTCATTGACTGGGCCTTCTACAGGACAACTGTGGCCAGGCCTGGAATGGTGGACGAGTTTGAGAAGAAGGTACCTTAACTATTAGTTTGGCTGTGGGTGAGGGTATCTGTTGTACCACATTACTCATCCATGTCTTCCTTCATTCCCACAGTTCAAGGCTCTGCAGATCCCCGAGGCTGCCGACACCCAGACCAGTGCAATCAACGCACAGGAAGTGGAGTCTGTAAGTCTGGCCCCTAATGAACGTTGACAGGATGCGTTGACGCTCATCAGTGTGCAGTAAACATGGTGGTTGTGTGTGCGCATGTGTATAGAGGTTTGGTCCTATAGACAAGAATTGTACACCACCTCCCTGCAGCTTTAACTCTACATCAGTTCTGCCTCATTAGGCGTGTCTCTCACTGTGACTTGGTGGTCCCGTAACTCTATTCCTGCCTAGACTTTAATAGCCCGAGCAATTCATTTATTCATGGGATTGGCGTCAGGTGACAACTGATTCTCCCAATTAAGTTGAATCATCTTAAACTGTCTCTCCCACTTCATGTCAACTGCTCACACAAATGAGTCTTTTGCTAATAGATTTGAAGAATAAATGGTTGATACCACAATGACATGAGTAAAACCTTAAGTGTTGGATAAAACAGGACAACCTCATTTTCTTTCTATTGGGTGTGAGGTTTATGTAATTAACAGCTACTCGTGCCAGTCTGTAGTATAAGGCTGGTGTAGTTTCTTTCTAGTCAGAGTTCTATAACTGCAGAAGCTAGAGTGAAATGGTTCCCTCCATCGGTCAAGGTCTGCATTCTTGCACCTTCTGATATTTTTAAAATCTATCTACAAGGTTTAGTTTCTTTATGGTTGCTCATTTTGCCTCCTGTAAAAAAAAAAGGCTATTTTCTTTCAACAGAACAAGATGGCAGTGACCTACGTTGAAGAATCCAAGGGCCGCATTGTTCAATATGAGACACAGGTATGATTGCAAATTGCACCCTTGAATTCACCCTTGACCTATAATTGTATGTAAAATGTGAATACCCACTTGATTACCAATTATAAAGTTAAACAACTTGTGTATGAACATGACTATATACTTGCTTTCTTCTCCCCCCCCCCCCCCCTTTCAGTTGAGCAAGTTGAACAACATGACTCCCTTTGACCAAATGACTATCGAGGATCTCAATGACACCTTCCCAGAGACAAAACTGGACAAGGTCAAGTACCCATACTGGCCACACAAGCCCATTGCTGACCTGTAATCATGCCCACCTGAAACCTGACTCTCAATAAATGTATGTATTTTAAATGGATGGTGCCTTTTTTATTTATTTTTTTACATCTCTATGAATAATACAAAAATGACAGTCGCTGCACTGTTTACCTGACCTGGAGACCTTTCCACCAACACGTACATTTTGTCACGGTGCATAAACTGTCGACTGCCACTAGGGGCCAGTATCGGCCCACTTTTATTTCAAATGGGTGTACATTACCAACCTACATGTTCTACTGAAATTGAAGTCAATGAGCAATCAACAAAGAAGATTCAACCTGTACAAGAACTTTTACATATTGTTACACTCACTATCTACTTTACTTGTATTCCATTGTAGTTCTTCACTGGACTATATTTGAACAGCTTTACTATGAATTATATGGAGTGATGTTAACGCCTCCAATGGCTGCCGAGTACCCTATAGGAAAAGACCTGCAGAGCCACATGGGTGACATCATTGAAATTATATTCAATAAAATAAGTAACTTACTATTGCAGTTAGTATAGTAACTATATGAAGAACTGATAGCATTCTGAGCAGTGTCACCTCTATATAGAGCTTGCAACGTGTATAAGGTGTGATTTTGACTAACCATGCATTGGATTAAACAGTTTATATGACAGTTAGTTTACGAGATCACATCGAGCCTTTCATCAAATCTAGAAAATAGGAAGGTGGTGCAATGAGTGACCAATCACGGCGCAATGCTTTGTCGGCGATGGGCGGATTTACACGAAGGTGGGTGTGACCGCTGGCTGCAGTCGCGTCCTCGCGTTGCTATTGGTCAACGGCGTGGATGTCCACTCCCTGATTGGACGGCGGCTCTCGGTGCTCTCGGGTGAAACGCGATTTCCGCTCGCCGTTGTGTTTGTGACACAAACGATTGACGGGAGTGTACCCCCCCAGTGTAGGTAAGGTCCAACAGCTTTTAAATACATCGCATTTCTCCAACCGCGCAGCCAACGTCACTATTTAGACACGTTTGACTTTGGGCTAGCTAATGTGCCGAATGTCATGTATTTTGTCAGTAGCCGGTGCGGAGGAAAAAAAAAATATGAGAATAAGAACATGCAGGTTGCATCGCAACGCCGCCGACTACCGTTTGTGGAGGTCAGCGGGAAAACACAATGCGGTCACACACTGTTGATGTTTTTTCAATGGTTGCGTTGCGTTGTTTCAACCTCTGCTCGCCGTGCCAGTGAACACAGCAGACATGCCGCTGTGAGCTGCGGGACAGGCGACCCCTCACCTCGTCCTTAGATTATCTGTGATGCACACACACACACACACTGATTCTCCTCTGCCTGCTCCCCTCCCTGTGTATGACATGTATGCCGGGTTGTTGTTGTTGTCGTCGTCCACTGGACCCCCCCCCCACGTTTCACGTCGTAACGCGTCTCTGCGCGAGAACGCCGGAGAAATGTGACGCATTTGAACCGGCGCACAGACCTATGAGTCGTTCGCTGTATAGATAAGCTGTCAGACGTGTAGCCTGCTGCGATCGGGTTGTAATCCGTACTGCGTCAAAACAATCCGCTAGTCCCGGCAGACGGCACAGAGAATCAATGGAACTATGACACAACCTTGCAAAGTTGAAACGAATGAAGGGTCCCCCCCAAATGCACACACGCACACACACACACACACACACACACACACACACGAGATGGTGCACATGATGCCAAACTATTTCGGCTGTGGAAATACGAGCTGATGTCCCCGAGTCACCCAAGTACAGTAGTCATGAGTGACGTCGGTATTACCCATAGACTGTAAGGTATAGGTGTTGCCTTACACCACTGGTCCACTAACCCTACCCTACCCTGCCCTGCCCAACCCTAGACAGCACTGACCACCCTCGATGTGATGCATGATGTCGAGTCTCTCTTGTGGGAACAGCTTTAACGTGGATGCTTCTGATGTTGTTTTGATTCTTCAACATTCAACTAGGTGCACTATTTGTTATCCCAAGTCATTTGCGTGCAGCTGCAATACTACACATCTACACAGTTTAACAGGAGGCATCCTTGGAAGTCTTGTGTGTTCTTGTGCCAGCCCAGCTGAAAACAGGGCTGTCTGTGCGGCCGAGGCCCTGCACTGGGCTATCAACACTGGTGTCATTGTACATTGAGAACAATGGGAATCATCCTGCATTGAGGGGACACACTGGGAGTAGGGCATGGGTACGGCGGGGGGGTTAGACCCTGGCAGGAGTGTGGCTCCCAGCTCAGCTTCGCTCACAGAGCGCTGGCTGGCTGCCTTTGTTGTAACCATGTCACGACCATGTGTAATACTGCATAGATAGAGAGTAGCATAGCCTACGTGCCGAAGCATACTGTATCATGGAAAGGGGTGTGCCTAATAATATAAGATAGAACTTTATGCATCCTGAACAAAATTCTTGATGTGTGATTCTTAATTTGACCTTCAAATGGTAGAAGGGCAAATTGCAATGTTGCGAATTGCAATGTTGAAACATTCAAAAAACAATGTTCATAAATTCAAACATTGCAATTTGTTATACATGGGAAGATGCAAGGTGTTGGTTGCAGAATAACTGTCATCCAATATAGTGTGATCATTCACTCATTAGTGAGATGACATGTAATATCTTGCACTAGGCACCCTGCAAGGCAAGATAATTAATTCTGGTTAATTTGCCCTATGATATTGATATTGAACGACTGTTGAATGGGCCAGCTTTAGCCTAAATAAATATTTGGACAAAATAGATAAACTTCAGATTCAGAATCAGCTTTATTGATCTTAGTTTTTTGCAAACAAGTTATGTGCTATTGTGACATTGGTGTATAACATTGAACAGAGAGGAAAGAAATTCTAAACATTTTCGAAAAAAAATCCAGAAATTCTAAAACAAAAATATTACAAAAGTATTGCAATGAAATAAGAAGAGAAAAGATGTGCGTTAATGTAACACGATGGTGTCCATGGGGGTGGGATTCAGTGGGGATCAGTGAGGGTGCCGTCGTTGATAATTAACATTAAAACAAAAAACAGACATCTTCATACATTTACCATGACTTGTATGAGAACTAGCCTAGCCAAGATAAATCCTCATTGAAAGCACTCTAGCATCATCCCGTTGTGCTGTTGTTTGAGAGACAGGCTTGTTGCTCGTAATATGACACTCCCTTCACAGATCTTCACTGATTTAATTTCAACCAGCCAATACCATGTCTGCCTTTAGGCAATGATGTCATACAGTATGTCAGGGTTAGACATAGACAGTAGATATTTCATTGATAATATGCTCTGTGGACACCAAGAACAACATGAAAACACTCACTCAGTTGCCTCAGTGGTCCCAAAGTGGGCTGTGGGCTCTTTTCTTCAGCAGTTTATCAGAATATGTTTCTAAATGTCTCTTAATGATGTTTGATTTTGAAACTCCAATTGTGAGCGGTTCTCGATGGTATTAATTTATTTTAAACCATCCAACATGGTTGGCCTACCTTTCCCCCATGTTGGATATCCTACATCTTTGGCTTCCATTAAATACAGCCATTGCAATAGAGTTTGTGTTGCCATTGACATTATAATATCAGATACAAAAGTAATATGTTGCATAACCTGACTGTTAAATACACAGTAGTGTCACAAGCGTGGATGATTTTGAGGAAGGTTAAACACAAGCATTTTCTATCTCGTGCTTGCTATCGGCTGTTGTTAAACTTCCCCAAGCTTTGCTGTGTGTGTGTGTGTGTGTGTGTGTGTGTGTGTGTGTGTGTGTGTGTGTGTGTGTGTGTGTGTGTGTGTGTGTGTGTGTGTGTGTGTGTGTGTGTGTGTGTGTGTGTGTGTGTGTGTGTGTGTGTGTGTGTGTGTGCTCAAGTTTGCCCATGCCAGAATGTGTTGGCGTTTGCTCTCGCATGAGGGAGATGGATGTACTGATACTAGTATCGCATGTTGGGTTGATAATACACGTTAAACATTACCGTTAGAGATATGCCTAGCTTATCTGATACCATAAGACTAAGGCTGAGACCACTTATCGATAACTGCATGAAATCGTTAAGTGGCGTCACATCGATTTTTTTTGCATGTGTAATTATTCTTTAACATTAGTTCGTGTGTGTGTGTGTGTGTGTCACGTGCACTCACTGTAGTTTTAGCGATGAAAAAAAATAAATGAAAAGCGACTATTTAAGAAAGCTGTTGTCATGTCCACTGAGTTTATGTTTGATTGTAGCCTATAGACTAATAATAATTTTTTTTTCTATGATAGGCCTAACCATGAAGCAATAAACGAAGCTGTTTACTGTTTAGTTTCACGAGAGTCGTGGCTCTTTGTCGCCCCCTCTGGTGAAAATGAGAACTACATTGTGAATACTGAAGTGTTGAAAATGCGTTCTGTTTTGAATTAAAATAATAAAAAAATCGATATTTATCGATAATTTTGTCACGATTTATAAATTCTTCAAAATGGCATATCGTCTCAGCCTTACATAAGACCATTCATGTGCAAGGAATTATAAGATAAGATAGAACTTTATTCATCCCGGATATTCTTTTGCCAGAGGTTGCTAAAAAATAAAACATAAAAACAATAGAATAATAGATGTACAGTGAATAAGCCTAAAAGACAAATATAGAAAAATATAAATAAAGAAATTAAAGAAAAATGTAGGTAAGATATTAAATAAACAAAATATTAAGATATTACGTATTACCATAATGCAGTATTATTATTGTGATTTATTATAGAAACATGTATTTTTCCTTTTTTTTTGTTTATTATTTGTGAATATTTGGATATCCCAAAGGGCCATGTTCCTGGAGAATGAAATTGACTGGTCAGAAACTGACTGACTAGATCCATGACTAATTTAATTATGTTATAAAGAACCACATAGCTATCTCCTGTGTGTCATTCTGAGATCGAAACTATATGTATTTACCTTCTGGGACGGATAAAAGTGTGGTTGGCCGCTGCAGTTAGACTCAAGTGTGTTGTGTGGAGATGTAAGCATATGCTCTGCATCACATCCTCAAACTGTCCCACATGCTTCCCCTTTGTGTCTGTGTTTTAACGCAACGGGCCAGAGGCTTCGGCAAAAGCCAGCAGAGGCTTCTCTTGACCATATGTGGTAATGGTAATGTCGAAGGCTTTGTGTTTTCTTTCAGTGGCCGTTGATGGACCATCCGTATGAAGAGGCGAGGTCAGAATGGGACAGAACCCCTCGGAACCAGAGGTCCAAGGAGACGCCTCTGAGGTTGATCACACACACAACACACACAACACACACTCGCACGCACACACACTCTTCCTGAGTACATCTCACAATCCTTAGTGAGAACTTTGCCCATTACTATCAATTATTCATTGCACGTTTTCCATTGATGTCTGTGCTCCCGCCATATGCCAGTACATCACTAGTCCCAGCTGTTATCTCCAGCCGTACCCAACCACAGATCAATAGCTACTGATGAGAGACCGCTCCAGCTGGCAGTTAAAACACAATTGGCGTCACCCGAAAAAAGTTGTATCTTTTGAATTGGACACTCACTCACACTCACACACACACAGGCCTCATATTCTTTAGTGAAGCACAGAAAACAAGCCAATCGTGGCTGGGCGATCTTTACACTCATTACACAAGTGTGAGGGTGAATACATTTGATTGTTGAGATATGAGGTGCTCTTGAATGTTGACCTATGTTGATAAAGGTTTCTTTTATCACAGTAAGTTAATTATCTATATTCTACTCTGAACAAAAGATGTTTCACCCTGCCCTACACTATGGTCTTCTGTAAGAAGTAAATGCCAGAGTTGCAAAGTTCTAACCTTTTGGCGTTGTATTCTAAATGTACAGCCCAGGGCTAAAAATCTAGCATATAATATGAATATAATACGCAATAGCTGTTACTTTGGTTATGACCATTTCAGAGCCAACTCAGATCAGTGTCTGGCTGTGTGTCTTAAGAGCTTTACAATTCAACATGACGGGGCTTGACTTGGACAGTGATTCTTCTTCCTCTTGTTCCACTTCCGTTCTTGCATAGACGCACATACCTTTACTTCTGGCTTATGCCACGGCATTGCTAAATCCTTGATTCTGATTGGTCACTAACGCTCCAAGCGTGTGCACTATTTTTCAATAACAGGCCACCTCTGTCTGTTAACGGTTGCAAATCAATGCGACCAGATCATTCATTGACAGATGCTTCCTCAAAAACTATCGGCCACATGTTTCATTGACAACGCAAAAACAATATGCTCAACGCAATGCGGAAGAATATCTATAGCTTCATTGGCCAATGAAGTTATGAATGAAAGTAACTCATATCTAATCATTGTTTTAACTGTGGTATAAGCAACTGTGGTAAGCATCCTCTGCTTCTCCTCAGCCATATCACCCGCCCTGTCATACATTATTCTCCACTAGTGGGAAGTCGTTTCGTGGTTTGTTTTTTCTTACTTATTGTACTTTCCATTTTACTCCTGTCGTCTACTTTACCCATGTTTATCTCTCTGCCACGCCCCAAAATCCCAGCACTGGCGGGTGCTGAAGTAACCCGGGTGGCACGCACAGTCAGGCTTCACCTCAGACCCCACCCTTATCGGTTGGATCAACCGTCTAGCATTCCTGCCTCCAGGGCAAATCCCTTATTCCCACATTCCATAACACTTCATTAAATCCGTAGCCCTCCAGGATCATGGTCACACAGCTCTCCCCACCACACCATAGCTAGCCACCTACATAGCTAGCTAGCTAGCTAGCTAGCTAGCCAGCTAGCCAGAAAGCAGCAGCATCCCAGCTCCTTGTACTTCCACAGGCCTCATTGTTGTCGCTACGATACCATTGCTCCACAAGAATTTCCAATGGCGTTCCCTTGCGTTCCTGTGTTCCAGCAGGCCGGGTTCAATAATATTAAGACGTTTGTGGAGGAGGAGCTGCAGACGAGCATGGTGAGTGTCTTTCTGAAGACCCTCTGTCTAGAGATTAATCTGTGGCCTGAGTCTTTGCGAAACATGAACGATTGTTGTTTACTATACGCGTACCTCTGAGTGTTCTCGCTAAAACGGCTCTCTCCATGACCTCCTTCCTCTCTCTGCCAGATGGTGGGGATGGTCATTGGCGCAGGTATCGTCGTAGTCCTCATCGCCATCCTCATCTTCTTCATCTTACGGAGGATCCAGCTTCGAAGTAAGTTGGAGGAACTTGATCAGGGAAAAACAAAGAAAAAAAACGTTTTTTTTTCTCTTGTTTTTAATCTTGAATTTACACCCACTCTGATTCTCAGACTTGGAAGCCCAGGAAGTGCCCAAGTACCGCTTCCGCAAGAGGGACAAAGTCATGTTCTACGGGCGAAAGATCATGCGCAAGGTGTGCAGAACAACAGATGTGTTGTAGGAGACCGTGAATGTTTACTCTTTATGGAAATGTTTCCTCTATGTTGCCTATAACCAGATCTCCCCACTACTTTTCTCCACCAGATGCAAAGTCTTGTCCATCGGATGCTAAATCTTACCCCAACTCCGTCATTTAACAGAGTTGGGGTAAGGTTTAGCAGTTGCACTGAGCTGTGCCCCAGAGATGCAGAGCATCGGCAAACAACTGCAGGCGTTTCTCATGCTATTTCCCTAATGCAGATAGATAGAGATAAGGCTGAAAATGTTAGCCTTTAGCATACAGCGGTGTCATACAAAGGCTACGATGTGCAACCAAACTTCCAGTAATTAAACTTTTCAAGTCGCCTTCAAACTAGTTAATAGATACAGTAGCTAGTGAAATGAATACCAAACGTAACTATTTACTGCTGTTTACCTAAACTTCATGTTTAGGTATACAAAACATGCTTTATGTCCAGTATAACTAATCCATAATCCATAATATAATATGAACAGCATGTAAACAAAACAAATGCTTTGCATGTGTTCCAACCACATGAAAGCACCTGGTCACAACCTGCACAGGAGCCAAGGAGAAATGCAACGTGCCAGCTCTGTACTCCATACACATATTGACTTTATGGGTGTAGCAATTTGATATAATGGTTTTAAATCAACATTTCTGATTAGGTATCGTATATAATGCTATTAGAGGTATGTAGACATGAACCGACATGAACGCCGTGGGCATTGTGTTGGAGCCTCGCTGCCAGAGCTGTCACATGATCACATTGGCTGTCACCCTGTCTCTCCCCCCAGGTGTCCCAGTCTACCTCGTCCCTGGTCGGCACGTCCTCCTCCTCTCGCCCACGCCTGAAAAAGAAGCAGAAGATGCTCAACATTGCCAAAAAGTACGCTACAGCGCACCCGCCGGTGCATTTTGTCTCCCTCTCTCCTTCTCGCTCTCACTCTCCCTCTCCCTCCTCTCCTGCAGAATTTTGCGCTTTAAAAAGGAGGTGCCCATCCTGCAGGCCAAGGAGCCCCCGCCCTCCGTGCTGGAGGCCGACCTCACAGAGTTCGACGTGGCCAACTCCCACTTGCCCTCGGAGGTGCTCTACATGCTGAAAAACGTCCGGTAGGTCCACCGGTCCGCACAGGAACACAACATATTATATGATTATGATTTGAGATTTTCTGTTCAGGCAAAGCATTGCCATGTCCATCATCAATCAATCAATCAATCAATCAATCAATCAATCAAAGGGAAGTTGGGGTATATTTCCTACCCCAGGTTCTTACCCAAGGTGCCATAGATGGAAGCGGTTGTCCAAAAACACACTGAAGAAAGCCATTAAGATAATACTTGTTCTTCAATCATTGTAAATAAAAAACGCTTCAATCTATCTCACCGGCACCTAATGGAAACTCATTTGGAAAGCGTTGCCTTCAATAATTGAACAGTCAAATGAATGTCAATATCGCTTCTATTCTGCTGACCAGCGCAAAAAGGCTTGTATTCTTTAATGTGTTTCTGATTTTGTACTATTTTCCATGTCCGTCCGCCGCCCTTATGCGTCTGCAGTGTGCTGGGTCACTTTGAGAAGCCCCTCTTCCTGGAGCTGTGCAAGCACATGGTGTTCCTGCAGTTCCTGCAGGGAGAGCATGTGTTCAGGCCGGGCCAGCCGGACAACAGCATCTACGTGGTCCAGGACGGGAAACTGGAACTGTGCCTTACTGGAATGGTAATCAGTGATACACGATGTACTTACTTGAACACATCTTTGCAATAGTAGCAGCAATGCTATAAACAACGGTTACCCACCACTGTCTGTTTTACTATGTGTACCTGAGAGAAATGTAAATGCATCTACGTAAATTACTAGGGGTGTGCATCTCTCCAAAAAAGACGATCCGATACGTATCTAGATACATGAGCTACGATACGATTCAGGGACGATACATTTTTAAAATGGAACGATTCGATTCGATTCAGTAGGATTCAACATGATTCGATACGATTCAATACGATTTGATGGGATATGATACAATCTGATAGAGTTCCTTGTTTAAAGTAGACAATCATTTTACATTATGAATTAACATAAGTCAATACTATAAATGTGGCATTGCTTACCTTCAAATAGATTTATCAAAGACCAGGGAACAAGTATTTTGTCACTTTTGACATGTGAATTCAGAAACATGTCATGTTTATTAGTGTAACATATTGCATTTTAAGAACTTTACAAAGCCCCTCTGACAATAAAACTAACTATTCAATTTCACTGTTGGCACAAATTAGAGCCAAAGTTCTGGAGAGGTCTGTAGGCTCAGATCAGGGAACAATGAACTACTGAGGTAGAAAATTATAACAATTTCAAGACATCCCTTGTGCACATTGTTTTACAAACAGAACACAACAAAGTGTCAAACTGTAAGCACTCTTATAGAATATCAGTCTTTTAAAGTGTTGTTTTGCAATGTAACATGCGTTCACGTTGTGAATCGTATCGGACATTCTTTGTCTTTCCCTCGCAAACAGAGCAGCTATCTATACGTTACTAATGACACAAACAGCCGCAGCCTATCTAAACGTTACATGACACAAACAGAGCTCTATCTAACGTTACTATGACAAGTCTCGTGAGAGTTTAGTGTGTGTGTGTGTGTGTGTGTGTGTGTGTGTGTGTGTGTGTGTGTGTGTGTGTGTGTGTGTGTGTGTGTGTGTGTGTGTGTGTGTGTGTGTGTGTGTGTGTGTGTGTGTGTGTGTGTGTGTGTGAGAGAGCTGCAGACACTGAGCAGACGGAGGATTCAGCAGCACAGCAACAACATAAAACCGATTCATAACTTTGTGATCGGGCCATCGGCCGGTTCATGCTACGTTTAGACCGATCCAGGGGTCCGTGTACCGATGCACTCGCATCTTTTAAATCAAAACCGATTTTCCGATTCAAATCGGTTATCTGTTACACCCCTATAAATTACATATACATGTAAAGCCTTGCATCTGTATCTGTATCGGTTTATTCTTGCCCTGCATATATTTGAGTGAATATCCAACTGAGCAGTTGAAATAATATTTGTATGAATGCGTAAAGACGTGCGTAATTGTGTCTCTCAGGATGGCAAGGAACAAGTGGTGAAGGAGGTTTTCCCAGGAGACAGCGTCCACAGCCTTCTAAGCATCCTGGACGTCATCACGGTAATTGACACGCACACACACACACACACACACACACACACACACACACACACACACACTAATGAGCACATTGTGTGATGTGTTGTGCAGGGCCACCAGAAGCCCTACAGGACGATGTCGGCGCGGGCAGCCGAGGTCTCCACCGTTCTCAGGCTGCCCGTCGAGGCCTTCCTCTCCATCTTCGAGAAGTACCCAGAGAGTTTAGTGCGGGTCGTACAGGTACGCATGCAGGCAACCTAGCAATTATGAAACTCGTTCTATTAGCCTCACAACTATGAATGCTCGAAACCAGCTCTATTGTCTTTATGTACCACAGCGATATATTGCTGTCTCCTTCAACATATTACACTTTGTAAGTCGCTTTGGATAAAAGTGTCTGCCAAATGTCCTAAATGTAAATGTACGCGTCGTATTATTATGTGTTTTTGTGTGGAGCAACATGTAAAATTCAAAGCACCCTGTCAAGTGGCGTATTGATAGCATTATTGCCTGTGTTTCATTAGATCATCATGGTCCGACTCCAGAGAGTCACGGTGCTGGCTCTGCACAACTACCTGGGTCTCACCAACGAGCTGTTCAGCCATGTGAGTTCATAGTTTGCTGCTTTGTTTGCTGGCCGACACACACACTGTTTTGTGTTGGTCCCTTTTTAGTTTTTAAGCCTAAACTTGGCATTAGGTTTGCCGGTGGCCTGGCCTACACTAATACGCTGTCCGTCACGCAGGAAATGCAGGCCTTGCGTCTGCCGCCCGTGCCCCCCCACCAGCCCCGGACCAGCCCCATCCGCCACGGCAAGCGCTTCGGCAGCCTGACCGTAGCGGAGGAGCACCGCGAGGCAGCCGTCAAGGCTGAAGGTGGGCACCGTGCACCATGCACCATGCAACTGGATACACTTATGGCTTTAGCACTGCTGTACCTGTGGTGCAGTTTGTTAGAGGGCTGTAAACATTAGTGACTTGTGGACCTATTATCTCGTTTGTTTGTGTGGTTTATTATTTATTTATTTTTTTATAGCTGGGGAACAACAAACAAAAGACGGAACAACAGTGCCAACTCTCAGCAGAACCATCTCCATGCCGGTGGACATCGCCGGTGAGACTTTTATTTGCAAGTCGTCCCAAATCCTTGCTGTTGGTGGCGACATGAAGTGATGTATTGCTCGATGAAACGGGCGAGACACGAGGCTCCCCTTTGCTCTCCTCATAGTCATGTTCTATCATCGGCCGTCAGCAACCTTAGCTTCGCTTGAACCTGTGCGCCGCTGAGAACCACACTGCTGCCAGAGGAGTCATTGCGCCCGCTGATCTGTGTGACGTGTGCCCCATGCAGGGATGCAGAAAAGCCTGCGCTCTGACTTTGACATGGCCTACGAGCGGGGCCGTATCTCTGTGTCAGCGGATGAAGGCAACACCCCGCCCGCCAAGGTCATTTCCCGATACGCACGCGTGTGCACTTACAAGATCACTTTTACACTTTGTAGAATTTTGATGTATGTCTAGTTTTACTTGATTGATAAAGAATGTTTCATGCTTTTGATGAATGAAACAAACGTCTACATAAACAACAAGTACACATTTATTAAGAAAAGTTAATAGATTTCACCACCAGGATAACTTGTAAATATAGATTAATGAGACCATCGTTTGGCAACGCATCCAAATGAATGCTCTTTGATGATGGACTGCAAAACATGGTTCTGACCTCTCTGGCCTGTGGTGTCCCAGGACCCGAGGGAGAAGAGGGTCACGGTGGACGAGGTCCCGTCCGGGGTCTACCTGTACCCAGAGGAGGATGTGGGGCCCGGACAGCATCTTCTCCCCCTGCCCCAGCCGGCCCAGCGGCACCATGTTTGAGGAGGGGCAGAAGGAGATACTTAAACTCATGAAGATTGAGGTCAGGCATTTATTTATAGATTTTTATATCTGAAATATATATCGTCACATACAGGCCGGAGCATCATTTTGTAGTTTTCGTTTTTGTTTTGTTTTTTAAGTGTGGCTTCATTCTTTTTGTCTAAATTGACTCCATGCGCTGTCAGGAAACCAGTTTGACTTGACATTTCCATCCGTTTTCCTCTCATTCAGGACCCTGCCTTGTTGAACGGGAGACTGACTCTGCACCATGCTAAAGCCGGGGCCGTCCTGGCCAGACAAGGAGACCAGGTAGACCCACTTTTTCCACGGAGCACACAGACCTTTGTACGTCAAACGTGGCTGTAGAGCAATCGCTGCTTCCCACTGGTACCCTTTTTGCTGTGACTTGCCACATGACCCAGTAGCATCGTGGATTTGAACCAATCAGAAGCAACAATTGCAATGCCTGGTGTCGTCAGAGGGCTAACGGTCCCAACGGTTGGTATTTGTTTGCTTTATTACTACACATAAAACACTGGTGCTACTTCCCCTCTAATGATAGCATGTTGCACCACCGGAACAACTGCATCGTGTGACATATCTTCATCAGGCTGCTGTTCCGCTGTCTCGTGTGGGTTTTGCATACCCAAATGTGTTCTTATTGAACCTTTTCAGGAAGTGTGAAGCAGAGCATATAAATATATTGACTGAATGAATTAATGTGTTTATTTGAGAGAGAGAGATGTAGAGTGTAATGTACCAGGCTTTAGCAAATTGCTATTTTCCACCTGTAGTCCTGGGCAGGTAAGTAAAATTATTAAATAGTACAAAAATATTATGGTAATCAATAAGAGCATACAAACACAATCATCCCCACATCCCCAGCCCTGAAACAACCCCACACCCCCACCCCCTCCCCAGTAACAAAACTAATTTACAACTTTGCTGTGTGAGTATCCACTGTTTTGTTAGACGGGAAAAAGTTAGAAATCTGGCCAGTAGGAGACTGGCAACTGGCCTACTGTTGTTTTGCATGATGCGTCAAGCATCTTGTACCAACCTGCAACCTTCATAGCTGTAGCTACGCTCATTTGATTGGATGCCAACTTTGTTCCCAACCTAATTTTTAAGTCGATTTTAGAAAAAAGTGTTGAATGATTACATGTAATTTGTATGAAATAAACCAAAGCAGGGATCAAATCAACTTGATGATTAACAGAGCCGCAGGATCGAGAAGGGGTCAGCCAGAATGTCGGGAAAGTGGTTCTTCATAAACTGCACAATGCCGGAACGTATTCCCTGCAATATTCCGGGATCTGTGTAAAAGGGGCTTTGGTCTCTCCACAGTCCTTGTCGTCTGTGTGAGCATACAGCCCATCTCACCAACCCGAGCACTGCGAGAGTTCATCAAAAAACCCTGGGAACCCCCCGAAAGGCATTTAAACGTGAACCCATATCCTGCCTCTCTCTCTCTCCTTCCACTCTCCCAGGACGTGAGTTTGCATTTCGTCCTGACCGGCTGTCTGCACGTCTACCAGCGCATGATCGACAAGCAGGAGGCGGTGTGTCAGTTTGTCACCCAGCCGGGGGAGATGGTGGGCCAGTTTGCTGTGCTCACCGGGGAGCCACTCATTTTCACCATCAAGGCCATACGCGACTGCACCTTCCTCAAGATCTCCAAGTCGGACTTCTACGAGTGAGAGAACACACACATAGAAGGGGGAAGGGCTTTTATCTTCCAGTGCAACACAGTTAAGATGTGCGCTTTACAATGATGAACTGAAAGAAAGCCCTTGTACGTTTCAAGCTAATACATTGAATGATCATCTCCCTGACATGTCTGCATTAAGTAAATGCATTAAGCTTTCAACATGCGCTCGTATAGGTATACGTTCATTTGTTAAAGTGGCGTCTGATGCCCCCTGCAGGATCATGAGGGAACAGCCCAGCGTGGTGCTGAGTGCGGCCCACACCGTGGCCGTGCGCATGTCTCCCTTCGTCAGGCAGATGGACTTTGCTATTGACTGGATGGCGGTTGAGGCCGGCAGGGCCCTCTACAGGTAGTCTGATGCATACTTTGATTTGATGCTGATGTAACAATGTCCACAGATTATAAGAAATATAGTAGCATTAGCATCTGACCCGGGTAGAAACATTAATGATCACCATTTGAATGGAATAGTTTGGCTCCTGTTTAAAGCATCTGCGAAAAGTTCATTTGAAAATACTGCTTTGCCTTCTCGTCCCGTCTACAGGCAGGACGACCAGTCTGACTGCACCTACATCGTTCTGAACGGCCGCCTGCGTTCGGTCATCCGCAAGGCAAACGGCAAGAAGGAGCTGGTGGGGGAGTACGGTAGAGGAGACCTCATTGGAGTGGTGAGGGCCAGACCACTTCCTAATTCAGTCCCATAGTGTATATTCCAGTCAGAGCTGGGATATAAAACGCATATGAATGAATGTAATGGCAATCGCGATTTAAAAACGTTCTTATGAAGTGTATGCTGTCTTGCAAATGTACAGTATCTACACAAGGGAGATCAGGCATCAATGTATCCAGGCCCAGTGCCATGGGCGCCAGGGTTAGCATGGTGCAACATGGAAATGCAACATATTTTCTCCCCTAGTACTTTGAACTTCTCATTGACTTTACTTAGTTATTTATTTACCAGGGACAGTGCACATTAATCAACATCTCAGTTTCTACATGAATTGTAAATGTGCCAGAGTTTAGCTAATGAGCCCTCATTTTTGTCTGTAGTCCCTTGGACAGGTTATTACAAATTACCGGCCTAAAATACAAAGCCAACGACTCAACATGGTGAAGAGCTTTCTACTGTGACAGCACATCGCCAGTAGGGTCCAGCTCACCCGCCTTGTGTTTCAGGTGGAGGCCTTGACCAGACAGCCGAGAGCCACCACCGTACACGCCCGTCCGCCGACACAGAGTCGTCAAGTTGCCAGCAGGGAACGCGTCAACAACATCAAAAGAACGATTACCCCCAGGTTTTGCTTACACCCCGCTACCCACCTACCCTCCATACCCTCCCACCCAACCTACCCTCCTACCCTCCTACCCTCCTACCCTCCTACCCTCCCCAGCGTTTCCCTGCATCGCTCCCTCGCCACCACCCCGGTGTGGTGGCTGAGGCTACTGACTGAGGCCTCTGCCGTCTGTGTCTCGTGACAGGTCGTGACCCGGTTGATCCATCTGCTGGGACAGAAGATCCTGGGGAACCTGCAGCACGGCCGGGGGCAATTCGCCGGTGAGATGACGTTGAGTGTAGTGGAGTATCGTACTGAACATCAATGCTTTTATTGTATTGAGCTGCCGGGTCCACATGACCTGGCTGCTCATTTGACACTTTCCCCAAATGCTCTGGTCCTGAAATGCTGCTCAACGTGAGGCATTATGTGGTTTTATTTCAATTAATTTTTCCAAATGTTCACTAAATAGGCATTACAATACTCATTACCCTCCCTTAACCCGCCCACAAATACATAAAAAAATACATACACAAAAATACATACAAATACAAATAAAAACATACAAATAATAATATACTGAGACTTCTATTCTGTCACATTCCTGATATGGGTAAACACAACTTATACCCAAAACATAAGTAAGTCTTCTCAAGAGGAATACAGCTGTTTATTTCCCACAACCATTTTACTATCGGATTTAACTTCACTTGGTGAGTAATCATTAAGCCGAATCAGGTTATTGTAATCCCTTGTTAAACATGTGACACATTTCACACCACCAATGGGGAGACTGTAGCCTGTGATCGCTAGGTGCACTCCTCCACGCTAGCAGTGTGTGTTATGTACACATGCAACAACCCTGACGGTGGTGGTGGTGCACGGTGTGGTTTTGCAGGCTCCACCCTGGGGCTGTCCACCGTGACCTCCAGCCCCGACGTCACCAACCCAGCCAGCAACCTGTCCACGGTGGCCGTGCTGCCCATCTGCGACGAGGTGCCCATCAACGCCTTCAACCTGGAGCTCAGTCACGCCCTCAACGCCATCGGTGAGTCCCAGCGACTCGACGAGCTCTCTGACACCACCGAAGCCGTGTGTTGGACCATAAAGCTGTCGGTGTTGGATCCTAAGAGATTGATGAGAAGATATGAAGTCCTGCTCATGACTTTAAAAAGCATAAGTCTTAGACAAAGTGTACTGCTAAGTAACGCTCTCTAATCTCTGTGGTGATTTCCCAGGCCCCACCCTCCTGCTGACCAGTGAAATCATCCGAGAGCGTCTGGGTGCGTCCGCGTTGACAGGTGAGCATCGACACGTCCAGCGGCCCCCGTCATCCCACCTGGAAGCCATTCAAAAACCACTTCACTCCACGCCCTCCTGATACACATCACCATTCTGACTTGTTGTCCCCCCCCCACTTCCTGTAAAGCATCCACGAGTACCGTCTGTCCGGCTGGCTGGCCCAGCAGGAGGACATCAACCGCATCGTCCTGTACCAGACGGACAGCACCATGACGCCCTGGACGCAGCGCTGCATCCGCCAGGCCGACTGCATCCTCATCGTGGGGCTGGGGGACCAGGAGCCGGCCCTGGGACAGGTGAGCGGCTGGAGGGTGTCGAAGGAATATTTTCCTGTGACTTTTTTGGGGGGAAATAGGTGATTTTCCACGTAGCCATAGTCAGACGAGAAGCGCTGTACCTTTTTATTTATTTTAAATAAATCAGCCCGATGCTGGAATTGTTCTGAGTGAGCATTTGACCATGTTAGCCAAAATCAATGGGGGAACGTGAGGTAGACAAGCTCCGTCAGTGAAGTGAGGGTCAAATACACCATTCCAGCTTCTCCAAAGTAAATATATTGTTGCGTCAAATAAAATAAACATGTTGATTATTTTCGTGGTACATTTTTTGAGTTTGTTTATTTTCCATCCCTGTGCGACCCGGAGCATAGTTTGAGTAAATTGTTAAACATAAAAATGACAAAAGAAACACGACTCCAAATGCAGCCCTAAAACAATCAAGATGTTGTTTTTTAAGGGGTGGGGCATTGACCAGTGGTCCACCGAGGGAGCAAAACAAAAGAGTTTGCTTTTCAAAGGGGAATGGAAATTTTGACTCAACATTAACCAGAACATTACCGCAACGTGGCAGATGTTTCTTCCAAATGAAGTTAAGGAACGATGCTAATTTGAAATACGAGGAAATGACTGTGTAACCAAACCGCATTGGACTAAAATGAAACCATATACATACAGTATTACCTATGACTGAATAACTTAGACACATTGTTTTGCAAGAGAAGCGGTTTGGAGCGCCACTCGATAACCGTTTGCCACTACACCCATGTCCCTCTTCCTCCCCTCCCTCCTCCTCCTCCTCATCATGATGGTGGGTCCCCAGCTGGAGCAGATGCTGGAGAACACGGCCGTGCGGGCCCTGAAGCAGCTGGTCCTGCTGCACAAGGAGGACGGGCCGGGCCCCTCCAGGACCGTGGAATGGCTGAACATGCGTAGCTGGTGCTCGGGGCATCTGCACCTCAGGTGCCCTCGCAGGGTCTTCTCCAGACGCAGCCCCACCAAACTGGTAGGCCTCCGCCGCCACCCGCCCTACATACTGTGCCTAGTAACCCTGGCCCCTGGCCCTTCCTAGTAACCCTGGTCCCTGCCCCCCCCCCTAGTAACCCTGGCCTCTCCTAGTAACCCTGGCCCCTGCCCCCTCTTAGTAACCCTGGCCCCTGCCCCCCCTAGTAACCCTGGCCTCTCCTTGTAACCCTGGTCCCTGCCCCCCCCTAATAACCCTGGCCCCTCCTAGTAACCCTGGCCTCTCCTAGTAACCCTGGCCTCTCCTAGTAACCCTGGCCTCTCCTTGTAACCCTGGTCCCTGCCCCCCCCCTAATAACCCTGGCCCCTCCGAGTAACCCTGGCCTCTCCTAGTAACCCTGGCCTCTCCTTGTAACCCTGGTCCCTGCCCCCCCCCTAGTAACCCTGGTCCCTCCTAGTAACCCTGGCCCCTCCTAGTAACCCTGGCCTCTCCTAGTAACCCTGGCCTCTCCTAGTAACCCTGGCCCCTCCTAGTAACCCTGGCCTCTTCTAGTAACCCTGGCCTCTCCTAGTAACCCTGGCCTCTCCTAGTAACCCTGGCCCCTCCTAGTAACCCTGGCCTCTTCTAGTAACCCTGGCCTCTCCTAGTAACCCTGGCCTCTCCTAGTAACCCTGGCCTCTCCTAGTAACCTCTGGGCCCCTCCTAGTAACGCTGGCCTCTCTTAGTAACCCGGGCCCCTTCCTAGTAACCCGGGCCCCTCCTAGTAACCCTGGCCCCTCCTAGTAACCTGGACTCTCCTAATAACGCTGGGCCTCTCCTAGTAACCCGGGCCCCCGCCTTAGTTAACCCTGGCCTCCCTAGTAACCCTGGCCCTCTGCCTAGTAACCCTGGCCCCTCCTAGTAACCCTGGCCTCTCCTAGTAACCCTGGCCTCTCCTAGTAACCCTGGCCCCTCCTAGTAACCCTGGCCTCTCCTAGTAACCCTGGCCCCTCCTAGTAACCCTGGCCTCTCCTAGTAACCCTGGCCTCTCCTAGTAACCCTGGCCTCTCCTCGTAACCCTGACCCCTGGCTCAGCTCAGGCCTCCATAAGGGTTGGGGAAAGATTTCATAAGAGAGTCATAAGAGAGTGACGAGTGAACAGATTTTAGCGTCTATTCCAATCTGTTGGATTTGGCAGTTGATCCAATATACAGTCCTATATTATAACCCTAACTTATATTTATGGTAACTTTCTACAAATGAATCCAACTTTTGTGCGTTACATCAAACGATGTACTCTACATCTGCTTGCTTTTTTTACATGTCAAAACATTGAGTTTTGTTTCCTCCTCTTCTGATGTACTTTTTGTTCTGTGTGTCTGTGTCTGCTCGACCCCGCAGAGGGAAGTGTACGAGAAGGTGTGCGAGAAGACCGCAGACCGACACAGCGACTTCTCGCGCCTGGCCCGGGTTCTGACCGGCAACAGCATCGCCCTGGTGCTGGGCGGAGGGGGGGCCAGGTGAGACACGCACACACACACGCACGCACGCACACGCACACACTGTACACTCCATACACACCGGCAAGGGCTTGGGCTCGTCCATGCGCCTGTTGTTGTACACTAACAATTATAGGTACAACTCTGGTTCCGTTTTTTTTTACTTAAAGGGTAAGTAGACAGTGTTAAATGGTGTCAAAAACACACTCTCACTCAAGCTATTTTACAGAGCATTTCCCCCGTTTAACTTTGTACATCTTAGTCAAAAGTATCCCGGAAATGTTCACTAACACTCCATGGCACCCAAACGGAGCTGTTTCCGACTGAATAAAGTGACATTGGGGATTTCTTGCTTGCTTCTTTAAGTGGCCATGATTGTAGCTTGTTGTGTTCCTGACCTGTTGTTGCCCCCCCCCCCTGTGCAGAGGCTGCTCCCACGTGGGCGTCATCAAGGCCATGGAGGAGTCGGGGATTCCGATCGACATCGTGGGCGGGACCTCCATCGGCGCGTTCATCGGGGCGCTGTACGCCGAGGAGAGGAGCGCCGTCCGGACCAAGCAGAGAGCCAGGGAGTGGTCCAAGGTGCCGCCCTGATACTAGCCACGAACCATTATGCACACAAACAGGATCTTTTATTTTTACATTTTGTGGGTGACTGGGCAACTAGGGACGGTAATTGGCAGGGACCTCATGATATGACATAAAAAACACATTTTGAGTGCCTGTAAATATTGCAATACAATATTATGACAATTTTTGTGCAATTTTTCTGTATTTATAAAATGTATTTGATGCGATTTTACTACTGCCGAATACACTAGCGCCCTCTGGAGGACGATACCATTACGCATGTACATGCACTTGTACACTAAGATTACATCAACGTCTTGTAATGAACGATGCCGAGGTCGTCTATCAAACTGAAAGCCACACGGCGTCGTGTTCCTTTAATTGCAGGCGATGAACTCTGTGTTCAAGACAGTGCTGGACCTCACCTACCCCATCACCTCCATGTTCTCTGGCTCCGCCTTCAACACCAGCATCTACAAAGTGTTCCAGGACAAGCAAGCTGAGGTGAGAGGTCACCAACAACAACAACAACAACAACAACAACAACAACAACAACAACAACAACCACTGCATGCTTACCCTTTTCTATCGCCTGTCACTAGGTCACGAGGTGGGATATTAGCGGTGGTACAGATTTTCCAGGTTTCCGATCCCTGTTCCCATTCACACATGAGAGGCCCATGCAGGAAATGTTCCGGAACGTAAAAGAAAAAAAAGGAAATGCAGTAGACAATCTCAATGACTGTCTAATCCAGGAAGAGAGAGCAGTTAGGTTTTTGAGGTGAAGTGTATGATGTGCAGACGAAAGCCGCGCCAGGACTTGCCTTGTACTCTGTGATTGTGATTGCAGGACCTGTGGTTGCCCTACTTCAACGTCACCACTGACATCACCGCCTCGTCCATGCGGGTCCACCAGGACGGTAGGTGGACTGCTGGCCCTGGGCTGAGCTGGCTTCTAAAGTGGCACACGGTTATGCCAGACAGCAGTATTGATTATCCTCACTGTCCTTTATGCTATCCTATAACACTGTAAGTTTATAATTGGCAGCACATGAGTAGTTATGTGCACACACCACGACACATATGTAGATGTTATGTATTTTAACAATCAGCGAAGTGTTCTGCAGTTCTGTCCCTGATGGAGCAGTGGCTTATAGATGACTAGACGTTGAGCTTGCTTGGCTTAATCACTCAACCAAAAAACGTTACTGTTTGTTATGGCATCTTTGCACGCGTACTAACTAACTTGTAATCGCTATATTTGGACTTACCCAAATACTTAACCTTTTCACTTGACACGTGTGTCCTGCACTCTGTCCTGTTCTGTTCCTCTGTGATACTCCCGGCCCTGCTCCACTACAGCCATCGGGTGTTCACGGAGCACCTGCTGTGAACGCACTTAAAGGTGCTCCCCTGTTCCGCGGTAGCACTTTGCTGCCTCTAGCGTGCAGTGGTGTGGCATTGCATCCCGTTCCAAAAGAGATCAATGACTACCACACGTTTTAATTTATAATAACCAACGTACACAACCTCCGTGACTCACTCTGGTAAGGTTAATTAAAAACGTGAGATGGTCGTTATTGGAGGAACAATATTTAACAATGTTAACATGTATTAAAGCTGTGAAACTTTGATGGAGCCTTTATTTGGGGCTTAAGTGCTAAAGTGCACTCGTTTCATTTGAAATTGACAAAAAAAAAGTCAGTTTGTGCAGTTTGTTAAGCAAAACCTGCGCCTGCATCCAGTGGATCAGAGAAAAGGCCGTCTGATAAAGGCAACGCGGCACTCGTAGTGGAGCGGGTTACACTTCTGCTTCTTCACTGTTTCTCCATGTTTTCTCCCCTAATTTCTCTCTTTCTCTCTCTTCCATTTAATATAAGCCACATATGTAATACAACTGTAGCCTCTCCATCGGTTTCCCTTTGTCCCCATATCTGCTGTGTCAGCAGTTAACCGTCCTAGAGACGTCCATCCTATGGCATAACGCTACAGAGGAAACTAAACCCGCTCAGATCCTGAACCCCCTAGATACCCCCACCACCACCAACACCACCACCACCACCACCACTACCACTACCACCACCACCACCTAATGCCCATCCACCTCTGTAGGATCCAGACCACTCCACCAGCTCTGCTTCCTGGCAGCCTATCCCCTCCATCACCCCCTGCCATCCACCACCCACCACCCTTCAGCTTCCCAACCCCAGCTCTCATGCCATTGCCACCCCCCCCCCCACCCCTCCGCGCTTTCCTTCACACCTCTTCCCTTCTCTGTCCAAGGCTGTTCTGTCTGTCTGTCTGTCTGTCTGTCTGTCTGTCTTCACGCTGTCCTCCAGAGGGAACTTCTCTAACACCTGGGTTACTTAGTGGCTTAGTTTCTGGTACCCGGAGTGCTGTTAAGACTGAGTGTGTCTGAGCCTAGAAGGCCTGAGCTCGGTCTATATGGAGTATTTTCTTATTGCTTAATGAGTTGGTTATTTAGGCTAGTGTTCCTCTCTCTCTTCCTCCCTCTCACTCACTCCCTCCCTGCCTCCCTCTCTCCTGCTTGTTGGAACCATCTAACATTGCTAATCCTAATTTTTTAATTCTTTGTTATGCTGAAACCAAATATACATATATATATATTGATACAGACCTAACATAACCTCTCGCAAGACCAAAGGACTCATTTACATTCATAATAATTATTGGAACATTTATTTTAATTATTTTAATGTAAATGTGTGGATTGGCCTCATTTAAAATAGTATTTTGTATTTTTGCAAGTCCCAGTCTATTTTTGTTAAGGATATTTGGTCTTAACAGACATTCCCCTGAAAGCTGTGCGGATGTTACTCTATAAAAGCACCCTCGCTGTTTTCCCAATCTTTGCTGTTTTGTGCTCTAGTTCATCATCTCTCTATCTCTCTCTGTCCCTCTTTCTGTATCTGTCTCTCTCTCTCTCTCTCTCTCTCTCTCTCTCTCTCTCTCTATCTGTATCTCGATCTCTCTCTCACAACCCCCCCCCCTCCCCCCCCTCCCATGTTTGATGTGTTCTTTCCTCCCTCATCTCCATCTTCCTGACAGGCTCTGTGTGGCGCTATGTTAGAGCCAGTGCCTCCTACACACCCTATTTACCTCCCCTCTGCGACCCCAAGGACGGTCACTTGCTTGTGGACGGTTGCTATGTTAACAATGTCCCAGGTCAGACATCGGACAGAAAAAAAACCCGATAACACAATCCATAAACGCCTTCGACCGGTCGCACCCGCCTCCCCCCCCCCCCAACACACCCCGCCTCCCCTCCTCCCCTCCTCCCGCCTCATTTAAAACCACCACTATATAGACCACCTGGTGTTTCCTCCCCCCCACCCTCCCCTCCCCCACACCCCACGTCTGACTCCCCATAACACACCATATCCTGACCAGTTGGACATTGGGCATCCATGGTTTGGAAGGAAAGACCTAATTTGTATCTAAATCGGCCACGTATACATTATAATCTCTGCATATACAGTATATTATACATTGGGGGACAAACGAAGCATTGTCCACAGTGGGACAGTAGACACACCCCCAATGGTTCCGGGGTGATGACGCTCACTGCAGATTCCCGAATTTGGTTAGCCCCGCCCCCCCTCGTTGAATCCCACTTGCCCTCCCCTCCTCCAATCGGCCGCCAGGCAGTGCTAGCGCATGTTTGGGTTTTCCGCGGGTTTTGCTCCAGAGAGAAAGAGAGAATGAGGGGTTGCATGACGGCCATGCTTTATCATTTGCCCCCCCCCCCCCCACCTCCCCAACTCCCTAATTTCCATGTCCTCATGTTCAGGGCTGCACAAACATTGTACGTTTCTCAAGTTGTAAAGGAAAAATATTTAATTTCCATACTTTTTGGCAGCTCGGGGCTGAATTTAGTTTTTGTTTTTGTTGTTTAGCACAAACTATAATGGTATCGATTATGACGTGTGCGTCTTGTCATTGGTATTATGGTCATATGAGGGATATATGATGGACTTAAGTCCGCATCTTGGTGCACCAAGTCTAAGGAATGTAATCTAGTTAAAGGGGACCCGAGTGCACTATTAAGGGATGTCCCTGCCTCTCCCGGTCTACAGTATATTGTATTGCCGTGTAATGTCATCACTTCCTCTGTCTGTTCCTATTGTGGCAGTTCTCTGAATGTCTGCTCCTCCGAGTGTGTCTGTCTTGTTGGCTCGACTGCAGCATGTTTCCTTCGCAGCCATACAAGGGAAATGTCCTTTACACAATCTGGCTTCTTCACCTCCATATCTTGTTAAACATTCCAGAAACATATTATTTTATTATTATTATTATTATTATCCTCCCCGACCCTCTCTCTCTGGCTTTGCTTGCCTTTATGTGCATGCCAATGCTTTACTACATGAGCCAATCACTATATTTCATGTAAATATACTGCATAATTGGTTTCTGTCCTCCCTAATGCAGTGTTTTACTGTGCACAATAAGTGTTCTGGATCCTACAGTCGCCACTCCATGCCCCATACCGCAAGCCCCGCCCCTTCCTCTCAGTAATCAACGAGGCGTCGGCGATGCAAAGGATCAACCCGGTGCTCCCGCGCAATCCTCACGATCCAACCACCTGATTCCACAGACCGCTTGAAATTAGGCCAATTCTCCCGGCCCTCTAAAACCCCACGCACCCTCCTGTGATTCCGTCTCCGGTGCTTCTTATCCTTCCAACCCATGCAGCCGTGCGGCCTCCTCCTCCTCCTCCTGCTCCTCACGCTCCTGCTCCTCCTTCGGGGCGGCGAGCTGAACCTCAGGACAGGCCGCTGAGGCTGACCCCCGTCACATGTTCACTGCGGCAGACAAAGCCCCCATTAATGTTGTCACGACAACGGCACGCTGCTCCTCCTCCTCTCTTAAGGATTTGATTTGCTACCATAGCCACTTACCGTAGGCCGTCATCGGTGCTTACCTGGACCTGAATATATAATCCTCAAAGAATTCAGTCTGATTTCGGCGCCATGATCTCGCGTGGGAGGAGCACGGATGTTGTCGGGGCAACGTCTGGGGCCAAACCAAGCCTTGACGCCTCTGCGCCGCCGGTGCCCACTCTTACCTCACAACACAGCGCGCAGGACGCACGCAACGGTGCCTGTGCCGGGTAACAGGGGTCCATCGGGCGCACAACAAACAGAGTGTGAAGGTTGCCACAGAACCACAGTCCCGGCCACTCGCCCTCTTGCCCTCGCTCTACTCTCTCTCTCTCCCCACAGGAGGGGGTGGGGGTAGCGGGGGGTGCAGGCTGCCTGACCATCGGGGGGGGGGCTGGGATCGTGGTCAGGGTTTGACACTAACAAAAGGCATTTTGGGTAACTGTGATTGAGCTGTTATTCCGAACCCTCCCCCAACCCCAACTCCCTCCTCCCTCCCCCCTCCTCCTCCCCGACTCCCCTCCCTCCCCACCCCCCACCTCCTCCCCTCCCGGTGTGCTAGGCTCACTGTGGCGCTATGTGCGGGCGAGCATGACCCTCTCGGGGTACCTGCCGCCCCTCTGCGACCCCAAAGACGGCAACTTGCTAATGGACGGTGGCTACATCAACAACCTGCCAGGCAAGTAGAGGGTGTTGACAGGCCCAGAGTCCCGGTGTACAGTACTGTGTTCCCCGGGCCAGAGGTGGACACTCAGTCATGTACTCTGGGGCCGTTAGAGGTTAGTCTGCATCGGGTAGGACGGGGTAAGTATGCAGCAAGTGGGTTGTGCAGATTTCCCCAGATTTGTCCGTTGTTTTTGTTTTACACTTACAAATTTGGCAAACCACCATGATTTTAACAATACTTTGTTTGAATTGAGCCCTAATATAAATGTTGGAGTACAGCCCGAGTCATGAACTCTACTCCACACAACACTAAAGCATTCGTGGACAGGGGGGTGGGGAAATCTGCACTTTTGGGTGGTATTGGATGTTGTGTTGGAACTTATCACACTGTCTTCCGATGTGTTAAGCTCTCTTGGTGAGGCGATGTGATACAACCGTCCATCAAACACTCTGGTATCTCAACGACAAGCACTCAAAACGTCTTGTGTGAATTTGGTCTGGGTTTTGTTGTTGAAGCTTTGACATGAAAGCAGCTTTCATTAAATCTGCACTATTTTGCTTTTGAGACGGTTTGTACGTCTACGTAAAATGATAATAATGAGATTATCATCAAGATAACTTCATCTTTGATCCAATACAATCTGGAGTTTTGCTGCCAGTATCGCATTTGGTCCACTGGCAAGAAATTCGGTGTGTCAGCAAACGCTGACATAATGCAATCAATCAATTTCTCTCAATTTAAGTGATCTCATTATTTGAGCGGTGTAGGTTAAAAGCAAGTGGCTGTCGGCCCATGTGACGCTGAAGCAAAAGTACATAGTGCAGGTTTAAACCCTAAAGTAAAGTTAAGACGGAAAAAAAACGTGCAATGAGACTACTCCAGACACCAGTCTGTTTTTTTTTCATGTTTGTTCTGCTGAAGTTGAGATGATAACAAAAGTAATTTCCATAATACTTAGAGGCTTTGATTTAAAAAAAAAAAAATAATAATAATAAAAGCAGCAGTTGCTGTAATAGTGCGATTAGAGATGCAACATGCAAAGCCCTGTGAAGTGGGGGAACATTTCCTCTGTGGAATGCTGCATGAGGAGGACCGCCAGTCCACTTAATGCAAATGTATTCGCGACGTGACGAAAAAAAAAAAATAAAACCCCAGAACAGAACTTCCAGACGAAATCCTCCCCTCGGTCGGCCTCTTGTGAGTAGCAGCGGTCTGTTCCCTTTGTGGTGCGGCTCTATACAAGCAAGGTCTGTACACCCTTCTTTTGGTTCTTTTAGAGACGTTGCTCCCACCGATAGGATTCCCAACACAAATCTACGTATTATCAATATGTCTTTTAAAACGTATTGATCCAGCTGATGTGCTTTGGTACAACGGATCAACAGCAGAATGACTAAGGTCTAAATCGGTAGCAGGGGACATAGTCTCTTAATCTCTGACTTATTGTTCCCAATATGTTAAAGACTAAAGAATATCATCTAAACTCTCTCAGTGAGTTTAGGTCTCTCCATGCAGAGAGATCCGTTGGCCTATAATGAAAAGCACGTTTTTTACTGTGTGAGCCCATCTGACGTGTTAAAGGAACCAAAAGAAGTGGTTGGCACACAACACACACAATACACACACACTATATTCCTCTCTTTATCCTTCCTGCTGCATGTGTCGGTGGGCTTACTCAGATTGCATGTGCATGACTTATTTATTTGTGTGTGTGTGTGTGTGTGTGTGTGTGTATACACGTCACGTCTTGCAGCGGACATCGCCAGGAACATGGGCGCCAAAACCGTCATCGCCATCGACGTGGGCAGCCAGGACGAGACAGACCTCTGCAACTACGGCGACTGCCTGTCGGGCTGGTGGTTGCTATGGAAACGCATTAATCCCTGGGCGGAAAAAGTCAAGGTATTGGACGGCTGTGCAGGCTCTCGCATCGGGGTTACATGTTGCATGTTTACACACACACACACACACACTGTTTCTAAACACACACACGGACACACATACTGTTTCTAAACACACACACACTGTTTCTAAACACACACAGTTTCTACACATACACGTACACACATGTTTCTAAACACATACACGCGCACACACACCCTGTTTCTAAACACACACACACTGTTTCTAAACATACACGCACGCACACACTGTTTCTAAACACATACACGCGCACACTGTTTCTAAACACACACACAGACCCACACACTGTTGCTAAACACACACACTGTTTCTAAACACACACACACACACATACACTGTTTCTAAACACACACACACACACGCACACTGTTTCTAAACACACACGCACACACACTGTTTCTCAACACACATATACTATCACTTAACACACACACACACACACAGTTTCTAAACATTCGCACGCACGCACACACACACACCGTTTATAAACATTCGCACGCACACACACGCACACACACACACACACACACACACACACACACACACACACACACACACACACACACACACAGGGGTGTAAAGTACTTGAGTAATTGTACTTCGTTACAATACTTAAGTACTGTTTTTGGGGATTTGTACTTTACTCGAGTATTATTAGGTTTGCATACTTGTACTTTTACTCAATTACATTTCAGAGAAAAAAAACATACTTTTTACTCCTTACATTTAAAATGCAGACCTACAAAGTACAAAGTACAAATCTCGCAGGTCCAACAATTTTAATTCGTATATTTGTTTCTCTGGCCGAACTAACGTTAACGTTATTAATCCTGCGGCCGCACTTTATTTAAAAACAGCCAATCAAATCCCCATCAATGGAAAATGAACCATTGTGTGATCAAGGACAATGCTGATTGGTCCTTGTGCAAGACTAGACAGCGGGGATCTTTGATGAAACACCTGCTATCAGAAGAATAGACAGTCAGAGTGACAAGCTACAGAAGATGACTACAAACGATAGTATGAGTGATGAAGAGGACGAAACGGTCGGCGTGGACGGACAAGACGAGCACCCATGGCCTTGCAATAAAAAAAAGTTTTTACTTTTACTTTTTAGTACTTAAGTACATTTAAAAGTAGAAACTTTTTGACTTTTACTCAAGTGTGTTTTTAGCCAGATACTCTGACTTTTACTTGAGTAAGATTTTGAGACGGTACCCATACTTTCACTTAAGTATAATTTCTGGGTACTTTTTACATCCCTGCACACACACACACACACACACACACACACACACACAGTACACGTGCAAGCGCTGTCCCCAGAAGGGCAGAGTGTGGCGCTCCTGACCGTGGCGTGTGATCTGCGTGTGAGCGCTCCAGGTGCCAGACATGGCGGAGATACAGTCCCGGCTGGCCTACGTCTCATGCGTGCGGCAGCTGGAGCTGGTGAAGAAGAGCGGCTACTGCGAGTACATCCGCCCGCCCATCGACCGCTTCAAGACCATGGACTTTGGGAAGTTCGACGAGATCCACGTAAGTCCCCTCCCGCCCCATCCCCCACCCTCGGTCTCATGGTCAATGACGTTGATCACAAAGTCTTTAATACCACAACACTGTGTCTGTCTGTCTGTCCTTGTGTCTGTCTGTCCTTGTGTCTGTCTGTCTGTCTGTCTCTCTCTCTCTCTCTCTCTCTCTCTCTGTCTGTCTGTCTGTCTGTCTGTCTGTCTGTCTGTCTGTCTGTCTGTCTGTCTGTCTGTCTGTCTGTCTGTCTGTCTGTCTGTCTGTCTGTCTGTCTGTCTGTCTGTCTGTCTGTGTGTGTGTGTGTGTGTGTGTGTGTGTGTGTGTCTCTGTCTCTCTCTCTCTGTGTGTGTGTGTGTGTGTGTCTGCACCCACGGCAGGACGTGGGCTACCAGCACGGCAAGCTGCTGTTCACCGGCTGGGCCCGCGGCGACATCATCGACAAGATGCTGAGGGACCACCGCTCGGCAGACTACAACGACAGCAAGAGGAATGACGTGAGTCTCACACACACAGACACACACACACAGGGATGGTCATCACACCTAATCTATGTGGGTTGCTCCAGCCTTTGCGATCACGCAGTTACATCATTCTAACGTGACCACACCTGACTGTTCTGTTGTCTGCTCCCACAGACCATGTGCACGTGTCCTGCGGCCGACTTCACAGACCTGGCCGAGATCGTGTCCCGGATCGAGCCGGCGCAGAGCTACGCCGCCGCAGACGGTGAGGAGAGCTCTGTGCGCGAGTCGTCGTGTGTGGACCAATGGGTAGTAGGGGGGCGTTGTTCCCCGACGTGCACATAACTGACCCCCCACTCTTGTTTGTTTTTTCTCCTCGTCAGCATTTGTTTGGACCCTCTATCTTCTCCTATATGTACTGTGTATCACTATAAGTCCTATATGTGTGGGACAATGTCATAGTTTATCATGTGGGGCAGTCAAACCGCGGTCTCAACGCACATGCCTGAGATGACACCCGTTCATCATCGTCTCCTCTGTGTGTGTGTGTGTGTGTGTGTGCGTGTGTGTCTGCGTGTGTGTGTGTCTTTGTGTGCGTAGCCGAGGAGTCTGACTGTCTGACGGAGTACGAGGAGGACGGGATGGACACGGTGAGGGAGGAGGAAGGCGAGGAGGAGGACGACGACGAGCCCGACGACCAGTCCCCCGTCGGGGAGTGGGGCCCCAACGGAGTCTTCCAGACGGTGAGTCCTTTAAATCCGTTCCTGACCATCCATGGTTTGTGGACTACCGTTGCGAAGGCTCTAGTGTGGCATTTGGCCGTCGCCATCTTGGCTTTTTTTGCGACCAGCGGACGGAAGTGACGAGAGGGGGTGGCGTGCCTTGTAGTACAATGGAATGCTGATCAAGGCATTTTTAGGCGATCTTGAATCATCTTGAAACCAGTGGGGTTGGCCCCCTGCCGGCCATTAGAAAGAATACAGGAACTTCTGCATTGGTGTCAATTTCCAGACCCGGAGTTTGCCCGTAGATAGATAACCATGGCCTTCCTGTTTTTCCCACAGGATGAGGAGAAGTCCGTGCGGCAGCGCAGGAAGGTCACCCTGGATTCCAACACCTCCGAAGTGTCCGACTGCTGACGGGAGGACCGGCCGAGAGCAGCCACAGCAGACGCAGCGTGAACGGAAAAAAAAAATCATAAAAAGTGCACTGCATCGCGGACCGAACTCCCGAGCTCGCCGCCGCACGCCTGCGGTCGGCCGAGTCGGACCTTACAGTCGGACACCTTTTTAAACTTGACAAACTCTCCTGAGAGACTCACTTTTTTTCTTTTGTTTTTTGTGTCTTGAGGAATTTCAACTTTGAACTTTCCGCTTAACTTATGAACCACACCCCCCACCCCACCACCGATTTTTGAAACACACGAAACTCGCTTTCTCTACTTTACCACCGTCCGATCGGGAGAGACACACACATGCGCACACACACACACACTCATGTATCAACAGAGTAGCAACAAAACTCTTTTGGTTTTGTGTCAGAAAATCATCCTTACATAAAAAAATGTGTGAATAATATAAATAAATGTGTCCCATCTCCTTTGTCTAATTATATTAAACAATAGTCTGCCTTTAGACTATGACTACAACTTCAACTATTGAGTCACGTTAACTATTATACTTGACACACACCATTTGTTATTTGTAATCAAATCATATAAATCTTTTTTTCAATGTATATTATTAACATGAATTACATTATCATCGCGTTGTATAGAGACAACCTGACAACTGACCTGACAACAATCCAAACACAGGGATCACAAATTAAATAAAAAGTGTGTGTTGTGTGGGGGTTGAACATCTGACGACCTCCACCTACCGCCTGGCTGCTCCCCGAACCACGTGTTGACCAGCACCCCCATGCCCCAGGAGGAGGAGCTGCCCATGAACACCTGAGCCATCAGCTGAGCGTTGGGCGGGACCTGGATGGGCACGAAGCTGGTGTCCAGGGACCTCTTCGTACAGGTGAAGTCACTCCAGTCGATCACATAATAGACTTTCTGGAGAGAGAGGGAGAGGGACGGAGAGAGAGGGAGAGGGAGAGGGGGTAGAGAGCGAGAAAGAGAGAGAGACAGAGAGAGAGAGAGCGGGAGAGAGGGAGGGAGAGAGAGAGGACAGGAGAGAGCAGAGAACAGGAGACAGAGAAGAGAGACAGAGAGACACAGAGAGACAGAGAGAGAGAGAGAGAGACAGAGAGACAGAGAGACAGAGAGAGAGAGACAGAGAGAGAGAGACAGAGAGACAGAGAGAGAGAGAGAGAGAGAGACAGAGAGACAGAGAGAGAGAGAGAGAGACAGAGACAGAGAGAGAGAGAGAGAGAGAGAGAGAGAGAGATGTCATGTTAAGTGGTACAAAGTGCATCATGAATGTTGATGTTGAACAATCTCACTTCAACGCAGCAAGACTATAGATGAGGTACTTTGGAAAATATATTCTTTTATCTCACGTATGTACAACCATTTAAATCTGTTTTGTGTGTGTGTGTGTGTTGCTGCACCCATTACGTAGCATGATGAGACATGTATGGTGGGATGTTGATTGTTATGACGGTTTTGTATTTTGACTTGGCTTTCACTCAATCAAACCACACACACTAACGTGAGGCTGGTAACCGTGAGGTGCCAAATTACTGAAAACAAGAGGAGAACAAGGATCGCTAGTCGCTCTCCCATAGCACTAGCGTTTATTCTTGGATTAGTCTTGGCAAGACATATTGTGTCAATATGTATGTTTTTAAGGGGTAAAGCATCAGAATGCTTCTGCCTCTTGATACAGCTATATGCCAGGCACTAAATATAAAATTGTTTATAGCTTGCATACTTATATCTGACTCTAATCTTATTTTGTACAAGTTATTTGCTGCTCACAATGATCTGTAATCGTTTGGATAAAACGTCTTAAATCTAAGTGAATGATTTAAAATTTTTACTTATTGCTAGAGGAAGATCCTATGAATATGATAGTCATGCTGCTTTCCAGTAACTATGGAGAATGACAGAGTAGACCAAATTTACTTCTTGGGGATTGTGCTAAGATGTTAAGGAATGTCAAAACCGACCACACCCGAGTTCAATAATAATCTTAGGCAACCATAGGCACATAAATAATTAGAGTGCGAGCTAAGTATGACATATATATCATGATTTATACATCATCGATAGAGGAAACAATGTAATACGGTCCTGCCAAGCACACACACAACACACAGCACAAGCACGAAACAGAAACACCAACACAACAACAACACACCACACCATACGCACACAATCAAGTCTCTCATCAACTAAATTGCCTTCGCGATGGTTTGCGCCTGACGCTTGCCTATTAAATTAAGATTAAATATTGCCTGTGATAACTGAATTACTGTCTCCAGGAACTACATCAGCCGGACTAGATCGCATCAGGTCCTGCATGGGCATGAGAGCACCTCAAGCGCACTCCGATGAATAATCATGGATGTGTGAAGATCATTGTAAAGTTCATAAAAAGTCATATAGTAAAAAAGCGGTTAGGAAATGCAATGGTACTAATATAAGACTAATGAAGCTGGTTAGAGTGTGGCTGCAGCTGCTGTCCTTGCACCCGACTGGGAGGAGGAGCTAGAGCGGCTCTCTGAGACGTAAACATTCAAAAGGGACTGGTACTCAAGCAAACATCCGGTAACCAAGCTTAGACAGCTATCAATAAGAACACTCAGGACTGTGGAGTCGAGCTCCTCGGCTGCATTTATATACATGAACCGCGAGCACCAGATTAATCGAAGAATAAATGCCAATAACGTAATCGACATAATGTAATAATCCTAAATCAATAAAACATAAAAACTGGCTAAGTTATAAAATAATCGAGTTATTACATTATTAAGCACTGTGGTAAAATTTATATGAGAGCTGGATAAGAATCATTACTATACACTTTTAAAGTTTATTTATTGGCAAAAACAGGCATACTCATACACTACTTTACGTAATTCTTAAAAGCTCTCAAACATACACACACAAACAACCACCAACACCAACAACACCAACCCAACATTAAACGAGTAAATAAAAATCAGAGGAAGATTGAATTAATAACTTTAATGGCACATAAACAACATACAGGATTGCGGGAATGAAAAATGGTAATGCAAGCGCAAATTCACCGAGCAATCCACAAGACTCAAATCACACATTAAGTCTTACACGAAAGGACAGTTTGAGAATTGAGAATATAAGAAGATAGTCAATAACAAAAGCGTATACAAAATAGGGGCACTAAGCAATTTAAAAGCTATTAATTTTAAATGGTATAGAAATACAGATACATTAGAAGAATTATGGGGATGCACTGAGTGCAGCATCCTTCATGGATGACAAGACCATACAGTCACCGACTACATCCAAAGAACGACGAAAAAACCGCAGCAAGAAGGAGGGGCCGGGCGCATTCGGAGAACGGGAACCGCTACTAATCGGATGCGTAGATACTGCCGCGGCGGGCAGAGAAACAACAGTCCGAAATGGGAGTGAGTATGAGTAAGGAGTGAGTGCAGTGGAGGAAGGGCAAATGAACTTCTAGCTCGTGACGTAGAGATGACGTAATTCTGCAGCTTGGCAGAATTCAGATGGTGCAGTGAACAGAGCTCCGGCGCTATGGGTAAAGGCTACTTGATGAAAGGAACTAGAGTACTGGTGAGATAGAGCCTCGCATCCATGCCCCCCCCATGCTTATAAACGATGAGACACACGAGTAATTGCGAAGGAATATGATACAGTCTGAAACCAGGGAATCTGGTCCGGGAAAACTCTGGGAGACTGTAGGGGTTGCGACCCCGCCAGTGCTCGAACTGCTAGGTAGTGGTGGTCAGGGTAACAGCTTTGAGATTATCCTTTCGCTCGAGAGGCCAGCTTAGCGCTGCATTTCTGGCTTGAAACAACCATCCGCTACCTCGACGATGAAGATCGTATAATAATAACTCATGTGGTCTGATCAGAAAATTTTGTTGAGTCGAAAACGTTGACATTGTGTGCCATTCCTCGTGAGCCTGAACAAGTAAAGAAATAACTGAAGTGAAATACAAAATATAAAATTTATGC
>PIJE02000228.1:193842-206003 GCA_002895965.2 Coryphaenoides rupestris | reverse complement strand
ATACAAAATCATAAAGATGTATTGCTGATTATGGGAGATAGGTTAAATAATAGATTTTTAGCTTCGGAGGTGAGGATTCAGGCAAGATAGATTTGTGGCACGGGTGTTTGACCCCCCAGCCGATGTCCAGTCGATCGCATTCATATCGTGCTTTTATCCGGAGCGCTTTAAATTGCCTCTCATACACACGTTCAGATACAGCGATGGTGGCGTCGACCGTGCAAGGCAACAGCCAGCTCACGGGGGGGGGGGAAGTGTGGCGTCTCGCTCAGGGACACGTCGACACTTGGCTAGGGGGAGCCGGAGATCGAACCAGCGACCTTCTGGTCCATCTCCTGAGCTACTGCCACCCTGTATAAATCCTTGAGCAAGCCTGACCTCTGCTCCTTAATTACATGCGTCTAACTTTCACTGTAATAAGTCGCTTTGGATAAAAGAACAGAGAGACTGCAAAATGAACCCTAGTATGTGTGAATACATGCCAACATTACTTGGAATTACACGATACAAATGCCAGCCTGGTTAGAAGCAGGAACCAAACAACAGCCATTGTATACAGAGATAAACAAAACATGAATTTTGTACCCAGTACATTTTCTATGTAAATTAATTGCTTATTCCTTACCTTTCTAAATGCTCTGTGGGTGTATTCTTTTGTTATTATTCATCTCCATTGAAATGTTATGAATTGGACCTTTATCTTGCACTTATAAAACCCGTTGAGCTTATGATCAATTCCGTTTGCGATCAAATTGATCAGTTAAAAAGCTAATTTAAAACTATCTAAAAGGGTAATGGGCACATGCAAAACACAGAGACAATGGTGTAGAATTAATATTTATTATCCAGAATGCATATTAACTGATCTGTCAGCCAGAATATGCCTGATATCTCCAGCCCCCCCCCCGTATCTCAAGGCCTCATGGGACAAATACAAATGAACATGTTAGTCTCTATGGCAGAAACAAAAAACAGCTAAAGCCAAGCGAATTATAAAATAACCATTTATATTAAAATCATCATTTGGATATCCTCCCTTATTTAAAAAAAGAACCCCAAAGTAATACATTAAACAATACAAATAAACATAACCCTTGTTAAACAAAGGAGAGAGTGAACATGTATAGCAGACTGGTTAACACAGAGCCCCATGAAGGTCCCCCTGCTCTGCAGTGAAGCACTGACTCATACATATTCTATGCTGTACTAGTAGTACCGTGTGTGTGTGTTACAACACAGGTCCATAAGTGGTTTGGATTAATACGTTTTAATCAACTTTTTAATTCCGCTTTATTTACTTCATAATGAATTATGCCTGCGTATGCACCAATCCAGAGGGCAAACGCTTTCTTAAGCCACAGCAGCGCAGTTTCATTTCAGATGAACGCAACGCGAGTTACATAGCGGCCATTTTGTCCAGAGCATTCCTCTCCTCGGTCTGGGTACATTTTGTGCGATACTCGGTGTACCATATTTTCCTATAAGGGATTCCTTATCCGGCTTCCGAGTTGCGTTCCAGCTGAACAGTCAACCCTCTTAAAGTAGTCATTATTACGCATTTCTTAGTAATTCGTCGTCATCATTTATGCCGCATTGTGACAGAACTTACATTCAAGTATCAAGTCATCTTCACTTCAAACTGAGTTTTTTCTCCTCCTTTCGTCCATTCAAAATATAATACCATATAAATCAATATTAAACCCCCAACTACCCACGCCGATGACCATGAGGAAAATCCACAGGTTGTCCATTTGTTCATTCATTCATTCGCTATATGAGATTGAACTCATCGAGCGTTCCTTACAAGCTCCCCCACTGCACAGCCCAAGCATGTTAGCAGCTACATGACGCTTTACCCCGTGACTCGTTCAGCTGCTACTCTCGCCATATCTATATGCGTCCTTGGGAACAGTTCAGTACATTTCTTCCCATCAGGGGAGCCGACCTTTCCCACCACACACACACACACACACACACATACATACATACATACAGATGGACGGACGCACACATACACACACACACGCATTGGCCATGTAAATATATTTAATCAGCGGTATGGCAGAGACGTGTGTTTGAAGCGTTGTCTAAATGAGCGATATATGATGGTTCTGCGGGGGGGGGGCATGCAGGTTGTGGGCAGTGATGGGATTCTGAAGAGGAAGCAAAACTTTCAGTCAGTAGATTTCAGTAGTTTTTTTGTTTAAATCAAGGCTGTGGCTGTGGAGTGGCCAGTGAGGGGCGAGTATTGTGGATGCGTGTGTGTGTGCGTGTGTGCGTGCGTGTGTGTGCGTGTGTGTGTGTGTGTGTGTGTGTGTGTGTGTGTGTGTGTGTGTGCGCGCGCGCGTGTGTGTTGTCAGCAGGCGTGTACTCTAGTGTCTTCACCGAGATCGGCTGCATCCCCATGACCATAACCTCCCACACCAAGGAAGGGGGTTGGACCACCCTCAGGTGAGTGGATGACATCACTTTACTTGAGTATTTATATTTGAGTATTTATATTTTCTGCTACTTAATACTTCCACATACTCCACTCAGCTTAATTCACCACATACTTACTTTGCTGATAAGTATAAATACATTCTGATATTATTATATCAACAAGGCTGTATGACTTCACATTTACCAGCTGCAACATTAAAGCGAAACAATTATTATTATGAAATGGGCCATTCAGCATCATGAGCACTTTTGCTAATTATACTTTGTACTTATATTTGACGGTAATACTTTTGTACTTCTGAGTTCTTCTCTGACTGACCGCCGCTGATGGTACGTTCATACTGCGTATTGCAGTGATATGTTTCATTATGTGGTGTGAAGCTACATTCATATCTCTAATGGACTGTTCTGAATGTCATCCCAAAACTGTTCATGGTTTGTAGTTCCTAAACAATGCTCTTGCATAATGTCTTCAACAGCACCTTCAACTGGGTCCTGGGCAACACAGACCCCATGGATTATGTACCACCCAGCATCTGTGCCCAGGCTCAGCTGGAACCGCTGGCTGCGACCGAGAAGGCCGACTCCTTCTTCACTGTCTTGAAGTCTCTGTCCAAGCAGACCAAAGTAGAGAATTAAAGCCAAACAAAAACAAACGCTTTTTTTTTTCCGATGGAAGTGGCTTTTCTGATGCGGAAATGTGATTTATACAAAAACTGTTTAAAGTAAACATGGTAAAAAAGAAGAAAGCTGCAACTGTGTAAGTCGCTTGGGATAAAAGTGTCTGCCAAATGCCCTAAATGTAATGTAATGTAATGTGAGCGACGTGAACAATCATGTACAATAAAGACGCATGCAAAAACAAAGTCCTGACTCCTGAATCGTTGATATGGTACATGAATGTATGGACGAATGGAGGGATTATGGATGGATGATGAATGGATGGATGGATTCATGAAAAGTTTAGATCCCAGCTACACTTGTCCTCCCCAAGTCCATTTCATTTACAGAGAAAAGGGTGAAAAAGGGGGTGAGGGGATCTTACCAGCCTAGACTTAAGGGCCCTCAGTTCTGGGTTACCAGGGCCTCGTCTCTCCGACACCGCTGCAGTACCGACGGCCGTCCAGTAGAGGGAGGCAGCACTGCTTCATACCGAGAGCTGCTTTCTCCCAAATCAATATTCACTTCAGTGTCTTCTGCCTGTCGGCTGTTCACACTTTCCTGCCATTGAGCTAATGTAGCATCCTGGTGTTAAAAATCCCCCCAGCTCTCTCTCTATCCCTCTCTCTCTCTATCCCTCTCTCTATCCCTCTCTCTCTCTATCCCTCTCTCTCTCTATCCCTCTCTCTTTCTTGCTCTCTCTCTCTCTCTTTCTTGCTCTCTCTCTCTCTCTCTATCAATTTAAATTTCAATTTAAAGAGCTTTATTGGCATGGGAAGCGTACATTTACATTGCCAAAGCGAGTGGTAAATAAAAAGTATACTTATAAAATCAAAACTCCCTCTCTATCTCTGAAACACACACGCACACAAACACACGCACACACACGCACACAAACACACGCACACACACGCGCGCACACACACACGTACGCGCGCACACACACACACACACACACACACACACACTTAAAACACTTCAGAAAACCTATATATGCTATGCCTATATATACTGTAGAACTATAAAGTATATAAGTATAAATGTATACTTATATATAAGTACTTATATACGTATGCTTTATACTTACAGTATGTATCAGTATAAAGCAGCACAACGCCATAGCTCACCTGTAAAAGCTCATAACTCACCTGAACTGTATTCTATCTCATTTGCCTCAATGCCTTCAAAATGAAAGGTTGTGTCTAGCTAATTGAATGCTATTGTATCTCAAACAGAAGTCTATTGAGATGTAGATTGCAACAGCAAAAGGTTTTACATTACACGATGCACTCACATTTCCATGGAAATTGTCACTTGTATTGTATTGTATTAACATAAAGTAACTGTCTTACATGAGGGGAAACAGAAGTGCGCTATACTACCACAAAAAATAACAAAAAAGAAAACATGATTTATAGCCTAACAGTGTAAGAAGCTGAAGCTGCTTTGCTAAAGACTGTCTGAATGCAGAGTTTCATCAACACGAAACACAGCCTCCCTTGCCATGCAACGGGGGAAACATCTTCCTCTTCACTAATTCAGTGGACATTACCGAAAAACATTACTTTAATGATAATCATCGTCTGACAGATTGTCACAAATGCATGACTGACACAATTAAATCTTGCATGCCTATTTTGGAGGGTAAAACTATTCAACTGAGAAGCAACATAAGCAGTTTTGATCAGCAAGATACATTCAAATGGTAATTGGGCAAATTCTACAAAATACTTTCGCAAATATTTGCAATGGTTTTAGTGGTTTATTGGAGGTTTGCACATGTTGTTTTAAAAAGATGAATTATCGTTTAAGAATTGCGCCAAAGCAATTGAAAAAAGTCTTGAGAAACTGAAATTGAGATTGGGAAGTTTCAGTCAAAAAAAATTTCACTGCAGCAGGTGAAGTTGAGAGTGCCGGTTAAAAATACGTGTGGAAACTAATTTACAACAAAAAAAAACCCAACACCAGTAACACTGTGCCATATATCTTTTTGACTGCACATCGAGTGTTGGACGTCAGTAGACCACATCAGAATGAGCTCGAATTAATCCAACTCTTTTGAACCGAAAACAACTTCGCACCCTCGGCGATGCACGGTGGATTGTGCTGAGATGTGCGTAAAAGGTGAATAATGCATAGTGAATGACTCTCATTCCCATGGTGATTTATGCTTGCACAATGCATGGAGTGCCGCACATAAGGCTCGGGCAGCTTCCTCATCTTGGAATGAATGCCATTTGTCAGAGGATATGAAGGCTTTCTCCGATGTACTGCGCTTGTATTCACACACCGTGAGGGAGATTCACCGTGGCTCCACGGTAGGGAAAGTTCATCATTCAAGGAGGCGTCATCTGAGAGAGAACTGGTTTTTAGATCCTGTTAAATATCGTGCCAATGGAGTTAGCTGACTCCGAATAACCCAAGACGTTCAGAATGAATAACAAGCTGCCTCCTATAGAGGTGCTATGAAGAGACATTTGCTAGTCACGATCCTCCTATATAGCAATAAGTGAACAAACAAATTGAAATGAAATGACATTTACACAAGGTTGTGCTGGAACATTGTGTTCTAATGTGTTTGTGTTGGATACAATTATGCTATTTGATATGTTACAGTGAAATAATATGTGTGTTTGACATGTGCACGTTTAGTTTTCCATCTGTGTGTACGTGTGTGTGTGTGTGTGTGTACGTGTGTACGTGTGTGTGCGTGTGTGTGTGTGTATGAGGCTGTCCGTGTGTGCGTGTGTGTGTGTGTGTCCGTGTGTGTGCGTGTGTGTGTGTGTGTGTCCGTGTGTGTGTGCGTGCGTGCGTGCGTGCGTGTGTGTGTGCATGTGTGAGTGTGCGTGTGTGTGTGTGTGTGTGTGGTGTCTATGTACTGTATGTGCATTTCAGAACAGCGTTAGTCACCAGGTCTCCTGTGTATAGGAGGGTGTGATGGATGTGCAGGGGTCAGCCACCAATCATCCACTTTACACCCACCCACCCCCCCCCCTCTTCATCCTCCTCACCCTCCCTTAGGCTCCTCCCGTGTCTTTAGTCTAGATGCTCAACATGGACTGCAAAACACTCTTTTACAGGACATTCACATCACATAGAACAGATAGACGGATAGAAAGACAGGCAGACAAACAGACAGAAAGACAGGCAGATAGATACGTATGGATAATACAAAGATAGAAACATAGATAAATGCATCGATAGATAGATATTTGGTAGATCCATATTAAGACAGCCAATCATAGAGAGAGATAGAGAAAGAGAGAGAGAGAGTTAATCAGGCCTACTTAAATACATGCCATGCAATTTTTAATCTAATGTTTTACCCATGATTAATTGATGAATAGATGATATCTATGTTCGCATTTATTTCATGTAATGTGTTGGTGTTATTTTTTGCCTTATTGATTGATGATAACACTGTTAATATGTTCCATGTTATTGACTCATATATAAATTAGTTTATTGTTTGGCATAAGGCAATATATTATTACTCACTAAACACAAAGTATGTCTTTATAAAATAACTCTTAATTTGATTTTTTTGAGTCACATCTCTATTCTGGCTTTAGTATTATCTATAGTGACTATTGATATAGTACTAGTGTTTGTATGATATTTTTATTTTTATTAGTATAGATTGATTACTATATACAAATGGATGTGTGTGTGAATCACATGTAGTTACTAGTATTTTTTTATATGTTATATTAATGAAGTTTAACATGCATCTTAATTTTGTTTGACAGTACCACATATTATGTTTGAATAGTGTTGTAGTTGCAGAATTGCAGTCTCTCAAAACAGTATGCCGCCACGTAGACATATTTGTCTCAAAAAAGTATCTAGAACTTATTAAAATTGACCAGACAGTGAGAAATTAGAGTATAACAGAATTAAAGAACGTATGTATCATAGTGCCTTAACCATCAACTGGCGAGAATTCACTCATATCTGAAAATCTCACACCATTGAACAGAGAAATATTCTCTATGTAGAGTGAAATGTAATTTTGACTGACGCGAGCACATTACATACAAAACGAGACACTTAATAAGATAATTGTAGGTGAGCATTAAAAACGCTCATTAAAATATATGACTGATTACACTACACTATTTAATGAAAGCGTGTCTATAGAAGTGGAGCACAAATAAAGGTCGATGTTGTAGTGTGCGCTCGGATCTGGAATTCGTTTTTCATCAGTGTCATTGAAAATTGAACGCGTTGTTGTGGTAGCCTGATTGATTCTTGTGCTCAATTGTCGACTGTCGTTGGTGTTTGTGCATATAGATTAGATCAGTCAGACAGATATATCCAATCATCAATAAAGGACCAAAGTCTCATGAATACTCTGCTGACTAACAACACCACTTTGCTCTAGCGCTTCGTTCAGATGAGTATAAATTCAACAATATGTATATGGCGTGTATTTATCTTCTAATGTGACTACTATCTCAAACCAAAGAGAGACTTATGCGCGCTATTTTCCTCTCATGATCTCCAAATAAAAATCCTGCGACTCCATTCTACTCTATCCAAGGAGGTTTAGAAACCGCAGAGAGTATAGAGACATCACACCAGGTGCACAGAGTGAGAGTGGATGCATCACAAATCACACTACATCTAACAACGGTATTCACTAATAGTCTCGTAGTAACATCTTCACACACAACTTATTCACACATCGAGACACCACACATACTCCTACAGACTACTGCTCGACGACAATAACCCTACCACACAGCTGCACCAACACTCAAATTCGACACAAACATACGACAATGCAAATACACACAAATAGTTGACTGATTCTCTGTAAAACGTAATATAATCTTTTTGCTTGATAAAGTTATAGAATAACATGACTGTTAGATTGTGATAATGGTGTCCAGCAGTCCAAATAACACACACCAACCAGATTAATAAAAGCATTCTAGAGTTATACATATTTTAGTCGAAAATCAGAAACATATTGCCAAATATACAGGCCTCGAGGTACAATGCACTACTTGTCTATTGATCACTGCACACCAAGCTACGTTATAGAACGCGTATGGTGCTGTTTTTGTTGGTTCTAAAGGGAACAGACAGAGACAGAGAGAGAGAAAGAGAGAGACTGATAGAAGAGCCGAGAGAGAGACAGAGAAGAAGAAATAGTGGGAGCAGAGAAATGAACAATTTTTTAAGTAATATTCCAAAGAGAAACGAAATCAAAAAGGAGTTAAGTCTAACGCAACAATCACTTAACTGCTAAGATAATTCACTATGCGTTAACACCACCTGTTCGTATTTACCAGCTCTTGGTGCTTTTACAACAATTAAAGCGATAATCAATTATGATATGAATGATGGGCCATTCAGGGCCCTGGGTTCCCAAATGCACTTTGGTGGTTAGTTCGTAACATAATAATGGCTCTGCCTAACAGGGGTGACAACTCTTCTTGTGTACTGAAAACTATACAGAATTTAGGATAATCAACTAAAATATCTGAGACTCTACGAGTCTCTTACCAATATGACTGCACACCCGCGAAAGAAACTGCAGGGGCTCGCTGATGGACGTTCATACTGCGTATTGCAGTGAATGTTCATTATCGTGGTTGAAGCTACGTTCATATCACTAATGGACTGTTTGGAAGTCATCTCCAAACTGTTCCCATGTTTGGGTGTGCTATGAAGTGCTCTAAACATATGCTCTTGCATAATTCTCAACACACTTCAACTGTCTGGGCAACAAAAACCCCAGGATGCCCACGCAGCAATCTGTGCCCAGCCGCTGGAACGCAGGCTGCGACGAGAAGGCGACCCTTCCTTCACTGGGGGTCTTGAAGTCTCTGTCCAAGCAGGACGCAAAGTATAAGAATTAAAGGCCAAACAAAAACAAAGACGCTTTTGTTTTTTTTTTCCGATGGAGAGTGGCTTTCTGATGCGGAACAGTGATTTATAAAAAACTATTTAAAGTAAACGGCTTAAAGAAAGAAGCAAAGCTGCAATGTGTAGTCGCTTTGGGATAAAAGTGTCTGCCCAAATGCCGGCTAAATGTAATGTAAGTGTAAAATGTGAGAAGGCGTGAACGAATCATGGTACAATTAAAGAAAGCATGCAAAAACAAAAGTCCTGACTCACTTGAATCGTTGATATGGATTGACATGAATGTTATGCGAACGAATGGAGGGATTTGATGGATGATGAATGGATGGGATGGATTCATGAGACTAAGTTTAGATCGCCAGCTGACACCTGTCCTCCCCAAGTCCATCTCATTTATGCAGAGAGATAAAGAAAAGGTGGGTAAAAAAAAAAAAAAGGGGGTGGTTTTGAGGGGATTTACCCACCTTTGGCCTTGCAGTGCGGCCTCCAGTGAGAAGGCCCTCGGTTCTGGTTACCATGGCCTCGTATCTCCGACACCGCTGCAGGTACGACGGCCGGTCCAGCAGAGGGATGGCAGCGCTGCATTCATACCCAGAGCTGCTTTCCTCTCAAATCAATATTCAACTGTTCAGTGTCTTCTGCTCCTGTCGGCTGTTCACACTTTCCTGCCATTGAGCTAATGTAGCATCCTGGTTGTTAGAAATCCCCCCAGCTCCTCTCCTTGAATCTCCTCTCTCTCTTCTATCCCTCTCTCTCTCTATCCCCTTCTTTTCTTGCTCTCTCTCCCTCGTTCTTTCTTGCTCTTCTCTCCTCTCCTATCATAATTTCAAATTTCAAATTTAAAGAGCTTTATTGCCCCGCATGGGAAGCGTACATTTAACATTGCGCAAAGCGAGTGGTAATAAAAAGTATAATCTTCTAAAGAAACTAAATATAGTACCAGTCAAAGTAAGAAATACAAATATAAAAAAATGTTGGAAATATATACAAAATTAACAAAAATACCAAAATAAGAATAGAATAGAAGGAAAATGAAGAAAGTGGAAAAGAAGAGCGAATAAAACGGAAACCCCCCCCCCCAAAAAAAAAAATAAAAAACTCCCTCTCTAATCTCTGAATAACACACGCACATCAAACACACCACGACCACGCGCGCACAACACACACACACACACACAACCACACATCCAACACACCCACTGTAAAACACTGTCAGAAAAACCTATATATGCTATGCCTATAGGTATACATGTAAGAACTATAGAAGTATATAAGTAATATTATTAATATATACTTATATCAAAGTACTTATATACGTATGCTTGATACTTACAGTAATGTATCCAGTAATAAAGCAGCACCAACCCAAATACGCTCACCTGTAAAATGACTCATAACTACACCTTGAATGTATTTCTATCTTCATTGTGCCTCAATGCCTTCAAAAATGAAAGGTTGTGTCTAGCTAATTGAATGCTATTTGTATCTCAAAACAGAAAGTCCTATGAGAATGTAGATTTTGCAAAACAGCATAAGGTTTTACATTACACGATGCACTCACATTCTCATGGAAATTGTCAACTTTGTGATTGTATGGTATTAACATAAAAAGTAAACTGTCTTTACATGAGGGGAAACAATGAAAGTGCGTCTATACTAACCCACAAAAAATAACAAAAAAAGAAAATCAATGATTTTATAGCCTAACAGTGTAAGGGAAGCTGAAAGGCTCGCTTTGGCTAAAGACTGTCTGAAGCAAAGAGTTTTCATCAACACGAAACATAGCTTCCCTTGCCATGCAACGGGGGAGAAATCATGCTTCCTGCTTCACTAATTTCTAGTGGACATTTTACCGAAAAACCATTACTTTAATGATTAATCATGTCTGACTATGATTGTCATCATGAAATGCATGAACTTTGGACAATTAAAATCTTGCAATGCTCTATTTTGGAGGGTAAAAAATATTCCAATCTGAGTGAAGCAGACAGTAAGCATGTTTTTGGATCAAAGGCAAGAAGCATATGAAATGTAATTGGGGCAAAATTCTAAGAAAGTTATTTTCGCAGAATATTTCGCAATGGTTTGTGGTTTATGTGGAGGTTTGCAACAATGTTGTTTTAAAAAAGATGAATATGCGTTTTAAGAATTGGCAAAGGCAATTGATGAAAGTTTGAGAAAGCTGAATAATTGAGAGGTGTAGGGAAGTTTCAGTCAGATAAAAAATATTTCACTGCTAGCAGGTGAAGTTGACCACGTCGCGCGTCTAAAAATATGTGGTGGAAACTATTTCAACACCAGTAAACTGATCTTTTTTTACTGCTCGGTTTGGCTCGTGCCCATCAGAAATGACTCGAATTAATTCCACATCTTTTTGAACCGAAAACAACTTATTGCACCCCTTCGGTCGAAGCACGGTGGATTGGCTGAAGGTGCGTAAAAGGTGAATAATGCATAGTGAAGTGAGCTCTCATTTCATGGTGAGTTAGCTTGCAGCAATGCATGGAGTGCCGCACATGAAGGCTCGGGCAGCTTCCTCATCCTTGATAATGAAATGTCCATTTGGTTTCAGCTGGATATGTAAGGCCTTTCTCCGATGTACTGCGCTTGGTATTCACACACCGTGAGGGAGAGTGTTACCGTGGCTCCACGGATAGGGAAAGTTTCATCCATTCAAGGAGGCGATCATCTGAGAGAGAAACTGGTTTTTAGATCCTTGTAAATATCGTGCCATGGATGTTAGCTAGACTCCGAATAACCAAGACGTTCAGGAAATGAATAACAAGCCTGCCTCCTATAGATGGTTCTATGAAAGAGACATTTGCTAAGTCACGATCTCTCGCTATATAGCCATATAGCGTGAAACAACAAATTGAAAATGAAAATACATTTTACACAAGGTTGTGTCTGGATACATTGTGGTTCTAGATGTGTTGTGTGGATTACAATTTACCTATGCTCATTTGATTGTTTTCGTTACGGTGTAATAGATGTGTGTTTGACATGTGTCACGCTTTAGTTGGCCCATCTCGTGTGTTGTGTGATGTGTGTGTAGATTGAAGCTGTCCGTGTGTGTGCGTGTGTGTGTGGTGTCCGTGTGTGCGTGCGTGCGTGCGTGTGTGCGTGGCATGTTGTGTAGTGTGCGTTTGATGATGTGTGTGTGTGTGTGTGCGTGTCTGTATGAG
>PIJE02000228.1:184049-193817 GCA_002895965.2 Coryphaenoides rupestris | reverse complement strand
GTGTCTATGTACTGTATGTGCATTTCAGAACAGCGTTAGTCACCAGGTCTCCTGTGTATAGGAGGGTGTGATGGATGTGCAGGGGTCAGCCACCAATCATCCACTTTACACCCACCCCCCCCCCCCCTCTTCATCCTCCTCACCCTCCCTTAGGCTCCTCCCATGTCTTTAGTCTAGATGCGCAACATGGACTGCAAAACACTCTTTTACAGGACATTCACATCACATAGAACAGATAGACGGATAGAAAGACAGGCAGACAAACAGACAGAAAGACAGGCAGATAGATACGTATGGATAATACAAAGATAGAAACATAGATAAATGCATCGATAGATAGATATTTGGTAGATCCATATTAAGACAGCCAATCATAGAGAGAGATAGAGAAAGAGAGAGAGAGAGGGAGAGAGAGAAAGGGAGAGATAAAGGGAGAGAGAGAGAGAGAGAGAGAGAGAGAGAGAGAGAAGAGACTGTCTACTGGACAGTGAATGTGAGTGTGGGGATTACCTCTATGGACTACTGCACACAAACCACATAGGACCAGAAGGACCACACACACACACACACACACACACACACACGCACACACACGCACACACGCGCACACGCGCACACACGCACACACACACACACACACACTGACCATCACCCACGTATACACTTATTCACATATTTATAGATACGGCCGTTATTTGTGCTTTGGCATCTGACCAGTAAAACACATCTCATCGCACATACATATACAGTATGTTCTGCTCAAAAGGGTATGCACACAATCAGCTCTTCGGCTTAAATACTACATAAATATACTGTATATACTAATAATAATATATAAAGGGGGAGTTGAACACAAAGCTCTTACACAGCCAGTAAAGAGTTGTCTATATTTCCGAGCGGACCCAGCGGTGACGCACATCCGCCATAGACGGAGGTCGGAGGAGGAACAGGAAAGCGCTCTGGGTTAATTAGCACTGACATTACGAGGGGTAGTCCGTCCGATCCCCAGAGAAAACATATTGTTCCTCTTTGTGTGTCCCACACGGACACAGACAGAGGATGACTTTTAACTTTTAACATTTAACTGGATTAGTTCCCCCGGAGAAATGTGTTGACCCACACCCGTTAATTATACTACACTGCCTGTGATTAAGAAAGGGCCATCATATTGCACAAAAACACTGAACTGCTGGTCCTCGGAAGCGTTCGTATAAAAGTTCCGATCGGGCGCCGAGCGGCGTTGGCGGTAGGTCAGCCCGCTAATGTCCTCCCATTAGCGTGCACTATAGGCCTACGCTACGAATGCCGGGCACACCTTGATCGTATTCCTGTGGAGTTTTGTTTAGTTATTTTAGTTTTTTTTCCTCCCGCTGATATCATTGACATAGATTACGTGGCGCTGGCGATGAATTACATCGGCGTGGCCCGATCGGAGCTCGAGCCCCCGGCAGTATTCAGAAACTCCTCCTGGTGGCCATCGGCACGCGTTGATACGTACGCTTCCTATCTAGCAGGTGGCATGCCCCACACAGGTACCCGAGTACCGACTCTCTCTGTCACCCGACACCGGGCTACCGCATGAGTTCTCAAGGAACCGGGGACATGGAAACAGGGTCGGTCAGCGGTCCCCCCCATGGGACGGTGGGAAATGAACCACAACTTGCGTATTCACGTATGGCGAAACACAAATAAAACAACTGGGCTGCTGCTTTTGTTGTTGTTGTTGTTGTGCTAGGTGCTAGTGAAGTCCTCCCAGAGCTGGCTGTGAAATCCTCTTGCGTGTTTGTCCGGGCGTGGAGCAGGGAGAGGAGGAGCACAGGGTCAGGTTTGGTTCCGACTGATCGGTCCCCATTTGGTTTATTAGTCCAATTAACGGTCCCCATGTGTGCCGACGTGTCCACCTTAATGGACGGGCACAGTGGCTCCTGCAATTGACACATACAGACCAGGGGCCCCGAGTGAACCGCCTAATTGATTGGTTTGGTTGAATCAGAGCACACAAATAAATAAATACATCTATATATATAAATATATATAGTATACACTTACAAATATTTTGACATTGTAAATCATGGTATATGATGATGGTTCCCAGATGAATTAGAATTAGTCAGAGGGGCATTGTGGTGTCCTAATCAGGGGTCATCTTATGGACCTTCCTGTTGCACTATTTTTAGGCAAAAGGCCACCCTTATGACACTCTTTTATACTGTTGGATTCCAGGGCCATTTCTAGGACTAGAGGACATTCAGGGCATAGTTCATGGGGTCTGGGGGATCCACCCTCCTAGGTTCATTTTTTTAATAAAGTTATTAGCTATTTTGATGTTTTTCTTTACGATTTCCTTGCACCCTATATTACATAAACATTAAACAATGTTCTAATGTTTAGTTTTCTCCTCGCTCCTCTCTCCTACCTCTCTCATCTCTCTCTCATCTCTCCTCTCTCCTCGTCTCTTGAGAATGAGATCTCGATCTCAATGGGACTTGACCTGATTAGATGAAGGTTTGGATTGAAAAAATTATAGGTGCAATGAGTCAGTGGAGAAACAGGACACTAGCAGACAGATGACATGTCTATGTAAACAAGCTCCTTTGCGTGAAAAGAGACGACTTCCAGCCAGGACGACAAGGTGAAACTCAGGTGTGTGTGTGTTTATGTGTGCGTGTGTGTGTGTGTTTGCGGTCGACTTTCACTGGCGCTCACCTTGCGCAAACATTGTATTGTAGAAGTGGTGGCCAGTAGTGATGTTAGCCTGTCACACTGGTTGACACACAAATAGCCCTTTGTGAGCAGTGTTTCACACGGTGGTGGTGGTGGTGGTGGTGGTGGTGATGATTTATACGTTCACACTCGGCAAACTGCCTTATCGGCCCGTGACCGTGGGAGATCCGGAATTGTATATCCGTCAAGTGACATTTGATCTTATCAGCGGCATATAGCCTGTGAGGACCTCTCATGGAAAAATGTGCAGAGAATGTGTGCAAGGAGATTAAGCATGTGTGTGTTGTGTGTGTGTGTGTTAGTGCGAGTGTGGTGTGTGTGTGTGTGTGTGCTTGTGTGTGTGTGTGTGTGTGTGCGTGTGTGGTGTGTGTGTGTGTGCGTGTGTGTGTGTGTGTAGCTGTGGCCATTTCAACTGAAATATGTTCAAGCAGGTACACCCGTGGGCGTGGCAACGCAACACTAATGTGTTATGATCACATCCTTCTGCGATTGTTGGCGACCGCTATTTTGTTCCCATCTGCTGCACAAATACATCGCTTTCACGGAGGCCTACGTGACACGTGCACGAGCATTCATTGGTTTGCGAGGTTAATTTCAAGGTCATTAACAAGTCTACCCCGAGGTAACTACCTCATCGTAAAAAAACCCCTCCAATGCAGTTAGTTTCCACTTTTGTCTCCATCCAGGGTGGCTGGTCGGTTGAACATGTGTAGCGTCGTCGTTTCCCAACGCAGTCCACTCCATCTGCTGTCCCGCACGCCACCGTCGCCCGCTCTCCCCCCCCCGCTCTGGAAGTGGCTTCTTCCAACGCGGACTCGTGCGGGAGCGCCCGCTGGAAAATATAACCACCGTTATTAGAGTCACCGTATTAGCAAACAGCGCGCCACATGTTCAGAGCAATCATGCACCCCCGCCACGTCAACAGCCTGCCATTGTCCACTCGTTAGTCTCCGGATAACAGTTCCTCCTCCCCTCCCCTCCCCTCCCCACCGCCCCAGCTCTGTTTTTTTGTATTTTTCCTTTAATAATGTATTTGCACCATTGTTTGGTGTGTCGGTCCCCCACTCCCCATGGCCCCTGAAATGGCTCCCCGGGAGAGACTCAGCGTGGAAATGTGGTAATAGCTAGCCCGGGTGGGGGGTGGGAGGGGGGGGGGCATGGGGGAGGTTAAGATCGGGGCCCTCGTCCATTACCTGTTCCGCTGGTCCTCTTAAACGAGGAGCTTCTCCCGCTCTCGTTCTGGTGTTCTGATGGTCCCCGTGGTGCCATGTAATGCGGCCATTATGTGCCGTGGAGGGCGTGGAGGGCGCGCACGCCATCTTGTTTGTTAGAAGCCCGCCGCCGGTTCGCGTGGCGATCACTGGTTTGGTAATTCTGCAAAGGTTGTGGGCTGCTGCAAACACGGTGTCTGTGTGTGCTCATGTGTGTGTGTACTGTGTGCGTGTGTGTGTATGTGTGTGTCTGTCTGTGTGTGTGTGTGTGTGTGTGTGTGTGTGTGTGTGTGTGTGTGTGAGGAAACAAAGAAACTGCAAGAGGGGGGGAGAGGGAAAACTAGAGTATTACTGTGATTTTTGTGTACTTTTTTAATGGCACTAAATGTTATGGTGAGCTACAATGTGCCTATGGAACCATCGCATGTTTCAAAGACAACATCTTTAGGGGGGAAGGAATTTAACGGGACACGTGATGTCCCTTATATGGGCCCCTTTGGGTTGCGCAAGGTCAGTTCCGCCGGCATCTCCTACTCCCAAACTATAACAAATAAAAAAAAATCTTTATTGCCCAAATAAAGAAAAGTTTCTTCCCAATGACTGACCATAAAACTTAATTTGAAAGTAAAACAAAAAAAAATATTGCAGGTGACTCGGAATCCGAGCGGCTGCAGGATACGGTTACCCTGTCATCGGCAGGTAAAGGATGAGTGCGGCCACGGGCACAATCACATTTTATATTACTGTAATCACTCTCTTCTTCCTCCGTTTGGCCGGACCTGATGAGATCATGCGCTGGCAGTGTACAAAACACAAGTTTCATTTGTAAAGAGCTTCGTACGAGAAGGAGCAGAGGATGCGAAGTGGTACGAGAGAAAGAGAGGCAGAAATAAAATACAAAAAATGGAGGCGGAGGAGGGAGCACTTGTGAACATATGGGGTGCAGGAATGAGAAAATGGAGGAGGGAGGACCAAAGAGGGGTTTATAGACCCACAACGTCACTCCAACAGCAGGCAAACATTCATGTTCATGAAAATAAAAAAGCGACTGAAAACCACTTTCACCCACCCTCACACACACGCACACACACACACGCACGCACATAAACTCACACACACACACACCCACACACAGACACACACACACGCACGCACATACACTCACACACTCACACACAGGACACACTCGCACACACACGCACACACACGCACACACACGCACGCACATACACCACCACACAGACACACTCGCACACACACGCACACACACGCACACACGCACGCACATACACTCACACACACACACTCACCACACAGACACACTCGCACACGCACGCCACACACACACCACACACACACACGCACAGCACACACCCACACACACACACAACGCAACACGCACACCCACCACTTGCCACCACAGCAGCATAAACTTCGCACACACATAACACTGCGGGCATTACTCGCACACACATCACACACACACACACCACACCACACGCCACGGCACCATATACCTCACACACAACACACCACACCGCAAACCCCCCCACCAACCCAACTTTTTTTTTTTTTTTGGGGGCCCCAACACCGCCACACACACCATAAACTCGCACACACGTACACACGCATACTCGCACACACACACGCACACATACTCGCACACACAGACACACACACACACGCACTAACCAAAGCCACTGATATACAGATGGTGAGACAACGTTCTTTGCCCCCCCCCCCCCCCCCTCAATCTGTGTAACACACACCTGTGTGTTCGCTCTCTGCCAAAACTCTTTTCCAACCACAAGATCTGGCAAAAAAAACAAGTTATATTCTCGTCTAGTGAGTACAACACCCGCCTGCTGGACTTCAAATCCCCAGGACCGTCTCTCTCTCACCGGTAACACGGTGTCTCTCCGGGTCGCTCCGGGACGGTGACAAGCGAACACTCAGACTCCATATAAAAGCTGCGATGCACCTGCAATACAGCCCCCGTTTTATGGGATCGCGCCGACGCAGGCACTTCCGATAAAACGCTGATGGCCTCCGTGATACTTAGCGCTTCGTTTCTTATTTGGGAAATAGCTATGGAAAATGAACGCCACTTGGTCGTCTTTATTTTGGGTTTTTTTCTTCGTTGTATGGGAGACGTTTCCTTTTGTTTTTTTCTTCCTCCCCTATTTTCTGTAAAACCGAACCCGAAACTACGAGAAATGAGAAAATGGCCAAATCTTGCGGGATAGCCTCGTCTATGACCCTCTAAAAGCAATCTATCTCTCCACCCTCCCCAACCCCACCCCACCGCCCGCCCCCTCCTCCCCACCCCCACCTCATCCCCACTGATGTGCCCAGAATTACCAGTCACAAAAACATCCCACAATTGGTGCTATCCAGAGAAAATAAACGAAAAACATTATAAAGAATACTATAAAACTCTATAAAACACACACATTTACATATAAATACTATGAATACTATGCATATAAATACTATAATAGAGTCTCTCTTCCGAACAGACTCGTTTTGAACAGGCACTGCACTAGTACGCCTATCGATAAAGACAGAGACAGAGGATGAAAAACATTATCATGATAAAAGAACATTATCTGATAGTCTTTTGATCCATTATAGCCATATTTGTGTTGTATTTTGTTCTTTGTACACACTGGGGGAAAATTAAGTGAGGTAGACTTTAATTGCTTTTGAGAAATCCACAAGTTGTTGTGGCCTTAAGTGGAGTTAAGAGTGGAGCCGCTAGACTTCTACTGCTGACTTCTGCTGTCATCTGTAGACTCATTGATCTGCTCAGCACTTACTCAACACACACACACACACACAGAGACAGAGACACACCCAAACACTGCTGACTGAATGGGGAAACGATGAAGAGAATCAGCCAGCCGCTTGCTAGTTTCTTTCTGTTTTGGAAGCAAAAGTAATGGCAGGTTGTTCCAAATGTTACAAAAACAAGTGAATAAAGAAAATAATAAAGTGCTATTCCAGATAGGGATGGACAGTATGGACTTTTAAGATAAGATAAGATAGAACTTTATTAATCCCGAAGGAAACATCTTTTGTGCCAGAGGTTGCATTGCAATAGAATAATAAAAAACAATAGAGAAATAAATAATAAAAATAAAATAACACATTTCAAGATTTCCGCAATTATGGACATTCTAAGCCACCATACTTTAAAGGGCCATTTCATGTCTGTGCATTTGTTTTCGGAGATTAAAAAAAAAAAAGCTTTTGGAATAAAATTATACCCATCAAAATTATACCTGTGGTTGCCTCTCAACATTCACTCGAAACTCAAAACGGTGTTAATAGGAGTGAAGGGCTTTTGACCTCAACAGGTTTGGCCCTGGTTAGTTAGTGGGTTTGCTGTAATTGCTGGTTCTGAAGAGCAAAACCAAAGGTTTCCATGGATCAATCAACACCTGTCCGGAATAACACTCAGACATGTTTCTTTTATAATTTAAACTACTGTTCTTAAAATGATATTCATGGCTGCAGGGAACACTGAATTAAATTGTTTTTGTAAAATTTGGAACAAACTTCTGTTACTTTTTCCTCCAAACAGAAAAAAGCCAGCAAGTGTTCTTCTCTTCATCATTTCCCCATTCAGTCAGCAGTGTTTGGGTGTCTCTGTCTCTGTGTGTGTGTGTGTGTGTTGAGTAAGTGCTGAGCAGATCAATGAGGCTTCAGATGACAGCAGAAGCCCAGCAGTAGAAGTCCAGCGGCTCCACTCTGAACTCCACTTACTGCAACATGTCCTGGATTCAAAACAACGGCTGAAGACAATGGGAACACTTGAACATGCTGACTTCTGTTGGATTCCTCAAAAGCAGTCGGCCTCCTTCACTTTGTTTTCCCCCATTGTGTACAAAGAACAAAACTACAGGACAATTCTGGATATAATGGATCGAACGACTATCAGATAATGTTCTGCTCTTGTGACTTTTTCACTCTGTCTCTGTCTTTATATGTACTAATGGTACAGTGGCTGTTCCAAACAGGCCTGTAGCAGCCAATAATGTAATAACTACCATTAATCTAATAAGAGAGAGTATTTCACAGATGAAATATGAATATTGAATATTGAAGAGCCATATTTTTCTCAGTAATTCAGCTTTACAATTGCAGTCTGACAATGACAACAGCTGAGATGTACACCAAAGCTCACATTGGTTAGAGAGTTGTTCACGGTTGCTATCACGTAGCCCACAGCATCGTTCCACCTTTGGCTTTCCCAGGTAGCGTTCCCTATGGCCTGGACCCTATGGCCTGGACCCTATGCCCTGCTCGCCTCTCACTCCTGCACCCCCCCCCCGCCCCCCCGCCCCGCACCACCTACCCTCCAATCCCGGCCCCTAAAGTTGACTCAAGAGGCAAAGCTCAAACAATATTAGCCACGTTCTGCCTCATTTAACAGATGCAAAAAAAAAAACGTCCAAACCGTAGGCCGACCATGTCCTGATTAAACAGCCTAAGGTCAACACATGAGGCGTCACAAGTCTCCGTGTTTTTAATGGTCATGCAACGCGGCGACAAGCTGCTCAGTTACAGTCGAAAAACCTAGAAAATCGATTGTCTCTGTCAACTCACTGACCTTTTTCCTTCGTGATCAAGCGGCATATTTTCTTTATTATTAAATAAATAGTTCTGGCAACTACGTCAAAGGCAGCTCTCAGCCACAGCAGTGTGACCGTAGCGCATTTGATCAATCGGAGGCCACTGAGAAACACAGCAATAAGATAGACGATGTTTTCAGTGTTTGGCTCCACCAACACTGTACAGCAGAAAAGCACCAAAATGGAGGTTCTCTGGGTTAGTTTTACCTTTCAGACCCTATGCTCTCAATGTTATTTCAATGCAATTCTCCTCTCCATCCTTCACCGTGGTCGTCAACCCTTATTTGTCCTCACGACAATATACGAATCAATCACTTGTATTATTTTACTCGGCTACACACTCAAGCTTCCGACAACTTTGTTCTTGCTTTGATGGAATATTGGCGGACAGCAATAAACTTATTGTTGTCCAGTTCACACCCAGAAGCGTCCTTATGGCTGCAGTATATTCACAAGAGTGATGCGAGAAGAGAAGGGAAGGTCAATAATTCAGCATTGCTGAGCTGGCTCCCTGTCTCCTTCCGGCTGGACTATAAACGCTGTGTCTTCACGGACACCTCCTCGCCGACTGCTATCTGGACAAACTAATCATCCACGCTGTCCCAAGCATACGGACCAGGTACGGCGGGGGACTAAACTGTCTCTGTCCCCGTCTGATAGAACATGTCCCTGACCAATCACAGACACCGCTCCAAGTGTTTTAGTGGCGATGAAGACGTACACTGGGTTAACTCTCATTTCATGCTTTTAATTAAAGTGAAACTGTAACGAAACTTACATTTAAGTAAAAAATAGTCACATACAGTATAGATTCAGTGTTTTAAAGTGGTTTTGCTAAAGTGATTAGAAGAAGTTTGTGTATTTACTTTAAATTAATCTACAGAACTGTTATATATAGGCAATCTATTGTTATTATTAGTTATCTAGCTACTAATAAACACATTATCACAGTTATTACATAATATCCGTAACTCCTTCCAGTAACGTCTAGCCTTCCAGGCTAATGCACTGCAACACGAACAGATCCAGCAGACGCTATTGTTCACGCCAGCTACATATTTGGACAACATCCACTGTGCGTTGGCAGCGGCTGCACACACTGGCGGAGGAGGAGGCCGCTCGCCCGCAAGGCTAATGGCGACGGCCGATGGGAACGGTGGGATGTAGTGGGTGGTAAATCGCCGGCCTGGCACACA
>PIJE02000228.1:134049-181549 GCA_002895965.2 Coryphaenoides rupestris | reverse complement strand
TCCCACCGGGCGCAGACCTTCAAAAGGTTCACCGCTTCAAAGACTCCTTCTGTTCAGCATCATTTGGTTCGGAGTCATGGAATCTCACACATATGGCGCATTTCAATCTCATTATCGTACCGTCTCTCTCATCTCGCCTTGTCTCTCGTCCCTTCTTTCTCTTTTTCTCACTCTCTCCCTGTCTCTCTCCCTCTTCCCCCTCCCTCTTGCGCTCTCTCTCTTTCTTTCCCCCTCTCTCTCTCTCTCTCTCTCTCTCTCTCTCTTTCTCTCTCTGCCTCTCCCTCTTTCTGTGTCTGTCTCTTTCTCTCTCCCTATCTCTCTCTCTGTCAATTCAATTCAATTTAAATTTAAAGAGCTTTATTGGCATGGGAAACGTACATTTACATTGCCAAAGCGAGTGGTAAATAAAAAGTATATTTATAAAGAGCTAAATATATACAGTAAAAGTAAAATATATATAAAAAAATACAGAAATATAAAAATACAAAAATAAGATACAATAAAAAGGAAAAAAATAATTAGAAGAAATTAAATATAAATGTTTTTACCAAAAAATATGAAATAAAAAGATATATATATAACATATATATATACAGTATATAATAATAATAATAATAATACAAAAATACAAGAATACAAATTAAAATAATGATGATAATAATAAAGTGGCATTGACAGGTGATTGACAATCTTTATGGAGGAATTTGAGGTCTGTGAATTTTATCATTTCATTTAGGATCCCGTCGACACCACCGACCTTCTTGGTTTCCAGTGATTTTATTTTGTCTTGTAGTTCCTTTAGTGTGATTGGTGAGTCTAGTGGGTTTTGATGGTCTTTTATGATTGACTCTAGACTTTGTAGTTTATCTAGTAAGTGTTTTTGCTGTGTATTATTTTCTATTGGGCCAAAGAGCTTGGAGAGGTGGTTGACCCACACGTCTCCATCTTGGATTGGTAGATCCTCATGTTTTTGCTTGTTTAGCGTGTTCCAGTTTTCCCAGAACTTGTTTGTTTTTATGGATTCCTCAATAGCATGTAGCTGGTTTTTAACATGTTGATCCTTTTTTTCCTGACTGTATTTTTATATTGTTTTAATGTTTCACTATAGCCTAGACGTGTGTTCTGGTTTTCTGGGTCTCTATGTTTTTGGTTTGATAAGTTCCGTAATTTCTTTCGAAGGTTTTTACATTCATTGTCGAACCATTTATCATTGCTATTTTTATTAGCCTTCCTATTTGTGGGTTTTAGGTTTGCTAGGGATGCTGAAAGGTCAAATATATAGTTGAGGTTTTCTACGGCCTTGTTTACGTCTTCATCATTGTACTGAAAGTGGTCGAAAAGTGATTGGACCTGTTGTTGCCTAATAGTGTTTTGGTATGTTTCTACAATACTTTCCTTCCATTTGTAGCATGTTTTAATAGTGTGGAGTTTGTTTGGCTTCAGTACTTCTTGATTGGGTGTTGCTCTGTTCAGGTAGACTGTGGTTTTGCTGTGGTCTGACAGGGGCGTTAGCGGGCTGATTGTGAACGCCCTGAGAGAGGGCAGGCTGAGGTCAGTGATAAAGTAATCTACTGTACTGTTGCCTAGAGGTGAGCTGTAGGTGTACTTACCATAGGAGTCTCTGGTGTCTGGGTGGGCATACTGGGGAGAGGATGTTTCCACCTCCTGGTAGGTGTTTGTCTCCCTGTGTGCTGAGTGTCGGGTTCTCGTCCTGTTCTGGCGTTGAGGTCTCCACAGATGATAACGTGGCCGCGAGCCTGGAAATGGTTAGCTTCTTCCTCGAGGGTGGAAAACATGTCGTCCTCAAAATATGGGGATTCGATTGGGGGGATGTAGGTGGCACACAGGAAGATATTTTTCTCGGTTGAGGTAAGTTCCTTATTTATTTCCAGCCAGATGTCAAAGGGTCCTGTTTTGATGAGCTTAATGGAGTGGGTTAGTTCTGATTTGTACCATATTAGAATACCTCCCACCAACTGACTGCGGTGCGTTCTGTCAGGTGAGGTTCATGCGGGTCCAATGGGGTGCACTTGTGGTTGCAACTTTAATACATTCTTACTGTTGCCTTCACACTGTACTGTACTTTATACACACACACGCACACACACACACACACGCACACACAAATGCACTCTCCTGTGAGCCGGCAACAGCGTGGTGTTGTGTTGTACGGAGAGCTTTTCTTCTCTGGTCAGATAGGAGGCATCTCCCACCGTACGGCTGCGGCCGGCTGCGGGATTGGTTCAACGCGCTGATTGGCACCGGTGGGGTTTGCTCGGTTGTTGGCTGAACCCGCAGACGTGGGGAGCGGGAACGGAGAGCAGATGTAACCCCGTCAACGCATGATGCCTGGACGCCTTTTTGGCAGCTTGAGCGTCAATCTCTCTGCTTCTGCTTGTTTGCTGACTCTCCACACGTTTTTCCCTCTCTCTCTCTCTCCTCTCTCTCTCTCTCTCTCTCTCTCTCTCTGTCTGAACTGCTTTTTCCTATAAATCCGTTATGTTCACAGAGGTATTATTGAAGGTTTTGGATTCTTTTGTTGGTTTTTTAAATTCATTAAAAAAAAAATTATTTCTTTGTTTGATGAGCACAAATCTGACGCTAACTCGGACAACATTCACACCTGAGCAAATGTGTTAGAGAGCAAACTCCCATCGGAGAACAAATCAAACCTGGAGGTTTTGCTAATAGCAAAATATAAGCAGCAGAAAGAACGTTGGTAACTGACTCTTTGTCAATGCAAAATGCAAAAAACCTGGGGGAGCAAAAAAAAAAACAACAGAAGAAATGCAAATTAGCTCCATTAAGGGAACTTTGGGGACCGCCCAACTCATAATAAACGGATTAATAATTTTAATTATTATAATAAAATAAACGGAATGATAAAGTGTCCAAATCCAATAAAGACATTTTAATATCATAACGTATGATTTAATGCGGGTACTATAACATCCTCCCATCAAGTAGCTGTTGAGCACCTCTAAACTGCAGAGGACCTGGTGGACCTGTTACATCCTGGTGGCTCTCTGAGCTAATGACACAAGTCATTGGGGACGAGGGACGGGAGAGGAGAGCGGAGAGAGAAGAGAGGAGAGAGGGAGAGAGGAAGGGAGAGGAAATGAGAGAAGGAAGGAAGGAGTGAGGAGAGGAGAGAGGAGAAGAGGAGAGGGAGAGGACAGCAGAGGAGAGGAGAGGAGGGAGAGGAGAGGAGAGGAGAGGAGACAGCGGAGGAGAGGAGGAGGAGAGGAGAGGAGAGGAGACGAGGGAGAGGAGAGGAGTTAGGAGAGGAGAGAGGAGAGGAGAGTTCTTTGGCATTCCACCCCTCAGGCTGCAGTGATGGTGAATCATATCACTCTCTGTATGAACGAACCCTCGACCGTGACAGGCTAGCCCCCTGACTGTAAATTATCCTCCGAGGGAATTAGATTTGATACAAGAAAGCCATGCAGCAATTAGGACACCAGGGAGTTGGTGGCTACCGTCTCGTGGAGATGGGCTTTCTGGACAATTGCGTTCGAAAAAATAATACAATAGTGCCAGACCGAAACACAAACACAATCTCAAATATTAATATGGCTTCATTTTCGATGGACCGGGATCCCTTTTGATTCCATTTTGCTTTGCAATTATTCTGTTGTGGTTATAGGTGGTGTTGGGGTTCCCGTAGGGGCATTGACAGAATCAATATAATATATTCAGTCGATCAACAATGAACATACAGTACGCAATACAGTATGTTGCAAACATTCAATTAGTAAGGAGAGTATTGTTAATTCGTAATAGATATCAACATGCCTCACTATGCCCCATAGTAATGGATGACCTTGTTTACTATATATACTGTAATATACTGTACTATTTGCTTGTCTGTTTCCAGCTTATGAACACTTTTTGGTTTGCCAGGGTCACGGCTCGATTTGGTCAAAGCGGCCTCTTCGTCCGCTCAACATGGTTAATGGGCCTTCCGTTTCGGCACCATTTCGCGGGAATCCACCGCAGAGTCCCGGACTTGGAGGTAAAGGTCGAAGGGCTCTGCATCAGCCACAATCAGCCGCATCCAATTAACAACCGACGCAAACTACCTTTCTGAACAACACACTAAAAACCTACCCACTTGTAGGGGGCAAGGGCCGGCAAGTGAGCCCAAACAGCCGAAACCGCCTCATCAATGTAATGGTTCTAAATGCCACCAGGAAACCACATTTCATTAAGGCGGGAAAATGTGCACTTTGATTAAAAAAAAATGCAACAAAAAAACAAAACAAATAAAGACCAGCAACTAAAACCAAGCCACAAAGCGTCCTTCAGATCGACGATATTCCCAGCGTTTCATTTCCATGTCCTGTGTCTTGAGCTGGCCCCATGCATACTCAATGCACCTATGGCTCCCTCCACCATACCACTGGCACACCTTTACACATGGAGAGAGAGAGAGAGAGAGAGAGAGAGAGAGAGAGAGAGAGAGAGAGAGAGAGAGAGAGAGAGAGAGAGAGAGAGAGAGAGAGAGGGAGAGAGAGAGAGAGAGAGAGAGAGAGAGAGAGAGAGAGAGAGAGAGAGACAGAGAGAGAGAGAGAGAGGGAGAGACAGAGAGAGAGAGAGGACACCCAGAGGACACCCTGCTGCACCCAGAGGACACCCTGCTGCACCCAGAGGACCCCCGGCTGCACCCAGAGGACCAGACACCCGGCTGCACCCAGAGGACCCCCGGCTGCACCCAGAGGACACCCTGCTGCACCCAGAGGACCCCCGGCTGCACCCAGAGGACACTTTGCTACGACTACCGGGCACCATTCTGCACCACAGGTACAGCCCACCTCCCCCCTGCCACCTCCATACCACACGTACGCGCAGGCTGTAAGCAGGGCAAGCCCCAACCCTACACCAAGTGGAGCCCCACCCAGTGACCTGAGCATGCACCAGATGCTCCGCGAGCTCTACACAATCATGGTCCAGGCCTAAAACCACTGGAATAATAATAACACTGTAAATCATGGAATACAAATCTTTCACTATTTCATCCTGGAATATACAAGGTCTGAGATCGACTGCCTTTGGCGTGAAGAGCAGAAACCCAGACTTCAAGAAAGAAATTGCTAACACAGATATCATTGTCCTACAAGAGACATGGCACAGAGTAGATGGTCCCACCGGCTGCCCGGTGAACTACAGAGAACTTGTAGTACCATCCACCAAGCTAACAGGGATCAAACAGGGAAGAGACTCGATACAAATCAGAACTAACCCACTCCATTAAGCTCATCAAAACAGGACCCTTTGACATCTGGCTGGAAATAAATAAGGAACTTACCTCAACCAAGAAAAATATCTTCCTGTGTGCTACCTACATCCCCCCAATCGAATCCCCATATTTTGAGGACGACATGTTTTCCACCCTCGAGGAAGAAGCTAACCATTTCCAGGCTCGCGGCCACGTTATCATCTGTGGAGACCTCAACGCCAGAACAGGACGAGAACCCGACACTCAGCACACAGGGAGACAAACACCTACCAGGAGGTGGAAACATCCTCTCCCCAGTATGCCCACCCAGACACCAGAGGACTCCTATGGTAAGTACACCTACAGCTCACCTCTAGGCAACAGTACAGTAGATTACTTTATCACTGACCTCAGCCTGCCCTCTCTCAGGGCGTTCACAATCAGCCCGCTAACGCCCCTGTCAGGACCACAGCAAAACCACAGTCTACCCTGAACAGATCAACACCCAATCAAGAAGTACTGAAGCCAAACAAACTCCACACTATTAAAACATGCTACAAATGGAAGGACAGTAGTGTAGAAACATACCAAAACACTATTAGGCAACAACAGGTCCAATCACTTTTAGACCAGTTTCAGTACAATGATGAAGATGTAAACAAGGCCGTAGAAAACCTCAACGTATATATTTGACCTTTCAGCATCCCTTAGCAAACCTTAAAACCCACAAATAGGAAGGCTAATAAAAATAGCAATGATAAATGGTTCGACAATGAATGTAAAAACCTTCGAAAGAAATTACGGAACTTATCAAACCAAAAACATAGAGACCCAGAAAACCAGAACACACGTCTAGGCTATAGTGAAACATTAAAACAATATAAAAATACAGTAAGGAAAAAAAGGGATCAACATGTTAAAAACCAGCTACATGCTATTGAGGAATCCATAAAAACAAACAAGTTCTGGGAAAACTGGAACACTCTAAACAAGCAAAAACATGAGGATCTACCAATCCAAAATGGAGATGTGTGGGTCAACCACTTCTCCAAGCTCTTTGGCCCAAGAGAACATTCTCTCTCTGTTCTCTCTCTCTCTCTCTCTCTCTCTCTCTCTCTCTCTCTCTCTCTCCATGTGTAAAGGTGTGCCAGTGGTATGGTGGAGGGAGCCATAGGTGCATTGAGTATGCATGGGGCCAGCTCAAGACACAGGACATGGAAATGAAACGCTGGGAATATCGTCGATCTGAAGGACGCTTTGTGGCTTGGTTTTAGTTGCTGGTCTTTATTTGTTTTGTTTTTTTGTTGCATTTTTTTTTTATCAAAGTGCACATTTTCCCGCTAATGAAATGTGGTTTCTGGTGCATTAAACCATTACATGATATGAGCGGTTTGGCTGTTTGGCTCATACTACCCACTTGCGCGTCCCCACAAGTGGGTAGGTTTTTAGTGTGTTGTTCAGAAAGGTAGTTTGCGTGGTTGTTAATGGATGCGCTGATGTGGCTGATGCAGAGCCCTTCGACCTTTACCTCCAAGTCCGGGACTCTGCGGTGATTCCCGGAATGTGGCCAAACAAGGCCCATTAACCATGTTGAGGGACAGAGCCGCTTTGAACCAAATCGAGCCGTACGCCTGCAAACCAAAAGTGTTCATAAGCTGGAAACAGACAAGCAAATACAGTATATACAGTATATATATAAACAAGGTCATCCATTACTATGGGCATTGGCATGTTGATATCTATTACAATTAACAATACTCTCCTTACTAATTGAATGTTTGCAACATACTGTATTGCGTACTGTATGTTCATTGTGATCGACTGAATATATTATATTGATTCTGTCAATGCCCCTACGGGACCCCAACAACACCTATAACCACAACAGAATAATTGCAAAGCAAAATGGAATCAAAAGGGATCCCGGTCCATCGAAAATGAAGCCATATTATATTTGAGATTGTGTTTGTGTCTGGCACTATTGTATTATTTTTCGAACGCAATTGTCCAGAAAGCCCATCTCCACGAGACGGTAGCCACCAACTCCCTGGTGTCTAATTGCTGCATGGCTTTCTTGTATCAAATCTAATTCCCTCGGAGGATAATTTACAGTCAGGGGGCTAGCCTGTCACGTCGAGGGTTGCGTTCATACAGAGAGTGATATGATTCACATCACCGCAGCCTGAGGGGTGGAATGCAAGAACTCTCCTCTCCTCTCTCCTCTCCTAGCTCCTCTCCTCTCCTCTCCTCTCCTCTGCTCTCTCCTCTCCTCTCCTCACTCCTTCCTTTCCTCTCTCATTCCTCTCCTTTCCTCTCTCCGCTCTCCTCTCCCGTCCCTCGGCCCAATGACTTGTGTCATTAGCTCAGAGAGCCACCAGGATGTAACAGGTCCACCAGGTCCTCTGCAGTTAGAGGTGCTCAACAGCTACTTGATGGGAGGATGTTATAGTACCGCATTAAATCATACATTATGATATTAAAATGTTTTTATTGGATTTGGACACTTTATCATTCCGTTTATTTTATTATAATAATTAAAATTATTATCCGTTTATTATGAGTTGGGCGGTCCCCAAAGTTCCCTTAATGAGCTAATTTGCATTTCTTCTGTTGTTTTTCTTTTTGCTCCCCCAGGTTTGTTTTTGCATTTTGCATTGACAAAGACCTCAGCAGTATTCTCCATCAGTTACACGTAAAAAAAAAACATTCTTCTGCTGCTTATATTTGCAATAGCAAAACCTCCAGGTTGATTTGGCTCCGATGGGAGTTTGCTCTCAACATTTGCTCAGGTGTGAAATGTTGTCGAGTTAGCGTCAGATTTGTGCTCATCAAACAAAGAAATAAATGTTTTTTTAATGAATTAAAAACCAACGAAAGAATCTAAAACTTCATAATACCTCTGTGAACATACGGATTATAGGAAAAAGCAGTTCAGACAGAGAGAGAGAGAGAGAGAGAGAGAGAGAGAGAGAGAGAGGGAAAAACGTGTGGAGAGTCAGCAAACAAGCAGAAGCAGAGAGATTGACGCTCAAGCTGCCAAAAGGCGTCCAGGCATCATGCGTTGACGGGGTTACATCTGCTCTCCGTTCCCGCTCCCCACGTCTGCGGGTTCAGCCAACAACCGAGCAAACCCCACCGGTGCCAATCAGCGCGTTGAATCCCGCAGCCGGTGTATGGTGGAGATGCTCCTATCTGACCAGAGAAGAAAAGCTCTCCGTACAACACAACACCACGCTGTTGCCGGCTCACAGGAGAGTGCATTTGTGTGTGCGTGTGTGTGTGCGTGCGTGCGTGTGTATAAAGTACAGTACAGTGTGAAGGCAACAGTAAGAATGTATTAAAGTTGCAACCACAAGTGCACCCCATTGGACCCGCATGAACCTTACCTGACAGAACGCACCGCAGTCAGTTGGTGGGGAAGCGGCGTTGAGGCAACACAACAACATAGCTCAGGGTGAGCTTTGGATAAAGCAAAACTAAAAGAAGATATTTCACTCAGGATTAAAGATGGATAAACCTGCTGATCATCACGTTTCTTTATATGACGCACAAAGCCTTCGTCCTCAACCCCCCTCTTCCATCTTCCGCATTTGATAACAAAAGAAGGCCATGCGTTTAAAATGCTCTGGCGAACGCCGTTTCATTCTAATTCTGAATGGCACTAAATAATAGTACTTGCCATTGTTAGTATAGCATAGCATATTGTATGTTCTTAGATGTTGGTAATGCACTCAGAATGGCACTTCTGCTCTTATCCCAGCTATTATGCAGGCTGCCTAGCAATTATGAAACTCATTCTATTAGTCTCGCAATTATGAATACTTGAGACGTGCTCTATTCTTATCTTTATGTACCACAGTGATATATTGCTGCCTCCTTCAATGAATGTACTCTTTGTAAGTTGCTTTGGATAACATTTAAATGTAATTGTAAATTGTCACATTCTAATTTCTTATCATTTCATTTGTCTTTTAGTTCTTGTTTTTATTTGATTTCTTTATTTCCCACATACCACCTTGCTAGAAGCTGATGCTGAAAGGTGACAAATTCGGTCCATAATGGAGGAGGACAGACAGCCGTGACCGTTCCATTCAGCGTCAGTCATTGTGTTTCATGACACATGGACATGTGGTGTCATGAGGGCATTCAGATTGAATCTCCAGACCACCAGAAGTGGAACGTCTCTGAGATCTGAGGCGAGGTTTCGCGAGTAGAGTAGCAGGAAAACACATGCTAACCCTGGACCATGCTTATTCTCATTCGTAAAGTTTTCTTATAATTTCATATTCACTCTTGTTATTTGTCAACTCCTGTTGTCTTTGTCTTGTTGTCGCGTTGTTTACTTCACTGGCGCGCCGTCAGACGCTCATCCGTCCTCCGCTGTTTTTAGACGTAAATGTGTTTCGGTTGAATCAGCCTCGAGAAAGGACATTAAAAGGAAAAGCGAACGCATCACGGTCAGGCTAAGATGTTAGAAGATGTGAGCACGCCGACGCTGAGGGCCGAGCAACTTCTGAAGTGTGCAGGAACAATACGAGGTAGCAGCGCAGGACGCCTCGGCTCTTACAAATTCTCCACGCATCCGCGGAAGTGTGCGTGTGTCGGAGAGAGAATGTAGTGTTTTAATCAACCAACACATATTGAATTATCAAGATTTCCTGCACACAGGCACAGTAAGGCCACGGCTTAGACTCTCTCACACAATGACTCCGATTAGACCTCCTTTGGAGAGCAGTCAACTACAAAGGCTATACTGTATATGCAGCGTGATTACATTACGCACTTAGTGGGAGATCTAAATACCCCTTTTATCTTGTGACCAGCCTGTGGCTGGCATTTGATTATGTCACCGCCTTTAATGGTGCTTTCAGCGTGACGGTGCATTGCGGTAGGTGGGAGAGTGAATCGAAATGAAATCTTGCTTTTCAAGCCTCATCCGGGAGAGGCCGGGTTGTTGAAGAAAGAGCCCGAGTTTTTATGAATTAAGGGCGATTCGTAGTGGCGAGAAAGAAACAGAAAACTCAATGGTCAATAAAAATCGACCAAACGCCGGAAAAATGGAGGGAAAAGGCAAGCAGGAAATGACAGAACCACTGGTGGATGAGCAAATGAGGGCAAAGCACTCAGAAATACAAAAAAAAAAAAAAAAATGCTAATATCAAGAGCAGCGGCCCAAACGAGTAAAACACAACGCAAGGTGAGGGAAAAGGGAGTCAAATATGCTAAACCATTAGCGTGGGCGGCGGTGTGTTTACCGCCACGTTGCTGACAGATGGAGAGTGGCGGCAGCAAAATAAAACATAAAGAAATTAAATCGATTCTCCGAATTAGCCCCACCGAGTATTACTCAGCAACTAAAGCACAAAGTGTACACAAACAATACCACTCTGTACTCTGTGCGTGTGTGTGTGTGTACTGTGTGTGTGTGTGATTTGAATATATTGTGTTTGGACGGATCATTTCCCCGATACTGGCATATTGCTTTCCAACTCTAATTAGTTTTTTCCTCCATGTATTTGTCGTAATGCCTGTAATGGCATAATAGCCGGGTTATTTGGGTTTACAGCGTCGCTATCTTTCCAGGAATCCTGGATAATAGCGTGGCAATAGTGCAGTGGTGAAAACCCAGCCCTCTACTGACCCATGATGCTCTCTGTCTCTCTCTCTCTCTCTCTCTCTCTCTCTCTCTCTTTCTCACACACAATCACTCACCAACACTTATTGGCCAGGCACCCAAGGCTCTCAGCTCGCCACAATCCATCCTATTGATTGCGTGCATCCTCACGGCGGGCAGGTCATGTCGGACGCATCGTCACGCACAAACAGAATCTCCCGGATCATAAAGCCACCGCCACGCTCTCTGTACGTCCTGGGAGGAGGTATAGGCTCATGGCTCATGGCTCATGGCTCATGGCCATCACCCCACACTTACCCACACAGTTAACTACAATAGGTATGGGATGTGTGGGTTCACTGCTTTAAACTGTAGGATAAGATATTAGATATAAGATATTAAAGGTGCGATATGTAACCATGACAACGAGGGTTTAAAATGGGTACTGCGGTCCAAATTCACAATACTGGAGAGAGAGAGAGAGAGAGAGAGAGAGAGAGAGTCCTCCCCAGACTTCAGAAGCTCACATGTGTTGCCAGATTGAGGAGAGAGATGGGACACGAGCGCAAGACGAGCCCAACGTGACATTTCATCCCTGGCAACACAAGTGAGGTGTCCAAATGGGCGGTGGACATAGTCAACTAGACATGTCACATACATATTGCACCTTTAAGGAAAGAAATTGTACCACTCTTAACACAGGGAAGCACATGCTCATCTCATTGGGCTGGACTGTTAAAGGAGAACATGTGAGCGTGATTAGCCATTCCAAGTGGTTTCAAAAAACGGTTGGAATGGACTTCCACTTGACATCACAAGTGGAAGTGTCCACCTAGAAGTATGCTGGATAGATCAGCCTACACAGTGGACTGTAGCAACCGGTACGCAACCGGTCTACTCTATCCACCGTACATCTGGGTGGATACTCCCACTTGTGATGTCAAGAGGGGCCATTCCAACCGGTTTTTGAAACCGCTGGGAATGGCTAATCACGCTCACACCTGGTGGTACAATAGGAGTCCTTTAATGGATATGCTCCTGGTCTGCAGGCCCTATATGCTCCGCTCCCCATCCACCACCACCACCACCCTTATTGGCCTCAGCGCCATATGTAGGTGGAGGACGTCGTTTGGTAGCCCGACATATGCTAGGCAAAGGTCAGTGGCTGCTGGTGCGTGGGGCTGGTGGTGGTGGCGGTGGAGGTGGCGGTGACGGTGGTGGTGGCGGTGGAGGTGGCGGCGGCGACGGTGACGGTGGTGGTAGTGGTGGGTGTGGGGCGGTTGGAGAAGGCAAAAAGGCCATCACTTAGCAGGTCAGGACTTTAAAGGATAATTTGCCGCACAAGATGCTGCTGCTGCTGTGAGGGAAATCAATGGGCCGTAGAGAAGGATGCGTCCCGGGGATCCCGAGGACATCGCTGCCTCTTGCCTGCCAGCGCTGAGAAGAACAAAACAAAACGGGAGCAGAGAGACGCTGAGGGGAGGAGACAGATGCACTTAACAAGCGTCTACCACACCGCCCTGCCGATCTCCCTCTCCCTCGGTCCATCCCTATCTCCATCCCTCTCTCTATCTCTTGCTCTCTCTCTCTTTCCCTTCCCTTCCCCCCCTCTCTCTCTCTCTCCCTCTCTCTCTCCTTGTCTCACTCTCTCTCTCTCTCTCCTTGTCTCTCTCACTCTCTCCCTCTCTCTCGCCCTCTTCCCCCTTCCATCCCTGCCCTCCATCCCGCTCTCGCTCTCTCTTTCTTTCCCTCTCTCCCTCTCTTTCGCCCTCTTCCCCCTTCCATCCCTGCCCTCCATCCCGCTCTCGCTCTCTCTTTCTTTCCCTCTCTCCCTCTCTCTCTCTCTCTCTTTCTTTCCCTCTCTCCCTCGCTCTCTGTCTCTCCCTATTTCTGTCTCTCTCTCTCTCTCTCTGCCCCCCCCTCTCTCCCTCTCTCTCTCCTTGTCTCTGTCTCTCTCGCTCTCTGTCTCTCCCTATTTCTGTCTCTCCCTCTCTTTCTCTCTCTCTCTCTCTCTCTCTCTCTCTCTCTCTCTCTCTCTCTCTCTCTCTCTCTCTCTCTCTCTCTCTCTCTCTCTCTCTCTCTCTCTCTCTCTCCATCCTTCAACATAACGTATGGGTGAGTATGAAGTGTAATTTCAGAGCGGTGTTTGGACTGGATGAAGTGGGGAGCCTCTCCCCCCTGTCTGTCAGTGAAAGTTTATCTACGATAATGGACGTGTGGAGAGGGAGACTGCGCACCAAAGCATGCCCGCCCGCTTCGGGGGCAACTGCTGCTCGCCCATCACCGGTGGCGGTTTACAGTAAGACGACGGCCATCAGTCAAACAGAGAGACAGAGAGAGAGAGAGAGAGAGAGAGAGAGAGAGAGAGAGAGAGAGAGAGAGAGAGGCAAACGCTCCACGTCAAGAGCCCCCTCCAAGCATGCATGCCTTTATCTTCCACCATAGTTCCCAGTAACACCTTGTGGGGGGGGGGTGGTTGGGGGTGGCGATTTACAATGAATATTCATCTGCAACCCCCTGATTAGCTCCCCGCGGCTCACATGGCGGGTATGAGTGAAGCGCTGGGTGGAGAGGTTGGGTGGGGGGGGGTGGGGGGTGGGGGGGGGGTGTTGGAGGAGAGTGGGGGGGGGGAGGGAGGGAGGGAGGGAGGGAGCACCCCGTCCGTAATGAAATACTCGTCGACTGACGAATGGCGCTCCCCCACCCCTCTCCCGCTCAGCCCCTTTATTAGGTTGGGCTATCTTTAAAGGGCTCCGTCGAGTCGCTCCGAGGGATGACTTTTTCCCATCAGCCCCCCCCTCTCTATATCTCCCTCTCTCTCTATCTCTGTCTCTCTCTTTCCCTCTCTCTTTCTCCCTCTCTCTCCCTCTCTTTCCCTCTCTCTTTCTCCCTCTCTCTCCCTCTCTCTTTCTTGCTATCTCGCTCTCACTCTCTCTATCTCTCTCTTTCTCCCTCTCTCTCCCTCTCTTTCCCTCTCTCTTTCTTGCTATCTCGCTCTCTCCCTCTCTCTTTCTTGCTATCTCTCTCTCTCTCTCTCTCTCTTTCACTCTCTTTCTTGCTATCTCTCTCTCTCTCTCTCTCTCGCTCTCTCTCTCTTTCGTTCTCTCTCTATCTCTCTCTCTCCCTTAATGGCAGTGGGGTTTTTTTTTATTGTGTATGGAAGTGGAGAACAATCGGGAAAATACAAGATGTGCTTTTTGTTTTAGTATATTGCCAATTTTTTTTTTTTATTGGTGGGTGCATAATAAAGATTTGCTTGTTTTGCGTCAAGCGACGGACGTGTTCCAGGATGGACGGTCGCCCCTGACAACGTAGCGATGTCTAGAGAGGAGACGTGTTGATTGGTCGCATCGGCTCGAGGTCAGGCGATCACGTTAATTGATCATGTGAATGTGTGTGTGTGTGTGTGTGTGTGTTGTTTTCTTCTTCTTCTTCTTCTTCGCCTTCTTCAGTGGATGATGATGATGATGATGTTATCATTCTTGTGTGCAACTGCAGGGTCATCGCTAGCATCGTGTGGCTTCACCCGGTCACATGGCCTCCGTCTGTCCATGGGCATCTGGGAGGAATGCCACCAGGCCAGGCATGCACAAGGTTCCCATCAAGTATCAAGACATCGCTCGGCTGATGCCTGTGGTGGAAATCTGTCAACTGATAAGAAACAACTCCATCACCAGTGGATTTTAGACCAGTATAGCAGACAACATTTATTAAGTATCGATACATATAATCAGCGCTGATGGGTCGTTCTCAGTCAGACACACTAACAGTGGGGTCTGAGAGCGAAGGAGCCAAAGAGACAGCGTAACCATCTCTGCAGCAAGGGTTCATATGACCTTGCTTCCTGGGAGGATCCCTGGCCCAGTGAGCGATTGCACTCAGTCTGGGATAGTCTGGGATAAACATCCTACAATAAGAAGTCATCCCCAGGAATGATTTCACCTGTTTTGCTGTCTGGGGCTTTGGTATATTTCTAATTGCCTGTACTCTTTTTTTCTGTCAGTGTTTTCCCTTTTGCTGACAGGTCGTGTCCTAAAAATACAACTTTGGATTGACACCATTGTAACTTTGTGGGGCTTGCTCTGTGCCCGTGTTTGGCCAAATGTTGGAGCAAAGCCACCGTGTCTTGTTTGCATCCTTCCTCTGTTTCTGACGCTATGAGGAGATAATCTACGTATTGAAGCAATGCACTGTCTGCAGGTAGATGTAGGTTGCTCAGGTCCGCCTGTAGATTGTAGGGGATTCCGCATACCCCTGTGGGAGACATGTCCATGTGTACATCTTCCCATTGAATGAGAACACGAACCAGTACTGACTGGCTTTGTCCACTGGGACACTAAAGAACGCGTTACTTAGATCTATTACCGAGAACCATTTCGCCTTACTTAGAATTTGGGACAGGATCGTGTACGGATGTGGTACGATCGGTGCGCGGGGCTGGATTGCAGCATTCACCGCTTTCAAATCTTGCACGAATCGCCATTCTACCGGTTCATCCGGTCCGCGTATCTTCTTTACCCGGAAGATAGGTGTTCTAACCGGGGAGTTTTCGCATGGGATTATTACTCCTGCCTTGAGTAGGGAATCGAATACCGGTGTGATTCCATCTACTGCTTCTTTCTTTAGGGGATATTGATGCGCGCATGGCCTATAAGTAGATTTGGGGGTGATCACCACTGGTTGCATGCTGGTTATTAGGCCGACATCATATTTGTTTTTAGCCCAGAGGCCTTCTGGAACTTCAGCCAACTCGGGAATGTCTTGTACATTAATCTTTGCCAGGCACGTTTTATCTAGGCGCTTATATCCTGCTAGGGTTACTGTGCGCTTGGCTTGTACTGTCGCACTATAGGTTAGTCTGTAGGTCACATCTCCGGTCGGTCCTGTCAGTCGGTGGACCCGGGGGTCGTCAGTCGGTTCCCACCCTTGCTTTCCCAGGTGCGATCGCACCCATGGTCCTATGTCACGCCATTTATCCTGTCTACTCTTGGCCAAGGACACATGAGGTGTCGAGCCTGGGACGTCGAAAGGGAAGTCTGCTTCGGGTTTCAGGAAGAATTTTCTTTCATGCACGTTCTCTCGTGTTTCTGGCTCGACGCACACCGCTGCTGCGCATCTGTTCCTGTTCCAAAACACATACTTTATCGTACATTTTTCATTTATCTTGCTCGCCCTAAACCATCTTTCCTCGTACTCAATATCTGGCCCTCGGTGTATGTGTGTGGTACAGTGTAGGTTCTCAACCTTCATGTAACGTGTGTCATCCGGGCACGTTCTCGCTTTTGCAATGTCAAATAATTCCTGATTAATAGAGGGTACTGCTGTTGGGATTAAGTCCCACTGATGATGCATACGTGCCTTGGGGTGGTGTCTCTAGGTGTGTGATGGCTTCCTGTATCAATGCATGCACATTGGGTGTGTGTGTGGTGCGATACTTTCCCTGCTGCTGTCTTCTCTGTCGGTGTCCTCCAGTGCCTGCAGGTTGTCACCTTCCCTGGCCTACGTCGCCCCGCCTACCAATCTGCTTGTTTTTCTCTCTCTGGTGAACATCGTCGGCGTCGACCTTGGTTGCCGCTTTCAGGGCATTCTCGAGCCCAGTCTACTTTCTTCCCACAAATAAAGCATTCGTCTGGTCCGACTTGTCGGTATCTTGCCTTGGAATTTTGGTTTCTTTGTCCTTGGTACCCCCTTCTGCCACCTCTGCTGTCTCTGAATCTTCCTCTGCCTCTTCCTGCCTCCTGGAACAACGTCAGCGTGGCCTCGATGCCACTGTGGTGGGTGTGGACTTCGGTGAGACGAACCAGATAGTCAGGCTGCTTCTGTATATAAGAATTTGTTCTTAGTTGCTTGCCTGGATAAATAAAGGTTAAATAAAAAAAATAAAATAAAAAACCAGATAGTCGTGACAGTTCTCGGTCTTCTCCTGTACACAGGCTGCAATCTTGGCCATGTCCATACGTACTGGAAATTGTTCTTGGAGACGATTTACTATCGCCGTGATGGTGTTTCTGTAGCCAGCATTCGCATGGTTGCCGGAGTCCGTATGTACCAGGCGCAGGGCTGCGGCAGACCATACTCCGGATATCTTGTTCCACCCGGTGCCCATGTGGGACATCAGCAGGCGACGCAGTTCATCGGTGGTGGGGCAGAACTCTCTGCAGGACACTTCTCTGTTCTCTGCCGACGACGGTTCCCCCCCGCCTCGTTCACCTTCGGGAGGTGCGTCGTGGCTTCTTTCATGTCGGCTGCTGTCCACGGTCGGTAGACAAGCTGTGTTTTGCCGTTGCCGGACGGTACTTCTATCATGGGCATGGTGGTGATTATGTCATCGCCGTCGGTCTCATTGGTATAGGTGACGCCGCTTCTGGTGTGTTTGGGGGAGCACAGTGACCCGTGATCCATGGTTGCGAATGGATTGTCCTTGGAGGATGTCTGTGCAGCACCGGCCTGTACACATGAGTATGCTGGCGGTGATCGGGGCTGAAGGCTTTCTTGGAGGGATGGATAGAGGGGTTCAGGAGGCATGATGGCTCGGTCGACTGTGTTGACCCGGCTGGGCTGGTGCCAGGGCAGCGGGCTGGGGCTGGACCGGATCGACCTTAGTGCAAGATGGAACACCGGCAGGATTAGTTGTTCCCTGCCTACTCTGGCGTCTGTCCCTCAACTCTGCTTCCTTGCGCCACATAATAAATGCTGGCCAATCTGTCTTAAATGTATTTTTATCCTTTTTCTTATTCGATCTACGCAAATCCTCATCTTCTTTTGCATGCAGTCTGGCTTCTACCTGGTCTAGCTGTCTTAGACTAAAACTTCTATAAAATTTCTATTTTTTTCTTCTCTAAATCCTCACGCCTAAATTTCACTATGTAATCTCACTAATTCATGAAACAAAAATGTGATAAGAATAAAACAAACAAAACAAAAAAAATGTAAAACCCCACAAAAATAAGATATTATTATAATATATCGATATATATATATGCCTATGTATATATATATATCGATATATATATATACCTATGTATATACAGTATATTGATATAGATATTTAGAAAATAATAATATGTCTAGATGTTTACTAATATGGTCTTTTATCCCTGAAGTCGTGTTCTTGGTTTAATAATCATCTCTGAAATTCCGAGACTATCACGTAGGCCTACTTTCCGCAGAGTACAGTACCTTAGTACTCTCGGTTTAAAAAATATTCGTCAATATTAGTCCAGGTTTCTACTAACCGTCGGTTAAAAAGTCGTATGCTGTGATAAAATAGAGCACACTCTCATGTCACGTCTTGTGTTCTTCCCAACACTTAATGTCTCGGCTAAGATTTCAGAAATGTTTGTAATTAAATGAAAGCTCTTCACCGGTTCTCTCGGATCCTCGGCGTCATCCCGGGGGTCCTCAGGACACGGAGGTTCCTCCTCTCCGCTCGACTGGCGAGGAGGTGTTGAGGCCCGAAAGGGATGATCAGTCAACCAGACGGTGTCCTGAGGCCCGCACGGTCCGACGAGAGGATCCCACTTCTGACACCAAGTTTGTGGTGGAAATCTGTCAACTGATAAGAAACAATTCCGACATCAGTGGATATTAGACCAGTATAGTAGACAACATTTATTGAGTATCGATACATATAATCAGCGCTGATGGGTCGTTCTCAGTCAGACACACTAACAGTGGGGTCTGAGAGCGAAGTAGCCAAAGAGACAAAGGAGTTCGTAAGCTTTATAGTCATTTTCCCGCCCAAACATGGCAGGCTGTGACAGATGATCTATAGGCTCAAAGGGAAAGCTCTCTCCCCCCTTCTCAGACCGTAACGGTCCACAACATAAATCAGGTGTTATTTTATCATGCAAGGGGGCATAGAGACTCCAGAGTTTCCTACGTTATCTACATAATCTACACAGCCAGACCACATCATCCGGGCACAGTGACATACGACTCTTTTGCACGTAAACAGCCCCCAGATGTGCAACACTTTGGAGCATTAGTTCACTTAAGGGTTCGTGGCAACCATAAACCATACACCAGTTTACTTTGAGTTCGTGGCCAGACATTAACCAGGCTGAATGTGTCCTTAATAGGAGATGCTTAGTATAGTGGAGAGAAACATATATGCATACATAATACGTGACTATATTTATGTATGTAATTTTCCATTACATGCCCCAAGTTTCCCTCTAACTCTCACAAAACATGAATGTGTATGTGTGTGTGTGTGTGTGTGTGTTTGAATGATTGTGTGTGAATGAGTGTGTGTCTGTGTGTGCCCACGTTGTATCAAATTAGGGGGAAATTATGTGATTGATTTAGTATTGACAGAGTGTGTGTTTGTGGACATGTGCGTTTGTGTGTGCATGACCATCTATTCACTTAAAACGACAGAATTTGTTTAGTATTGACTGAGTATCTCGACAACATCATGTCCGTTTTCCCAGGGAAATGTGGATAGTAATAACAATAATCATAGTCTGTCATAGTGATCATAGTGTGTGTGTGTGTGTGTGCACGCGTGCATGTATGCCTGCGTGTGTGCGTGCGCGCGCGTGTGTGTGTTTGTGGACATGTGCGTGTGTGTGTGTGTGTGCATGTCCATCTACAGTATTGACTTAAAACGATAGAATTCGTTTAGTATTGACTGAGTATCTCAACAACATCATGTTCGATTTCCCAGGGAAATTTGGATCATAATAATAATCATAGGAGGTGTGTGTGTGTGTGTGTGTGTGTGTGTGTGTGTGTGTGTGTGTGTGTGTGTGTGTGTGTGTGTGTGAGTTCGTGCTTGTATGTATGTATGTGTGTATCATCCATCATCCTCAGCCAGCAACAGACGGTGATGTATGATAGTTGGTTTTGTCCGGAGGAGAAGACGTGATATTTCTGGCTCCTTATCGAGGAACACTTCCCCCAGTCTCAGCATCGTTCATGAAGAGAGATATGCGGCCGCGCGATGCTTCACATAAACCTCCTCATCCAGACGGCATGCAGATGCGAGTGCTATGATGCACATTCACATTCCGCTGGCCGTATATATATATATATATATGGCTGCCGCTAATGTTATTCTTTGGCAGTGATTGAGCATCATCATACATGCTAATGGGCGAGAGACCCTGATGAGTCCCATCAACGACGCACGCCAGTGATTCATTCCGAACTGTCGGAAAAACAGAGTCCGACAGAATGGAATAGAAATGGATGGATTTTGCAGGCACGGATAGATGAGTCCAGCCGTTAGAATGGAATCGAAAAATAGATCGTAATGGAACGGAACGGAACAGAATGTCAACAAGTATTTTTATTTAACGCAATGAAACACAACAATGGTGTTAGAATATGTTGGCAATATATCAATAGAATATTTATATTTTTATATGAGACGAGATCTTAGATTTTGTATATCGTAATATCGTGATGCGGTATAAGTCTTGCCTTTTCCCAGTTTTAAAGGCTCCATTATACTCAAGGCGTTTTCTGAATTTAGCAGACTGAAAAATAACTAATTTGTCAAGCATTTAAAGAGACATATTATACTAGCAGGTGTGAGTGTGATTAGCCATTCCAAGCGGTTTCAAAAACTAGTTGGAATGGCCCCACTTGATGTCAAGTGGGGCCATTCCAACCAGTTTTTGAAACCGCTGGAATGGCTAATCACGCTCACACCTGGTGGTATAATAGAAGTCTGTTAATTTCCACAGGAGGCTTTACAATGTGGTTATTTCATGTTAACTACTTAACCAAGCATGAGGTCCATCCATCCATCCATCCATCCATACATTCTCTTCCGCTTATCCGGGACCAGGTTGCGGTGGCAGCCGGCTAAGCAGGGCCCCCCAGGCTTCCTTCTCGCCAGCCACACTCTCTAGTTCCTCCTGGGGGATCCCGAGGCGTTCCCAGGCCAGATGAGATATATAATCCCTCCAGCGGGTTCTGGGTCTGTCCTGGGGTCTGCTCCCAGTCGTGCCTTGGAAAACCTCTAAGGGGAGGCGCCCGGGGGGCATCCTAATCAGATGCCCGAACCACCTCAGCTGACTCCTTTTGACGCGGAGGAGCAGCGGCTCTACTCTGAGATCCCTCCGGATGTCTGTGCTCCTCGACCTATCTCTAAGGCTGAGGAAACTCATTTTGGCCGCTTGTATCCGCGATCTCATTCTTTTGGTCACTAAAGGAGGAACAATGCAGATTCCATCCTGGCCGTGGAACAGTGGACCAGCTCTTTACCCTCGCAGGGCTGTTGGGGGGGGCATGGGAGTTTGCCCATCCAGTCTACATGTGCTTTGTGGACTTGGAGAAGGCTTATGACCGTGTCCCCCGGGGAATCCTGTGGGGGGTACTACGGGAGTATGGGGTCCTTGTATGAACAAAGTGCGAGCTGCGTCCGTATTCTCGGCACAAAGTGAAGCACATTCTCAGTTGGTGTTGGACTCAAGGCGCAGCCCAGGTGAGGAGAGTGTCCGGTTTGGGGACCTCAGAATTGCATCTCTGGTCTTTGCAGATGATGTGGTTCTGTTGGCTACATCAGACCAGCATGCACTGGGGCGGTTTGCAGCTGAGTGTGAAGCGGTCGGGGATGAGAGTCAGCACCAGCACTCCAAGTCTGAGGCCATGGTTCTCTGCTGGAAAACAGTGGAGTGTTCCCTCCGGGTTGGGAATGAGTTGCTGCCTCAAGCGAAGGAGTTCAAGTATCTCGGGGTCTTGTTCACGAGTGAGGGCAAAATGGAGCGGGAGATGGACAGACGGATTGGTGCAGCATCTGCAGTAATGCGGGCGCTGTACCGGTCTGTTGTGGTGAAGAGGGAGCTGAGCCGGAAGGCGAAGCTCTCGATTTACAGGTCCATCTACGTTCCAACCCTCACCTATGGTCACAAGCTTTGGGTAGTGACCGAAAGAATGAGATCGTGGATACAAGCGGCCGAAATGAGTTTCCTCCGCAGGGTGGCTGGGCTCAGCCTTAGAGATAGGGTGAGGAGCTCAGACATCCGGAGGGAGCTCGGAGTAGAGCCGCTGCTCCTCCGCATCGAAAGGAGTCAGCTGAGGTGGTTCGGGCATCTGATTAGGATGCCCCCCGGGCGCCTCCCTTTGGAGGTTTTCCAGGCACGTCCAACTGGGAGGAGACCCCGGGGCAGACCCAGAACCCGTTGGAGGGATTATATATCTCGTCTAGCCTGGGAACGCCTCGGGATCCCCCAGGAGGAACTAGAGAGTGTGGCTGGGGAGAAGGAAGCCTGGGGGGCCCTGCTTAGCCGGCTGCCACCGCGACCCGGCCCCGGATAAGCGGACGAGAATGGATGGATGGATGTACAGTATATATATCATGATATATATCGTCATCGAGATATTGAATGACCAACATATCCGGATAGAAGACTTAGGGCCATATCGTCCAGCCGCCCGATGTGTACGACAAACCCAAAAGGCTCAACCAAACACTCCAAGGAGCCCCGAGGTCACCCATTATGCGCCTGATCCACACGTCCGCTCCGCCACGCTCCATATCACATAGTTCACAACCAACCACCAAAAGGCCACAAAATTAATGAAGCACTTTCTTATCCCATTAAAATAACTGCCATCTGTGGAAAGGCAGCAGGAGGACGAGGAGTAGAGGTGTTATTAAGGTGAGGTGGGGTGGTGGGGTGGTGGGAGAGAGAACGTTCCCTCCCTCACTCCTCCAGTCTCTCTGACGACGACGGCACCATTTGACAGCGTAATGGCTCCCCTGCCCGCGCCAGCCCCGTGTCCAAAGCTTCCCCGCGTCGCAGGAATGATTTCGATTCCAGGAATGATTATCCGGAATGATTCTCCGGAGTAACTCATTTTTCATTTTTTTGTGTTCTTTTATTTATATATGTATTTTTAAATATTATATATATGTGTGTGTGTGTGTGTGTGTGTGTGTGTGTGTGTGTGTGTGTGTGTGTGTGTGTGTGTGTGTGTGTGTGTGTGTGTGTGTGTGTGTGTGTGTGTGTGGGTGGGGGAGGGGGGGTTATTAGTTGTTTTAGTTATATATTCATTCATTTGTGTATTTTGTGGTTTATGTGTTTACTGGGTAGTGATCATCAGGGAGATGGATGGAACTCCTTTCAGCAGTGGAGCAGTGGAGGTGTTTGGCTCCTGTCAGCGTTCCGGCAGGTTCCACCATAAACTCATCAAAGGGGCTGTAAACCTGCTGCCCTGTTGGACTTGTACACCTTAGGGCCGATGATAGCGATCCGAGTTATGAATATACAGGATATATATAATATCAGGAGAAACGTTTCTTTGCGTGTTCACAGCCGGTCGGCTCTTATGTTTGTGTTCCATCTGCTGTGTGGTGGAGAGGCGCAGATGCTTTCAGCAGCGGTGGGGAGCGGGTCATGAGAAGCAGAGGACGAACGACGACTAGAGAGAGAGGGAGAAAGAGATGGAGAGAGGGGGAGAGGGAGAGAGGGAGAGGGGGAGAGGGAGAGGGGGAGAGAGAGAGGGGGGAGATGGAGGGAGATAGTGGGGGAGAGGGAGAGAGAGAGGGGGAGATGGAGGGAGATAGTGGGGAGAGGGTGAGGGGGAGAGAGAGAGAGAGAGAGAGAGAGAGAGAGAGAGAGAGAGAGAGAGAGAGAGAGAGAGAGAGAGAGAGAGAGGGGGAGAGGGAGAGAGAGACAGAGAGAGAGAGAGAAGGAGAGGGGGAGAGGGGGAGAGGGAGAGGGAGAGGGGGGGGATGGAGGGAGATAGTGGGGGAGACGGAGAGGGGGGGAGAGAGAGAGAGAGAGAGAGAGAGAGAGGGGGAGAGGGAGAGACAGAGAGAGGGGGAGGGGGAGGGAGAGACAGAGAGGGAGAGAAGGAGAGGGGAGAGGGAGAGGACGAGAGGGGAGAGGGAGAGAGGGAGAGGGAGAGGGGAGAGGGAGAGAGGGAGAGGGAGAGAGGGGGGGGGGAAGGGGGAGAGAGGAGAGAGAGGGAGAGAGGGGAGAGGGAGAGAGAGTGGGAGACAGAGGGATAGAGGGAGAGAGGGAGCGGGAGAGAGAGAGGGAGACAGAGGGATAGAGGGAGAGGGAGAGAGAGAGAGGGAGACAGAGGGATAGAGGGAGAGAGAGAGAGGGAGAGAGGGAGAGAGGAGAGAGAGAGAGGGGAGAGGGAGAGAGTGAGGAGCGAGAGAGAAGAGAGAGAGCTTCGACGTGAGAGCGGCCAAAAAAAACCATAACACTCAGTCGTGACGTGATGCACAAAGCCTGCATGTGTGTGTTGTGTGTGTGTGTCTGTCTGTAGTATGCACGTGTGTTGGTGTGTGTGGTGTGTGTGTGTGTGTGTGTGTGTGTGTGGTGTGTGTGTGTCTGTAGTATGCACGTGTGTGTGTGTGTGTGTGTGTGTGGTGTGTGTGTGTCTGTGTGTGTGTGTGTGTGTGTCCACCCTCCTACTGTTTGGCATGTTGTTTGAACAGTGGCTCACAAGTTCCCACTCAGAGAGACGAGCGGTCAGCAAGTGACTGGGAGGGAGAGGGAGACCAGGGGTGGGGGGGTGGGGGGGGGTGGAGGGGCTGTTTTATATCACTGATGCTTGTTTCCTGAATAATCTGCACTGTTTCTCACACCACTCCCTGGGGGTGCATGGGAGACCGGGGGTCTGGGGGGTCCTGTGAGAACTGACTACTGTAGAGGCTCCGGGGGAGGGCCGGGACGCACATACACACATACACACACACACACACACACACACACACACACACACAGAGGTGTGTGTGTGTGTGTGTGTGTGTGTGTGTGTGTGTGTGTGTGTGTGTGTGTGTGTGTGTGTTGGGAGGGAGGGAGCTCAGAGCAGTGGGCGAGGGGGAATGCCAATGTGGCAGGTTGCCTTCCAATCGATAGCAAAGTTCACTGTAGCAAATATTGTATCCAGATGGATTTGTGACAGCTATATTAAGACACAGAATAATGAGAAAAAGCTTTCTGGAGTTTGTAAATGGCAACGTATAATCTTTTTTGGGGGGGCTGATGAAGGAGACACAGTGTGCCACAAGCGGAACAATGAAGACGTCGGCCGCTTGGCGCCCATTAGTCATTCAAGCGTCAACTCTTTTAGCATCTTTTAGCTTTTTAGCGTCACACCAGTCAATGTTTAGGAAGTAGGCTTCCATTGGCCATGCATGCTTTGATCGATGGACGTCTTTATTCCTTTTACAAAAATCCCCAGACGACGTTCATTCTTTCATTCCCCCAGAAACAAACAAACACAAACAATCCTCCCGGAAAATAAGGAACAAGCAAGAAGAAAATGGAGGCCAAAGTGTGTTCCAGATGTCGCCCCCCCCCCCCCCCCCCCCCCACCCAGAGCACTCTCTCTCGTTCTCTCTCTCTCTCTCTCTCTCTCTCTCTCTCTCTCTCTCTCTCTATCTCCCTCTCCCTCGCCCTCTCTCTTCCACTGCCCCCCTCCTCTATCCTCCCCCTGCCTCTCGATGTTCCTCCAAATCTCCCTTTGCCTCTCCCACTCTCCCCATTCTCTCATTCTCTCTCTCTCTCTCTCCCTTTCCCTCCCCCTTTGTCTCCCTCTCCAACCCTCCTTCCCTCTCTTTCCATCCCCCCCACCCTTCTCTCCCTCTCCATCCCCCCCCCCACCTTTCTCTCCCTCTCCATCTCCACCCACCTTCACCTTCACTCCCCCCCAATCCCCACTGTATTGTTGTCATGATACCTTGGGTCTTCGGCACACCCAGCCCAGCCCAGCCCGGCGACACCCCGCAAACGCCCGGTTGCCGTGCCGATGGGCTCACCGACCCAACCATGGCCCAGGCCAGGTGGATGCAGGTGGACCCCATGCCGACTCCCTCAGCTCCTCATTTTGTTCTATTCTGTGCAGTTCCATTGACTTTTGTGGGGGGGAGTCCAGATGGGAGGCGGGCGGGCACTCCAGGCGTTTTTTTTCTTTTCCTCCATTTCTTTCTGTATTTTCCAAGGAAACTTCCGGCGATGCGCTCTGCCGGCTTGCCTTCCCCTCGCACTCCCACTGTGCGGATGAAAAGCGATGTTGAAATGCGGTCGATTTTGCCGTCGCTCTGCTGTTGTTTGACTTTGAAGTCTCCAACAGCCCCCTGCTGACGCAAGCATCACACAGACATCACGCTCATATCTGGGGATATCTACAGTATATATCTCTAGAGGTATAGTGTATATATATATATATAGAGAGAGAGAGAGGTAGATGCTATACATCGATTTCATATCTCCATCCACACATATACAGTATACGTACAGTGTGTGTGCAAAGTGCAACGGTAAAGTAACATGCATGTGAGAGGAGGAGGAACATGCATGTGTGCATTTCACGCAACGCACAAACGCACATACAATGTACAATGCGCATATACTAAACACGCACACAATACAATGTGCACATACTAAACACGCACACAAAACAATGTGCACATACTAAACACGCACACAAAACAATGTGCACATACTAAACACGCACACAATACAATGTGCACATACTAAACACGCACACAATACATGTGCACATACTAAACACGCACCACCAACTACAGTATGCATATACTAAACACACCCCCAATACAATTTGCACATACTAAACACGCACACAAAACAATGTGCACGTACTAAACACGCACACACACACACACACACACACACACTACACACACACACGCACGCATACATATACTACACACACACACATGGACAAGCAAGACACGGTGCACGATTGATGCCACAAAGAAGAAGGTAAATAATGCGCGGCAGCCTGCGGAGGTTCCAGCGAGAGAGCCATTTGAAAGCCTGACCTTTGGGTGGGTGGGCGAGAGCGCAGCGTGTGCATTCATTGACACGGTTTAAAATGCGCCCCACAGAGCCGCCACGTGTGGCCAGGAGGGATCACCGGGCCGAGAGTGAACAAAACAAAACACAAATCCATAAAAAATTATATATATATATATATATATTATACCTCTATATATATATCTGTACTTCAGAATATGGTAATGCCAAAAGTCTCCCCCCTTTCATTTAAATTCAGCACGGGCGTCAGAAGATCTGCGTGTCCCGTTGGTCGTCTCTTCGGTCCAGCGGGAGGGAGTTGCGTTGCGGCGTATTTTTAACAGCGTTTGTTTTGGGACCGCGCCACACAATCGCCTTTCGCAAATAGCCGAGGATTTATTATCAGCCACTGGACGGCTGGATTTTAGTGTTCTTTGCACGGCCCCCCCGTCTATTGTCCAATCCACGTCGTTGTTTATAGCGCCGATAGGAAGTCCAGGCCGCCGGTCGAACCTGGCCCCACTCTCGCTCAGCTGTTTTAAACAAAACCTCTTACGCTGTGAATATTTGTTTCCCACCTGTTCTACCCCGAGCAATTATGCATTCGTGTTTGACTGCTCAAATACTGCAATCTCCCGGGAGGGAGGGAGCGGCAGAGTTCAACAACTGGATCCACACACACACACACGCGCACGCACACACACACACACACACACACACACACACGCACGCACACACACCGCGCAGTGTACAGATCGGACGTGTTGCATCAGGTCAAACACATGCATATGAAATGACAGCTGTAGGCTATCAGACTTAATAATGTCAATAATGTTGTCCATTGTTGGGCTTTGATACGAGGCCATTCTCTGTTTAATCATGAACACGAGCGCTTTCGTTTACGGACCCTTCCGGAGCAGCCAGCATCCAGAAGTAAAAAAAATAAATAAATAAAACCCCGCAAGAACGAATCTACTTCTCTATCTCCTGAGACTTCTCTGATTTTGTTAGAAATATTGGAAGGAGGGAGAAGAGATGGAATACCTGCTCACACACCCGTGATGCGTCGTGAGTCGTGCTTCCCATCCTGTGGCGAATGAGGAAACATATGTAGACTGCGGTCAATAAATAGCAATATGTACACTCAATCAATACATCGTCTCAGTCTGTCAATCTCTCTGCCTATCAATAGATATAGAAGTACGATACGAACATGAATGTGTGTGTGTGCGTGTGTGTGTGTGTGTGCGTGTGTGTGTCTGTGTGTGCGTGGATGTGTGTGTGATGGTGTGTGTGTGTGTTCGAGGATGTGGCGAGGCAGCGTAACCCAATTCACCCACAAATACGAGCTATCATGTCCATTTTCCCATGCCTGGCGCGCGAGACTAATTTGCCTCCGCCATCGATACGAAAAATACATCTTTTGTGTGGGAAATAGAATTATTCAAAATGATGGGAACACAGAATCACATCAGCTGGGTGGGGTGGGTGAGTGGGTGGGGGGGGGGGGGGGGGGTTGGGGGGGGGGGGTGGGACAGCTGCCTGCAAGAGACAAATAGCGCTTGTAATATGGATGAGATCCAATGGGAGCGGAGGCCAAAACAAGGCGGAGGTGGTTTTTGTTTCATAGTGAAGTTTTGGACACGGGCGGCGTGTTGACAACACCATTGTGTTACACTAAATTGGGATGAGGCTGCTGTTGTTGTTCTATCTCCTCGAGACATCCCTCTCTCTCTGCCTCTCTCTCTCTCTCTCTCTGTCTCACTCTCTCTCTGCCTGTCTCTCTCTCTCTGTCTCTCTGTCTCTGTCTGCCTCTCCAACACGTATTCATGTCGCCTCACTCTCTTCTCTCGCCTGTTGGAGATCAAGGCTACCGCACGACCGCTTTGAGACGACTTTCAATAGAAGTTTGGGTTGGGAAGTTTTCTCTTTTGCGTCGACAATATTAATGATTCCGGAAGTTTACCCACCCGGGTTCTCTCTCTATCAATATCTCTTTGTCTCCCTCTGTCTGTCTCTCTCTCTCTCTCTCTCTCTCTGTATCCCTGTCTCTGTCTCTCCGTCTCTATCTCTGTCTTTGTCTCTGTCTCTTTCTCTGTCTCTCTCTGTCTCTGTCTCTGTCTCTCTACCTCTCTCTCTGTCTCTCTCTGTCTCTGTCTCTGTCTCTGTCTCTCTACCTCTCTCTCTGTCTCTGTCTCTGTCTCTCGCTCTGTCTCTCTCGCTCTGTCTCAATTAAATTTCAATTTCAATTTAAAGAGCTTTATTGGCATGGCAAACGTACATTTACATTGCCAAAGCGAGTCGTAAATACAATCAAATGTATAAATATGAGTCTCTGTCTCTCTCTCCGTCTCTGTCTCTGTCTCTCCGTCTCTGTCTCTCTACCTCTGTCTCTGTCTCTGTGTCTCTCTCTCTGTCTGTCTCTGTCTGTCTATCTCCCTCTTTCTCTCTCCTCTCTCGCTTTCCTTCCTGATTTCTCTTCTCTTTATTCTTCATTCTTTGTTCCATTCTAGGTGCAATAAAACCTCTGCAACACATTTTCACGACACTACACGATGCTTATTTATGTTGTATTATGTGTGTATTGTTACGACAGCGCAGCCTTTCATTTTATCCCCCCTTTGTTTGCTCAAAATGACCATGACAATAAATGTAATTTGCTGAAGTTCTGGGCGATCGCGAGTGCAGTTGGAACACACCGCAGACAATACGGCACTTAAAGCAACCTCCTGTTCATTTGTGTTGAATGTGAGGCCCATCAACTGTGCAGTTCATATTCAGCGGCTGGGGGGAGAAAACAACAACATTCTACTGTTGTTCTTGTCATTATGGGACAATTAAAGGTTTTCCTTACGGTTTCCCCAGAAGTCCAGATGCCTGGGCGTCTGGAGAGTGTCAGACCTCAGTCTGTCTGTCTGTCTGCCTATCTGTCTGCCTGTCTGTCTGTCTGGTCTGTCTGTCTCTCTGTCTCTCTGTCTAGCATAGACTTGTTGAGTCCTTTTCAATAAAGTCCCATATTCTGTGTCGAGGCACAACTGGGTTAAAGTACATTTGATTCAAGATTCAAGTGTATTGGTCACATACACATACAGGAATTGCAGTGAAATGAAAAGTGGCGATGCTCAGCGGTTACGTGCAAAAGAATAATAATACAGATAACACAAATTGGAGGGATCAGAATCAGAATATTTACAATATTTACAGCAAAAAAGACGAACAGAATGGGAAATATTAAGAAATATATAAAAAGGCAGGTACAAATCAAAAAATATGACAAAATATAGAATAAAGTGAGTCCACACCCATGTATGTTCTGCATGTATGTATGTCATAACTCTGTAATAAGTTATGTAGTAAACCTATGGAGTGCATGTACTGTGTACTGGCTATGTGTGTATGTGGGTGTGTGGGGTGGTGTGCATGGGAGGGGGGCAGTGTGTGTAAGTCCTCTGATGTTGTTGTGTCCTCCTAATCAGGCAATCAGCTGTCCTCCGCAATCAGCTCCGTAGCTTTGGAGACGTTCAGCACGAGGCTGTTTTCCTGGCACCCGAGGTTAGCGTCTTCCTCTAGGTTAGGCCGTCTCATCGTTTGCCGGAGATCAGGCCCACCACCTCTGTGTCATCTGCAAACTTGACGTGTTGGTGTTGGAGCTGAACCTGGCCACAGTCATGTGTGTACAGTAGGGGTGTAACGGTACACAGAAGCCACGGTTCGGTACGTACCTCGGTTTTGGGGTCACGGTTCGGTTACGAGTTCGGTACAACAGGAAAAAAGCAACAAAAATCCCAAATGCATAAGGCTAGGTTTCTTTTCATTTATTTTGAACAGACAGTAGTGCAAGTTATACTTAGTTCCACCTAGTGTCGTATAGTCCCCCCTGAGATAGTTGGTACAGCCTGGCCCTGTAGTGTATCAAGCAGTAAACACAACAGTGAACATACACTCTTGCAGTCGGTCATATTTCTATGTAGGGCTGATAAAAAAAACAAAAAGCAATTGGTCACAATCAGCTACAAAACTGAAAAGCATCTCTTATGTTTATAAAAGTACAAAATAAATAGAATACAAAATAAAACTTGTACAGTGTTTTCAATTTGTTCCACTTAAGCTATATTTTAAACATTTCAAAGCTTAAGCCCAACCCTCCCAAAAAAGACAGGAGGAAAACAAAACCTGCTAGTAGGGAGGTACTGAGGTAGCAGGCCAGGTACAGCCAGGTAGTATTGCAAACTCGGCAACCTTTGGTAACTTCATTATAAAAATAAAGAACTCAAACTTTTCCATATGCTGTATTATACAGTTAAATGTAAACAGCAAACATACACTGTCCCATAGGACATGTTTTATGTTGGATTGATGTCAAACAAAAAGGTTCAATTAAGCTCCAAAACTGAGAAAGCAGCTCTCATGTTCTGAAAATACTACTAAATAAATAATAACAAGGAGTGTTTCAATTATTTCGGGCCTAGGGCTGATGCAAAATAAAAAGCAAACAGAACTGAATAACATCTCCTGGTGTGAAAATACAAAATATGTCAAATATGAGATAAAATACAATCAGTGCCTTTAGGAGTAATGTATCACATTTGTGATTAACTTGTGAATCTGAAAGGTCATATGCATCTCTTAAAGGTACTCAAGCTTCATCTCTCTTTACAGATCTCCATCGCCGCTGTAGTCCACTGAGAACCCGACATTTCCCACACAGCTGATTTGAAAGTAGCAGGCGGGTCTTCTAGCTCCTGTGTCTCAGTTGCACTCATAGTCATAGTCAACGTGAAAGCGTCCGCTTCATCTTGTTTGGTCTTCTTCTGCTGTTCTTGTTCCTTAATGGCGGTCGGCAAACAGCGTTTATGTGCTTTATCGCCACCTTCTGGATTGGAGTGTGACTCAGACGTATTCGTCGTATGGCTGCACGTACCGAACCGTGACGTCCGTACCGTGAAGTCGCGGGACGAATACACGTACCGTTACACCCCTAGTGTACAGGGAGTACAGTAGGGGGCTGAGGACGCAACCCTGGAACACAGGATCCCCTATGTTCAGGGTGAGGGGTCTGGAGGTGTGTCTGCCCACCCTGACCACCTGGGCCCTGTTGGTTAGGAAGTCCAGGATCCAGGCGACACAGGGGGGTTGTTCACTTCCAGCTCAATCAGCTTGCCAGCCAGTCTGGTGGGAACAATGGCGTTGAACTAAGGTCATTAAACATCATTTTCACACAGCCCCCTTCCGACTGTCAAGATGACAGAGGGAGCTGTGCATTACCTGGGAGCAGGGGTGTGCTGGGAAGAAAGAAATACGTCCCTGGACCGGTGGACCGTAAAAATGCTATGACGTTTTGAGCGGCCCTGTGTGCGTCTTCACCGGCCCTCTCTGTGTTCCTGTTATTCCTGAACATTCACGCAGCACGCGTGAATGTTCCGGGACTCACTGTCCACGAGAACAGCGTTGCTGGCCACTTGAGGAGGCTGGTGCCCAAACAGTGTGTCCATCTTTTTACATGTGAAAGCCTGAGCCTCTAACACCTGCTTCCTCTTTTCTCAAAAAAATTTCGGCCCCGCCTTTACTTACTTTGACATTTTCCCATGCCCACGCACGGGCATCACTGCAATGACAGGAACACAGACACGCACACAGGGCCACTTAACGTTATATCAGCATTATATATATATATTTTTCCACCGGTCCAACCAGGATTTGTCCCAGTATGCCCGATGGCCAGTACACCACTGCCTGGGAGACAGCATCGTCTGGGGATCTGTTTGGCCGGTAGGCGAACTGCAGCGGGTCCATGGAGGGAGGTAAGAAGGCGCAGATGTAGTCCTTGATCAGCCTCTCAAAACATGTCATGACCACCGAGGTGATGTCCACCGGTCGGTAGTCATCTAGGCACGCCGGAGAGGCCGTCTTGGGGACAGGGACGATAGTGGACCACTCGAAGCAGGCTGGCGCCACGGACTCCAGCCAGGGAGAGGTTGAATATTGTGGTGAACACCGGAGCTAGCTGGTTAGCGCAGGTCTTCAGTCCTCGTCCAGATATGCCGTCAGGACCTGCAGCTTTCCTGGTGTTCACCCTCATCAGAGCCCTGCTCACGTCCTGCGCGGTCACAGAGAGAGTGCGCTCGTACCTTCAGTTGTTGCTCGCCTCGAACCGAGCATAGAATGAGTTCAGATCATCCACTATTGATGCGTCGGCACTTACAGTTGAGGGGGATCCACCCCGGTATATTCAGATACTGTACTAAGCTATATTTAAACACCTTTCTAGCTATATCAATAAAATATATAATATTATATTGTTAATGTAATATCAAATTATGCTATTTATTAGTTTATTTTTTGTCTGTTCTGATATATTTTTTTGACTGCCCAATCTCCGGCCGGTGTATCCTCCTCATCACAGGTAGGCTTCCTCCACCAAACACATGCTCACACACACAGCTATGAAAACACACACAAAGACAGACACACACACACACACACACACAGACACACACACACACACACACACACACACACACACAGACAGACAGACACACACACACACACACACACGCAGACACACACACACACACATCTATGAGGACACACACCGACGAACACATACACACACCTATGAAAACACACAAACATACACACACACACACACACATGCACACACACACACACACACACACACACACACACACACAGAAACACGCATCTATGAGGACACACACACCTATGAACACACACACACACGCCTGTGAACACACACCCAGATACACACCCACAAACACACTTATTTACACACATAGATGAGGAGCTGTAATTCCCCGTGAGGAGGTACTAGATGATTTAATTAAGCACTTCACAGTCTGTTGTTTCTGCTCCAGGATAAGCATAGCACACTGTGTCATGATGAGGTACAAGCCACCATGTAATGAGAATATACCGTATATATAGTATATACGGTATATATATATATATATATACTATAGTTGTCACAGCAATACTCTAACAGTATATATTAATAGAGAACTAACATTCGTTGGATTTCCAAGCATGAAATCTGTAATGTTTATAATGCTATATGCTAAATATTTTTTTTTAAATATATCTTCATTTACAGATTATTACCGTGTCTGTCATTATATTATGATGCCATTGTTATGTTATTATCATATAACTGTGTGCTAAAGGACATTACATTTAGGAGGGCATGCATGTTTAAATGGTTTTAAATTAGATATAAGCACCTAATCACTCTCTTTTGTAAGAACAACTATTCCTGGCTTATAATTGGCCAGACGTTTGTCATGTTCAAACTCACACACACACACACACACACACACACACACATACAGTATACACACCTGTGTGTGTGTGTATGCAGAGAAAAATGAATATAAGCCTGCCGGTTGCTCTAGCAACAAGACACAGTATTTTAAGCGTACAATTTCAGTTACAAATTACATACATGTTGTTTTCTTCATGTCGGTATCGAGTCACGAGTCATATGTGTGTGTGTGTGGGCAGAGGTTGTTGATAACAACCTCTGCCCACACACACACACACACACACACACACACACACACACACACACACACACACACACACACACACACACACACAACACCACACACACACACACACACACACACACACAAACTCTGGGATATTATTGTTTACACATCCGGAACATAAAACCCTGTGGGCGTGACCCTGCTGTCGCCAATGCAAATTACATCATGGCTCTAATAATCATGGCTGCCCATAATATCTCTCTCTCTCTCTCTCTCTCTCTCTCTCTCTCTCTCTCTCTCTCTCTCTCTCTCTCTCTCTCTCTCTCTCTCTCTCGCTCTGTGCTAGGAATGAGTGATGATTGCGCTCCGTCATAATGAGCTACCGGAAAATAGATATATCAGTACAAATTGTTTTCCAGGGAAATGTCCCTGGTGTTGGACGCTGGAGTGTGTGGCCCTGTCTCGTTCCAACATGGCTGCCGGCCCGCCCCGGCAGCTACTCTCACTCCTAATTACTCTTCATTAGCCGCCCCCCCCACCCCCCCCATCTCATGGAAACCCTTTTCCCTCAAAGAAGCAGTGCTGCTCATCGCGAAACCATGTGACATGTCGCCAATCACACGCCTGTGCATTTGTGTGTGTGTGTGTGTGTGTGGTGGGTTTTTTTTCCCACACATTTGTACATTGTTATTCAGATGAGTAATGATAATCACCTGTCAAATTGCTTTATTACAGGTAATGGAAGAGAGGGGGAAGGGCGGGGGTGTGGTGGGGGGGTGGAGGGGACACGAAGGCGGGTGGGCAGCCGGTGAGTCACCACAGGTGGTCGGGGAGGGGCGGGGGGGGGGGGGGGGGGGGTGTAATGAAGCTAGCGCTGAATAGACAAATGTCAGTGTGAAGAGGGTAGGTGGGTGGGGGGGGGGTGATGATAAACATGGCCATGTGGGTCCCTAGCTATCTAGAAATGAGCTCACTGCGGACGTGGATGCAGGCACGTCCATCCGCCCATGCACACACGCACGCACACGCACGGGCACACACACATTTTGCAATTCTGCCATGAATGCAACCCTGACAACGACACCTGCATGTGTAGAGAAGCAAAAGGCGTAGACACACACACACACACACACACACACACACACACACAGGCACAGGCGTGCACACACACACACACACACACACACACACACACACACACACACACACACACATACACACATACACACACGCTGTCATGAAAATAAAAAGAGCCTAATTCGACCAGGTCATCACCAGAGCATCCTCTCCTAGTCTCCATTATTTATAATTAATTCCTCACTGTATATCAGTATGATCGGCTGCATCTCATCGCCGTGGCGATGTGTGTCGGCGGACAAGCTCAGCTGGGAGGCCCGTGGAGAGATGGATGTGGACCCTGACCCGGTGACCCGTTCCCAGGGGTGAGGGGGGGGGACTCCTCCACCAGCTGGTTCTCCTTCCACTGGTGGGCCGACAGGAGTGGCCGGTATCCTCCCACTCCTGTCACTGGTGCTGCTGCAGAGACATAATGGATGCCTGGGTGTGTGCACGTATGTATGTACCATATGCATGTATGTATATATGTACATATGTATATATGTATGGATGTATATATGGATGGATGTATATATGCATGTATGTATATATGCATGTATGTATGGATGTATATATGTATGGATGTATATATGGATGGATGTATATATGTATGGATGTATATATGTATGGATGTATATATGGATGGATGTATATATGTATGGATGTATATATGGATGGATGTATATATGCATGTATGTATATATGCATGTATGTATGGATGTATATATGTATGGATGTATATATGGATGGATGTATATATGTATGGATGTATATATGGATGGATGTATATATGGATGGATGTATATATGTATGGATGGATGGATGTACATACGCCACTCCAACTCAAGTAGTATGGCACATTGTGGACATGTGCTCATTAATGCACACACAGGCATGCACAGCAACACTGTGCGTACACGTACACACACACACACACACACACACACACACACACACACACACACACGCACATACATGCTCACAGATTTGGAGACAGGTGCTGAGTGTACTGTCAGAGAAGAACGCGCTCCCAGGGGAAGCGTTTCGCCGGCTGTGGACAATAGCCGGCTCTGGCCGTCCAGTCCCGGAGTCCAGCAGAATATGCTAGCGGTAATGGACACCACAGGGGAACTGGTACTGTCCTCCTCCTCCTCCCCCTCCTCCTCCCCCTCCCCCTCCTACTCCTCCTCCTCCTCCTCCTCTTCCTCCTCCTCAACAAGCATGATGCTGAGGACCAGTATTATATATGGACAGAGAAGACCGACAGAGAGGTGGAGGGAGAGAGGGAGAGAGAGATAGATGTATAAAGAGAGAGAGATATGGATAGAGAGATAGAGAGAGAGAGAGAGAGAGAGAGAGAGAGAGAGAGAGAGAGAGAGAGAGAGAGAGAGAGAGAGAGAGAGAGAGAGAGAGAGAGAGAGAGAGAGAGAGAGAGAGAGAGATAGATAGATAGATAGATAGAGATAGATAGATGGGTACAAAACAAATAATCCTAATAAATAGAAGCTTGTGTTAACAACTTTCACAGCTAAATAAAACGATGTCCCTCACTTGATATGATTTGCTTACCGCCGACCAAAAGTGATCATCATCCTGTTTCCTCAAAACTAATGTGTTCAGCAACGGTGCAGCGGACAGGAAGTAAACAAAGGCCTCCACGGAACACGGAGTCCCTGTTACCGTGCTGCTTGACACACACACACACACACGCACGACACAGCACGGGGCCACTTTATGGACAGATGGATGGTCACTGATAAGGCTTCTCTCTGTTCTCTCTCTCTCTCTCTCTCTCTCTCTCTTTCTCTCTCGCTCTCTCTCTCTTCTCGGACCCCTGGTTTGACCGCACTTACGGCACGGTGTGAACTGTACGCAGTCGGCCTCGTCGCGTTGATGCGAGACCCTCCCCCCACGATCGCCTGAGTTCACGTGAGGTTTCTCCTCCGTCCCATCGAAAAATCTCTTCAAAAATGTTCAGACCAATCAGCACCTGGAGGGGGCGGGGGGGGGGGGGGGTTCTCAGGAGAGGCCCAGCCCGGCGAATTAAAAAAACACCCAATGGGCACCGCTCGAGGAAAAGTGTAGGCTTTTCTCAGATTAGAACACGTTTTCGCATTGATATTCGTCACACGTGTGCAAAACGTGAACGTTAGGATCAGGGTGGTGTGATTGCCGACTATAGCTGTTCACCACCAGGTACTGGACAACAGACAGTACAATACAATACACGCCATGCAGGGGCAGAAATAGAAAGAGTCACTTATTATTGTTGTTGTTGTTGTTGTTGTTGTTGTTGTCTGTTTCAGCCAACGAGGAAAGGCTGAAGTGACACCTGGTCCTCTGAGTATGTGCTGCATTCAACAGGCCGCCGTGGCTCCTCCTGCTGTGTTGGGATCGCTGTGCTGTCACCCTGAGCTCTCTCTCTCTCTCTCTCTCTCTCTCTCTCTCTCTCTCTCTCCACACAACCACAACCTCCCACTCTCAACGATACGCGCGACACAAACACCACACACTACATGAGAACTAAAAGGGAGGCGTTCCGTAAGTATGCAGCATGTATGCATACAGTATGTATGTATGTTTGTATGTATGTGGGTACCTACATGTGTATCTATAATATGTACGTACACATGTATATATGGTTTTATGGTTGTATGCGTGTGTGTGTGTGTGTGTGTGTATCTCCGTATGTGTGTGCTTGTGCATCTTTGTGTGTCTGTGCAAACAGGTGTGGTTTGTGTGTATCTTTGTGTGTGTGTGAGTGTGTCTGTGTGTGTATGTGTCTGTATGTATCTGTGTGTGTGTGTGTGTGTGTGTGTGTGTGTGTGTGTGTGTGTGTGTGTATGTGTGTGTGTGCACGTGTGTGTGTGTGTGTGTGTGTGTGGTGTGTGTGTGTGTGCACGTGTGTGTGTGTGTGTGTGTGTGTGTGTGTGTGTGTGTGTGCACGTGTGTGTGTGTGTGTATGTATCATAAACCAGGTGCCCCTGAGTGGCTGTGGAGCTGAGAGACACCAGGACCATGGCCACAGGGAAATGGGGTTTATTCTTTACAGACCAGCATCCCCCTCCACATCACCCACATCACCACCACCACCATATCATAGAAAATAGTCACAATACTCCAGGAAACAACAAGGAAAATATAGAGACACATATTACCACGCAGCTTTTTTGTCTACACAACATACAGCACAACACAAACACACAAAGATCATTGGCATCTGTTGTCATCATTGTGTGATTATCTATTATCTACTAAACCAAAATAGATGGTGGGGGAGGAAACATCGACTTTAGTGTGTTTAGTGTGTTACTGTGGAGCGTAGTAGCAGTGTGCTGTTCAAAGCCGCGAGTGTTCGGCATTTCAAGTAAAAATGAAATATTGATGGTCTCTGCTGAGCCCTCTGAGTCCCTGACCTGGGAGGAGGCACGGCAGGTCCACCACCAGATGGCTCTGAAGCGATAATGAATCCATTCACCGTCACCCAGCGGTGCCGGGCTGCACGCGCCGGGGTGTATATCAATGTACAAAGCAGAAGTTGTGTCCTGTTCCTTTGCCGCTTCATATGAATCTCCTGTTGTCTCCCCGACACAGGATCTTCTTGAAGGACCTGCGGAAGTCATTGTTGAAGATGGTGTAGATGATGGGGTTCAGGGCGCTGTTGCAGTAGCCGAACCAGAAGAAGAACTTGAAGAGCGTGCACGGCACCCAGCACGAGGCGCACAGCGCCGTCAGTGTGTACGTGAAGAAGAAGGGGAACCAGCACACTACGAACACGCCGATGACCACGGCCAGCACAAAGGTGAAGCGCTTCTCGCGGTTCTGCCGGCCCTTCCAGCGGCTGCCCTTGGTGCTCTGGTGCCGCTGCCGCTGCTGCTGCTGCTGCCGGGCCGCCACCCCCGGCCCCGCCCCCGATCCCGCCCCCGCCAGCACCGGTGTCGCCCCCGCCCCCGCCTCCTCCTCCTCGCCCCCGCCCGGCTTGATCTGGCTCAGCTTGATCCGCCCCGGCGGCTTCTTCTTGGAGCAGGTGTGGCTCACCTTGTGGTCGGAGGACGAGGACTCCTCCGGATCCACGCCGTTATTCTCCCCTTCCTCCTCCTCATCATCCTCGTCGTCCTCCTCCTCTGCCGGCCCCGCCTCCCCGCCGTTTCCCGCCTCCGTCTGACCGTTGAGTTTCCCACCGCAGAGGCTCTCGTTGGCCCCTCCGTCGACGGCAACACCGACACCACCGCCGCCGTTCTTCTTGCGCTCGGACGGGGGCTCCAGCGTCCGCATCTCCCGCATGGGCCTCTTGTCACCAGGCGGCGCCCGCGTCCGCCGCTTGGCGATTTGGTAGATGCGGACATAGACCAGCACCATGATGAGGCAGGGCAGGAAGAAGGAGCCGATGCAGGAGGCGATGACGTACCACTTGTCCTCGTTGATCTTGCACACAGGGCCCTCCTCCTTGTCGCCCTCCTTCTCCATGGTGATGAGCGGTGGGAAGGAGATGACGGCGGCGATCACCCACACCACCACCACGATGCCCTTGATGCGGCGCGGCGTGCGCTTCAGGTTGTACTCGATGGCCTGCGTGACTGACCAGTAGCGGTCCAGGCTGATGGCGCACAAGTGGGCGATGGAGGCGGTGCAGAAGAGCACGTCGAGCGCCAGGTACACCTCGCACCACACCTTGCCAAAGTACCAGTAGCCCAGCAGCTCATTGGAAAGAGAGAAGGGCATGACCAGCGTGGCCACCAGGATGTCGGCCGACGCCAGGGACACCAGGAAGAGGTTCTGCGGTGCCCGCAGGGCGCGGCTGGTGAACACGGCGATGATCACCAGCACGTTGCCGAACACGGTGAGCAGGATGAGGAGGCCCACCAGCGCCGTGAGGGAGACGGAGATCTGCGTGCTGTAGGGGGCGCGCCCCGACAGGAGCGTGCCGTTGTCGCTCCTGCTGCCGCTGGTCTCGTTGTCGCACCCCATCGGAGCTGATTGTTTGGCGGGGGGGGGTGCAGGGGGGCACTTCCTTCCTTGCTTTCTTCCTTGCTCCCTTGTTCCTTGTTTCCTTGCTCCCTGACTTCCTTGCGTCCTTGCTTACTCGCTTCCTTGCTTACCCCCTTACTTCCTTACTCCTTACTTCCTTACTCCCTCCTTTCTCTCGGGTTCACGTGAGGTTGATGGAGAGAAACCAAAAGGTCACCCACTATAGAATGTCAGGTGCTAGTAAGGGCCGGTGGTGGGAAGCAGGTGGAGTCGAGAGTCGTTGTTCTGCATCGTTTGGCCGTTTCTTGGCTTCATTGTGCACTTTTTCACCCTTCGAGTTATGACGAGGATTATTTTATCTGGAGATAGGATAGAGGAGAGGAGAGAATATTAGCTAGACGTCTATACCAGCCTCACTTTTTTTTCATCATCACTTGACTTCAGTCGTTGAAGGCTACATATTACCGTGCCAATAAACAATCCCGAAGGATGGGGGGGGAAACAAAGTCTACAAACATCAACTCAGCGGCTTTCCGACATTTGAAAGAAGAAAGGGACACAAGGAACCCCCTTACCTGAAACATGAAGCGGTGTCACCACTACGACCAGGTGCGGTGCGGGCAGAGCGCGACTCGGCGGCGCGGGGTAACTCGTTTACGCGCGGGAATAACAGACCGTCCACTACTTTAGCCATGTGGTGGTGGTGGTGGTGGTGGAGGAGGACGCGCTGTGGATTCATGCTCCCCTCCTCGTCTCCCCCTCCCCAGTACAACCACCGCTGCGCTGCATCTGCATTCTAGCTGCGGCTCGGCGGCAGCGGCAGCAGCAGCGGACCCAGATAATAAGAGCGCTAATCGGGTTATCCTGGCGGCTGTTGCGCTGCTGTCTGTGCGCCGAGTCCCTCTCTCTCCCTCTCTCTCTCTCTCTCTCTCTCTCTCTCTCTCTCTCTGCTCCCAGCCCTTTTCCACTCCGCCACTCCCCTCCTCTCTCTGCTCTCTCTGCTCTCTCTCTTTCTCTCTCTCTCTCCTCTCTCTCCGCCTACTAGGGGTGACTGAGCCGTACCCCCACACGCACCTCCTATTAATTAATTAATTGACATTTTTTATTTCATTATTTTAAAACAAATCTGAATAGTTTATTGTCTTGCTGGCTGCTGTAAGAAGGACACATACATGTTCCCATGTTCTCCAGTCCAGGAGGCTGGAGTCTGTGTGTTTATGTGTAAACACACAAGTGGTCCTGGCAGCTCGGTTCGGCGCACACACACACACACACACACACACACACCACCACGCACACACGCACACACACACACACACACACACACACGTACACACCGCGCAGGACACAGTGACACCTGTCGACTCTTTACGCACAGGACTAAACCTCTCCAAAAGACTCCCACTTTCTCTCCCACAGCCCTGCAGCCAAGTCAAGGACGAGCGGCTGTCTCAAATGATGCGTATCGACAATAGGATCCGTTTACAATCCAAAATAAACCATCTGTTCCAGTTAGTACAGCTTGTTTTTGGTTTATTTCGTTGATAGCCGTATGGGCACCTGATCCATATATCGGAGGCACAAACAACTAAAAAAGAAAGGGAGCCGTGAGGTTTAGCCATAACGTCGTGTGTGTTTAGCAATAATGGGTCTATTATACAATGTTACATCAGGATCAATCCAGCTTCTGAATCATTTTCAGATCGTAGGCGAAAGCTTCTTTACGCACCAACTCCAGCCTGCAAGTGCGAGAACGCTCCAGCAGGGGGCGGTGTCGCTCCGGAGCAGAACCAGCAACGTCCTACTTAGATTGTTTTGTAATCTTTCATACGCACAGTGCAAATTATTATAATAGGTATTACATTCTAAATGTCAGTTTTTAAGGTAATAGTAAAAGTAAAAGGGTTAGGATCCATTGCAGGTGTCTCTGTGGTGCAGGACACTCGGGTTCAAGTTCCCCTTATCTTTGACTCCATCAAAGCCTTACGTAACATTTTAACTCAATGCCGTCAATTGTTATGTCAAATAAAACCTCTGGTACAACTGTGATCCACTGGAAACCCAGGTTCAAGCCTTGCTGAATTCCATGGCAGAAGAGTTTCTTTATAGGGTTATATTTGTACAGATAAATGGAGGGTTAGAGAGGGAGAGATTAGTAGAGGGCAGGGTTAGGGGAAACATTTTGCTTGGAGCGCCCACTATTAAAGGTCCTGAAAGAAATAATAGTTAGGTTTCATATTAAAAAAATGTTTTTAAATGATAAGGCTAGTGCACATTATAAATTTGTAAATATCAGTTTATTACAGTTAAAAAGATTATATACATACATCACCAAACATGGTCATTTTCACCTATTTGCAAAGTAGAACTCTTTGCAACTAGTTGGTTTCAGGATAACTGTCTTACAATAGGTCGGCATTGATAACGTTTGTCACAGCCAAGAAAACAAATCAATGTTGTTGTTTTTTTTTTGTATTTTTCAAATAATACTTAATAAAGGCATTTCACCTGGACATCCCACCCCCTCAAGAAAAGAAACACACACATATGCTTAGAAATATGTTGAATAAAATTGCTGGTCCGAACCCAAGTCCCTGCTGCTGCCCCACTCCCCCCAACCTCCACCAAGCACACACCCTCTCCCTCTCTCACACACACATACACACACACTTTAAACACCTCATACTGCAGCCCCCCCGCCCCAACCAAAAAAAAAGAATGTCTGAGGATTTTTCTACAACTCGGATTGTGTATTTGAAAGGAGCGAACCAAAAATGAACCCCCACCAGCAACGCTATAGAACAGAATAAAAAAGAATCATTGATCTGTTGATCCAGACGTCGCCATAAAGGTTTGGCTTGGCGCACGTAAGGCGAGTGGACTTGACGGATGGGGAGGAATACTTGCGCTTTGTCTCTGGTGGGATGGGGGCTCCTGATCCACAACACTCTGCTTTTAAATAACGAATAGAAATTAATCAGAGGTTCCCCCAAAGGGCACATTCTGATATCCAACAGCCCTATGGTAAATGTAATTAAAAAAACAAAAAAGCCAATTAGTTTTTTATTTTATAGGTGCTCGTTTCCTGCCTGCCTTTTTAATACACGTCTGGGAAATGTACTGAGAAAAAAAAAAGAAAGTTGTTGGTGCCCCTTATATTACATGGAACTCATGAAAGAGCGGCATGCGTGTTTGGGCCTTCTCTTCACCCAGCAACGAGCACAACTCGCTGGCCTCGACTCAAAGCCAGACATCCAATCAGTACAGCAGAGCAGAATGAAGAGATGAAGAAGAGATGAAGAACGAAAACCCAAGCACACGGTGAAAATGCACACGTTGATCCCCACAGACCTGCAGCTGCTTGTGATCAGAGCATTACAGTCTGGCACCGTGGACACGATGTGGGCCAACAGAGGAGGAGGGGAAAGTCTATTAAGGCTGCTCGTCAAATTAAGTGCTGGGTGGAGCGGGGCGGGGTTATAAAGCATCGCCACGCCTCATACTCGAATCGTGTCAGAATAAAAGTAAAAATGTAATTAAAAAAAACTATAGGTGGAGCTTTTTGCACATACCAAAGAGCCACAACACCCAAAGTCCTCTTTGTCCAATGAGAGATTTGAAACACGCCTGCCCGGCCATCGTCAAAGGGTTTTCATTCTCTGTGGCAGAGGAAAATAAGACATAAAACTGTACAGCAGTTCCATGTATGGGTGTACAGACACACACACACACTCTAAAAAAACTAGTTGACCGAATGAGGGGTCATAGTAGGGTTTGTAGGGGGGCTGTATATTATAGTGCCTGAAGTGTTTAGACACTTTAGACACAGATCTAAACCATCCCATGTTCAAAACTTTGCCCCTTGCCAACCCCTCCAGTCCCAGCCAACGACAACAGCCTGCTTCACCACCACCACCACCATGCCGGAGAAGTTGCTATGGAGAACAGCATCACCGTCATTTGTAAAAAAAAAAAAAAAAGGGTGGGAATGTGTCAACATCCTTGTACAACACATTGACCGCCTCCACCCTGCAGAAATGGCACTTGGACAACAAGAGTTTTTAAAAAATAAAATAAAATACAAAAACCCATAGCGGGGCACGATGGGAAAAGGCAGCACCTTCACTGCGTCCCTAATAAACCACCCCCCCCCTCCCCCCTCCTTTTCTCCACAAGGTCAGCAAATTCTGCATTTATGAGACGAAGCCCCTCCCCCTCCACACACCAGCTCCCCTCCCCTCCGACCCCGCCCCCACTCCATGTGACCTCCAGCATATGTTTCAGGTGGTGGAAGCAGCGACAGGGTTTTGCTGGTAGATTAGGAGCAGCAGGTACACAGTCTCCTCTGAGTCCCGTCGCCCCAACAAACAAACAAAGAAAATGTTTGAAATATTTGAAGTATTCACTGAAAACATTTTGGAATGATTGAAAGACGTTGGGACAAAAACACATTTCCCCCAAAAGATTGGGGATCGATTTAGCTTTTTTGTTGGGATATTTAATGTACAGTGAAATAACATTAAATGAACAGACGTTTCACAAAAAAATGATTTAAAATAACGCTGATCTGAAGTATAATTTAAATATTGACTATTTTGCTAGCAATGAGAAAGGATATGAGGATATCGGCATTATGCATATCGAAAAACACGTTACAGCCAAACAAACCCTTTCTGCATTTTTTTGATAATTTTCTTTTTTTTTTTTTTTACAGACCAAGAAAAGCAGGTTCCTTGCCAGATCGATTTGACACAAATGTACATGATTAACCGCTCACTTTAACAGATAAAAATACTTATGAAAACAAAATACCCCCCCCCCCCCCCTCCCATCCCACAGAACCGACGAGGCAACTGTCATTTTGTCTTTTAATATAGAGGCCAACGTCTTACAAAAAAAAGTGCATGAGAGCAGCAACAGTGCTGTAACAGTGTGGGACAAAAAGAAAGCAAGGGGGCGGGGGGGGGATTTATCCGATTAGCGGGTTTAGATACAAACCACGTTGCGGTGTGAAAGCACTGTATGTGGAGAGGCCCGTGAGGGGGGGGGGGGAGGGGGTCCTTTTTGAAGCAGTAAATAATAACTCTGCGACTTGTTCCACGGCCTGTGCTCAGCGTCCTTAGAGAGAGAGAGAGAGAGAGCGAGAGAGAGAGAGAGACAGAGAGAGAGAGAGAGATAAAAACAAAGAAAAAGAACAGGCCTCTGATATGTTGGTCATCATCATCATCACCTTCATCATCACCACCACTTGGGACGACAGCTAAGCAGCCCAACACTGTAGATAATACCAAACGAGTAAACATTAGAAGAAATAATAATAAAAAGTTCCAATTAAAAAAAAGGAAAAATTGCACTCAAGGCAACAATCAGGATTTTTACATACGTATACAAAAAGAAGGAATCGCTCGCCGATCTTCGTCGTCATCTCCTCATTACCTATGCATGATTCTGAGTTCCAATACCTTTCTGCTTGTGAACACACACACACACACACACACACACACACACACACACACACACACACACACACACACACACACACACACACCACACACACACACACACACACACACACACACACACACACACACACACACACACACACACACACACACACACACGGCCCGCATTTTAGGAGAATTTCATGTCTAACTTTTTTTTGTCCTTTTTTTTTTAAGCATTTACGATCTGCATTACTATTTTGTGTACATTACTAGATTTGACAACTACTGCTATTTAAAAAAAAAAATAAGAATTAAAATAAAAAAAGTCCAATGACACTACATTACAACTGAATAGTTCAATGGCAAAAAGAAATCTGTATAATAAACTTGAATAAGAACAACCAACAAACTTCTGTAAGAATCATAAAAAAAAGAATTATTGAAATAATTTATACCTTTGTATATCTCATGGACAAGTGTGTTTAGATATGAACCACGGGTCATTCTAGACATAGGCACAGTTTTTTTTTTTTAAATGTAAAAAATGAAAAACAAAAAAAGCAATGCTGTCATGGGACCTTTGTTCTCCACGGTCAAGAAGCTATTCACAAAAAGTGTACAGTCATCGAGTGGTTAAAAAAAAAAGGGAATAAAATACCAAAAAAACAAACATGAATTAATGACAAGAGTGGACGTCGAGTTATGGCAGCAGCGGCAAAATGTGAGATCCAAATATTTTTTTGTTTGTTTGTTTTGTTTTTGCATACAATTGTATCTTTGCTCACGTAATAAGATGCTTAATTACTGTAAATACATTGGCAATGGGAGCACGGTTTATATGATTAAAAGACTTGCCACTCAGCTCAAAGTTACTCAATATATATCTATATATCTATATATATATTTATAGGTTTTTTTCAGTTTTGGCAAAGAGTTGTAGATATTTTCCTTTTCCGTGATTTCAGGGCGGTGGTGGTGGTGAGGGGAGGGGGTCGAAGTCCTTAAATAACCATGACAAACTTCTGAGAAACACGGATCTCAAGTCTCTACATAGTGCCGCCTCATTTAGAAATAAAAAAAAAAAACATAACATAAGAGCATCTTTTTGTCTTCCACCTCCCCTTTCCTCCTCTGCCCCCGCCCCCCATATCCCTCTTCTTCGTCTTCTTCATTTCCACCCCATCACACACGGGGGGGGGGCGTGGCCTCCGATCCTCGTGGCATGGGAGCGCCCGCCCCGCCCCCCACCCCGGGGTGGGTGGGTGGGGGGGGGGGGGGGGGGGTTAGGCGAGAGGACAGCCGTTCTACCGATCGAAATCGTAAATCTGGCGGCGGTGTAGGAGTGGCAAGGGGATGGAACGGGGGGGGGGGGTGTGGTGGGTCAAGGGAGGGGGCTGGGAGGCGGGGTATGGGTGGTGGGCGATCACACCATGGCACGGTACGGTCCCTGCATCTTCAGGAACTGGATGATGAAGGAGGGCCCGCCGGCGACGATCTGCGGTGGCAGGTGGCTGAGGGGACAGTTCTCGATGCTCATGATGGACAGCTTGCTGCAGAGGGCCAGCTCGAAGGGCAGGCTGTGCAGGTTGGGGTTGTCGTTGAGGTACAGCTCCTCCAGGTTCTCCAGTGTTCCTGCAGGGACGGGGCGGGGGTAGACAGGTCAGATCATGGGGCGTTTTCATGGATGATCATGTCCGCCCCAAATTAAACAAATATTATATATTTGATTTCTTTATTTTAGTTACGCCCAAATCGAATCACAGCGTATAGAGTGCCAGCTTGCTCACCTGGTAGCAAATCAATGGATTACTGGTTCATAAGAAATGGTAGGAGTTTGGGAGAGTCCATTTTCAAGCCAATCAACCAGCCTCTCAAACGGTAGGGATGGGCGATTTTCAAGC
>PIJE02000228.1:7457-132707 GCA_002895965.2 Coryphaenoides rupestris | reverse complement strand
AAAATACAAATCGATATTCACTGAACTATTCAACCATTCAACCATTTCTTGAAGAAGAATCTATTAGAGGTCTTTATCTGGTTTTATTCCCCACAATAGGTGAAGCACTAGGGATGGTTACGAGAAACCGGACCACTATGACCGGTTCCCGTACAACCAGGTACTAAACCGTACCGAATCAAAACGCATATTTCGGTGGCCTCATTCCGGTGCCATAGTTAAAAATGCCATTTTAAATATCCAACCGCATTTCAGAGCCGGGTATCCTTCTAGTGATTGCATAGATCGTCATTATGCGCGAAGATTTGATTGCATTCATCTGATGATAAAAAACCGACATGCGCGCCTGCCCCCCCCCCCCCCCCCCCCCCCCCACCGCTGGACACTTATTAACTGCTTATAAGACGCAGAACGCCTGGTTCCTGTTTCAACTTTACTTGAATGAGCGTAGAAAGACTGGACGTTTTGATCCAAGATCACCAGCAATGAGTTGGATAAGTGTGACTACAGTCCGTCTTGTTGTGTGTTGATTAAGAAATCGCCGGCAACACACACACCAAGAAGACGACTGTAGTCACCGTGATCAGCTTCTTGCTGGTGATCTTTGATCAAAAACGTCCAGTCTTTCTCGCTCATCAATAAAGTTAGAACAGGACAAGGCGCTTCTGCGTCTTATAAGGTCTTAGCGACCACCGCCAGAATGTCGCATTTTCTTCACATTCTCCCGTCTATGATGATCTTTTTTGTGGTTTGTTTTTTTCCCACTGTAGAACAACCACGGCCTCCCTCATGTTCCATCAAAAGTTATTCATTATTTTCATTCAATTGAATAATTTCGCTTAAAATCTCTTACGATGTGTGTGTTTGTCTCTGGACAGGACTTTGACAGTGTCACTAGGCTAGTGACGTCACGGAATGGCGCGCTGTGATTGGCCGAGGCGGTATATCTGAGTTCTTTGCTGAAATCTGTCGTGGCGTTTTCACAGTTTTGGAAAGAAAGGAAAATAATATATAATATAATTAAATTATAATGCAGAGAACTAGCCGGTTGTCGCGTTTTGCAGAAACGATTCTTTTTTTTTTTTTTTTTAATGGCGCTTATCGCGTTTGGAAATCAAACTCTTTAATAATTAATTCAATTTTGAATGTCCGTTCGTCCACCACTAACATTTTTCGTCCGTCAACGAAAGTAAAAATAGATTTTAGTCACAGTTTTATTTTCAAAGATCCGTTTTCGTCACGTCAACGTCACTCTTAGCATGCGGAAAAAGGTCGTTAACGCATATTTTTCTTCAACATTTCCGTTAACGAAATTAACACTGGTTTGTTGTTTGCTCTTTTTAAAGGAAGGTATCGGTTCTGGCACCGTTTGCACCGGTATCGTTTTAAAAGTATCGGTTTGGCACGGTATCGGATAAATCTAACGATACCCAACCCTAGTGAGCACCGAGGCCCTAAACTACCTTTGGTCTACAAAACTATCCCAGACTTTTTGAAGTTGAGATTTGGGCTGTGTATTCAACAAGCTAGCAGTAGCACATGCTATATGCTATGCTGCCCCCCTGTGCAGACCGGGGCCTGTACAAACAAGGGAAGTGTATATTTTAAGACAAGACGATAGTCTCATAAACGAGTGGATTTTTAAAAATAATTTAACAAATATAAAAAAATGTCGTTCTCATCATTCTAATGGAGGTGTATGCCTGTCACTACTGGGGTGTGGTTAGACAAGATAGTATCAAAAAAACTTATCAGGCTTTTGAAAGACTCAACACAGGGAGGGGCTTGGTGCAACCACCACACACACACACACACACCACACACCACACACACACACACACCACACACACACACACACACACACACACACACACACACACACACACACACACACACAACACACACACACACACACACACACACACACACACACACACACACACACACCAAAAATGCATTAAATGTCTCTAAAACCGCTTGTGGAGCGTCTTTTTGCACAGCAAGAGCAAAATGACAGATATTTCCAATAATAGGAGCGCGACTAATTCTTTGTTGAAATCCATTCCTTCAAGAAAAGGTGCACAGTCACAACAATCACAGCCTGCTGGCTCAGCATATCCAGAAGGCCAGCGCTATAGAAAGTCATTATGGTTCCAGAGGATGGTAAAATGTTCACCATTAAACAAGTCCATTGATTAATGTTCCGAACTGATCAATTATTTACATAATGACATACTATGATAGACAGGCCCCAATGAATAATACAAAATAATGATTCCAGAGCATGGTCTAACTCATCCAACACTCCACGAACAGTACGGATGCACAAATAATCTAAATGATCTCCCAAAACATCACCATACATTGTGAATGTTTTGGAGTTAAAACCTTAGCAATGGATCATAAATCTTGAACAGAACATCCCATCAACCAATATAGATAACATGTTGAACGTATCCTATCTTCAAACTGAAAAAGTAAATAAACTGCTCTTTGTCCACTGTGACCATTAACATTGAGTTCAACAGCACACAGCTTCAACCAAAAGTCAAAAGGAAACCCTAGTTTTCAGATGACACACACACACACACACACCACACACACACACACACACACACACACCACACACACACACACACACACCACACACAACCACACACACACAACACACACACACACACACACACACACACACACACACACACACACAACACACAACACTCCATCTAGCCAATGGGCACGCTCTCCATCTAGCCAGTGAGCACGCTCTCCATCTAGCCAATGAGCACGCTCTCCATCTAGCCAGTGAGCACGCTCTCCATCTAGCCAGTGAGCACGCTCTCCATCTAGCCAGTGAGCACGCTCTCCATCTAGCCAGTGAGCACGCTCTTCATCTAGCCAATGAGCACGCTCTCCATCTAGCCAATGAGCACGCTCTCCATCTAGCCAATGAGCACGCTCTCCATCTAGCCAATGAGCACGCTCTCCATCTAGCCAGTGAGCACGCTCTCCATCTAGCCAGTGAGCACGCTCTCCATCTCTCCGCTCTCCAGCCCAAAATACAGTACAAATATTTTCCTTTTTGCTATACCAAGTCTAAATGTATATAGCCTAGTGCTATATAGAACACAGTAGAAAAAATTAAACTTGAGTAGTTTAGGCACACCGCGCAACACCAAAGTGAAGCCGGCACGGCACCATGTGGAACACAGGGTCACACACATGGTCCCCAACAGCTAGTTATGAGCGAGGCGTTAGCACAGGTGATCGTCGGCACAGGTGAGCGAGGCCATGCAGTTTCCTTACCGATCTCCTCGGGCAGGTGCTGCAGGCAGGTTCTCGCCGAGGCCCAGGTGAGTCAGGTTGGGTGAGGTGGCCGATGCCTCTGGGCAACGTCGTGAGCTGATTATTGGTGAGCACCAGTTTTCTGAACGGGAGAGGAGAGACAGACCATCAAGGCACTGAAGCACAGGTGTCATTTACACTACCGAGAGATGTTAACTCTGAAATGAGACGCTATCGTAGCGGACTGGGCCATCGTAGCGACTGGGCCATCTTAGCGACTGGGCCATCGTAGCGACTGGGCCATCGTAGCGACTGGGCCATCGTAGCGACTGGGCCATCGTTAGCGACTGCCTCCACTGTGTGAAACTGCTCCACTGTTAGTGACTGGGCCATCCTAGCGACGGGGCCATCGTAGCGGACTGGGCCATCGTAGCGACTGGGGCCATCGTCCACATTGGGTTTAGAATTTAATGCAAGAAGGATGGATTATAAATCCACAAGGATCATACAGTGCTATCTTAGGGCTATATACATAGTGATCACGTCATCGCGGTTTAGCTGTCATTTCATGTCAAGCAAAGCTTGCCGTTACCGGACTCCCACTTTCCCGGCCCGTGGGCTGGACTCACCTATCTCCGCCGGCAGCTGCTTGATCTTGTTCTCCCGGATGCTGAGCATGGTGAGCTTGGAGAGCTTGTGGATGTCCTTCTCCACCGCCGTGATGCGGTTAAAGCGCAGGTAGAGCGTGGTGAGCGACGTCACCCGGTACACCACGGCCGGGATCTCGCGCAGCTTGTTGTGCCGCAGGTCCAGCATGCGCAGCTTCTTCAGCGAGTCCAGCGAGTCGGGCAGGCTGGTCAGGGAGTTCTCGCTGAGCGCTAGCGTGACCAGGCCCGCCAGGCAGCCCACCTCGGCCGGCAGGCTCTGCAGCTTGTTGCTGTAGAGGTAGAGTTCGGCCAGCTGCGTCAGCTCCTTGATGGAGGTGGGCAGCATTTGGATGGAGCGCTTGGACAGGTCCAGGCGCATCGAGTTCTCCTCTCGACACTTGTTGAGCTCTTTGATCACCTCGGCGTTGCTGGACTTCTTGCGAGTGCCCGGCGCGGGGTTGGGCCGCTTGATGGTGTTGTCCACCGAGAAGGCCACCGCCGGCGGCGCACCACCGCCGTCCTTCTTTCCTTCTTTGGCGTCCTTCCCTTTGGTCTTGGCCTCCTTGCCGCCATCCTTGCCGAAACTGGCCAGCGCCTTGGCCTCTTTTTCCCTTTCTTTCCCCGGTGGGCCGGCCTTGGGGTCCTTTTCCTTCGAGTCTTTCTCTTTGCCTAAAGTACTACTCATGTCGACGTTACCGGGCCCCCGCAGAGTCATTCATGGGAGTCTCTCTCGGTAGTGATTTGAAGGGGAGGGGGGCGGGGATGTGTGCGCCGATAAGAGCCGGGGGGGGGGTTTAAATGTGGCATGTGTTTATACATACCTGTGGAGTCTCAGAAATGTATGGGCACCCTCCATAAGTAATCCAAAATACATTCCCCTTGATTTTGCTCGGAATTATTCATTAAAATAGTAATAAGAAGAAGAAAAACAAAAATGTATATGAAGTATCTGGATTGTGGTGGCACCCATGGGCCACATGCTTGTTTAAACCATGCAAAATCCCTTGGACCGCAGTAGCAATGAGTTCAGGTCATGAAGGTCATCCTAGTCCTCAATCTTCAGAGCTTTGCTGCAAACACAAAAGAATAGATTTAATCTCCCGTCCAAAATCTGGATTCAAAACTACACATTTCAAATAGTTATTATAACAACAGGCAGACAAAATCTAGAAGCTCTACAAGCATTAAATACTACTAATGTACTGTTTACAGAAAAAAAGGGTAAAACAGGTTTTGCTGGTTGGTAGTTTTGGTGCCTGCCAAAATGTAGAATTGTGCCAGGCACAGTTCAAGCAACCAAGTTACACCTCACTAATAAAACAAGGCCTGTTGGTTGTTGACACTACAGTAATTCCACAGCCTCACCTAAAGCTGCAAGAAGGAATTTGTCCTTCCCCTCTGTCAAATCACTAGCACAACAGATTTCGACTGATCAGAGTCCACAGCAAAGGGGGAACTAGCCTCCTCCCCCCCCCCCCCGTTTAGCCTTTACCATTTTTACCTCTGTATTCATTGTCCAATACTATAACAAGCTTAGCTGTGGGGGAAAAAAGAGGCAGGCTTGGCTACAGATCAGAGCTAAGTGAAAAGGTTAGGACTGCTGAGAGTAATCTTTAGAAGCAGCCTTCAGAGCAGGGACTCCCCACGACCAGAGGCCACGAGACCTTTTGGGTACAAAAAGTGGGTGTATGGGAGAATCCTTTAAATGACAGCGTGCTGGGTAATGTTGTTAAAAACAGAGGTCACCCAGATTCCCAGTGACTGATATAAGCCAACAAACGTGAAGATTCTCAGCAACGAAAACACAAGCAGGGCATGAGTATAACCAGGCTAGGCGATCTAAAACAAACTATGCAAGACATTTCCTTTAAAGGCTCTACTCTACAGCCCTGCTCTTAAACAATATCCCAAATATAACAAACCATCTCGGAAAGATGAATTGCACTGAATGTATCTGCCGTGTCTTGCCTCTTCGCAGTTATTAAAGCAAGCATAAAAGTCCAGTTCCACATCCTACCTTGTAATCCACATGTGTCCTCCACACAAGCACTCTATGCACTGGTTTGTTCTAAATAGAGGATCCGTGAGAGATAAACCAGATCTGCTCCACAGCATCTTTAAAACTGCCCACCTTAAGGCTCACACTCAGCCTACAAGTTATATTTACCCGCTACAAGTGTGGGCCGCGGCACACAAAAAAAATCAATGACCACGCAAGTGAGCCACACTATGAGGAAAAAGCAAAAGATTATTAAAATACAAGGGGTAAGGGCACTGGGTCAAGAAGCCACCAGGTATATGCATTGTTAGCTATTATTTGAAGTCGATGGCTTGCTTTCATTTGAACATATTATGCAGAAATCACCATTTGTGATTTCACACAGTTGTGTGATGGTTAAACAAGAATGTTAGGCCTAAATCCATCCACAAAAGTACAGTATTTTAGATTATAGTATGACATGTCAATATAGCGTTGTAGTTTATTGTACTATGTCTATTACTTGAGAACTCTCCTCGGACATAATTCCAGTACAATGGCTGTTGAGATCTCACATCACACCATGTTTATGTCAGGATACATGCAGTGCAAGTATGGTACAAATCACAATATGTGGCCGATCGATCATCTTCCGGCTTATTTTTGGAGTATAATTGGGGATGGGTCGTGTGTTTGCGTAATAGTCCAACATGGGATCAGTAGACCACTGGGGCTGGTCACAGCCCACAGGATATGGACGGGTCATGCCAGTGACAAATCCGCGGAAAAAGATTATCGACAAACGGTGCCACTTCTGAGAAGTCAGGTCACCTTCTGAGATTAGCAGATTTTGCGTAATACAGCTTTATAGACATAAGATAGACAACAATTGGTACAACAACAAAAATGGTGATCAGTCTCATTTAATAATGTGGCAACAATGACGCCTACATTACAACCAATATTACCAGATGCCAGTGCGTTAGCTAAACCACAGTATCCACTAGCTAGTGCGCTTGTCATGGAAATACTACATCCTATTTTTGGGGTTGTTGCCCGCATCCCACGCATATAGCGAGCTTTTAGATCAACTCTGCACATTATAAATAGTGAAGCAACTCTTGGAAATTAAGGAAATGAAAGAAAAGCAAGGGTTGTCTTACACGGGAGACACACAGCGAGCAGAGCTGCGCTTCACGGCAAACGCCAACATGCTAGCGGCTACCGCTGCTAACGTCGGCTACCTCCGCTAGCAGCTTAGCCAAAATAGCTCAATAATGGGCTTTTCTTTGCTTTTCTCCGCCCAATTATTTATCGTGGGGATATTAACGTGACTCCTCACAGTGTTGGAATAACATAACGTCAACCACGAACGTCGTCTACTCGCTGTATGTACGTGACGTGTTGTGGGTGTCGGGGAGCGCTCCTCCTCGCCGCTGCCCGCCTCCAGCCCCGTCGTGCGGCGTAGTCACACACACTGAGTGCGTCGGCTGGTTCGCCGTCTTTATGTACCAGACGGACAGCCGCCGTGCTTGTTGTTGTTGCTGTTGTTGTTATTATTATGATTTGATCTACGAATGATCACCGCGATCGTGTACGCGTTGTGTGGCTATCGACGCGCAATCACCGTCTACAGAAGAGTAAAGGGGGGAGAAGGGAAAACATTGGGTGAAAACAGCGGCCATTCCGAAGCTGAACACAAAAGAGTGCGTTTCTCAAGCCGTCACACACACACACACACACACACACTACGGACACTGGACAATAAGGTCGGTAAATGTCGTGTCCATAACCTTGTACATTCAGATGACGCTGGACGCGCGGTGGGTGGTGTGGGGGGGTGAACACTCGATCAGGTGAGTATAAATGTAATGTTTTACCTTCAGAGGTGTGACTCCGCCATCCCCGCTTCCTCCTTTTTCCTACACAGCGCTGCTGCTGCTGCTGCTGCTGCGCTCCTGGCCCCGCCCCCCTCGCCTGACGTCACGCTGCGTCACCCGCACGCCCAACCAACCAACGTATCGAGAGACCTCCAGGAATGAAGATGATTTAATTGTTTTAATTTTAGACAAATGTATATTTAATCTACAGGCTTCGTATACGTCATCACGGCTGTAAACATGGGAACACTTTGTAAACAATATTAGCCATAAACAATTGTCAATTGATAAACAATTCGCATGATATACATGTGTTATCAATGCGAATTAGATTTTTCTTAAAAAAAAAATCTACAACACAGGGCATTTCTGAGCAGTGAAACTCTTGTGACATGGCAGGAGACAGTGGGCAAAAAAGTAGGCAAAAAAATAAAATAAGAGAAATATATGCATTGAAAAAATATATATACACACATGAAAATATACATACACAAACACAAGTCAATTATCTATTTACATAAAAATGTAAGGTCAAGTTGATCTAAAACTCGGAAGCCAAATGCCCTTTTGCCCTCCAACCTGAGGGTCCACAGGTGAGGCGAGATATCCTTTCCACAACTAGGCCAGTCAAATAAAGTTGTCATTTCATTTGGACCAAGAAAGAGGGCTGAGTAAGCCTAAATTAATAATAAAATAGTAATAATAATTATATATCTGCCCTGCTGTGAACAGTCACTGGCATATTCTTAATTCTTAATGTCATGTCCAATAATATTTCACTTCATTTATGCCAAATTGTTTCGCCGTCGGAATATCTTATCTTGGCCACATATTTGTATATTTAACTGTCATTTGCATATACGTTAGTTATTTTATCAATCTGTGGTTTTCCTTGTTTATTGTACTGTATCGCTATGCAACCTGGCACAAGAATTTCCTTCGGAATTAATAAAGTTCTATTCTATTCTATTCTATATATATATCTATCTTTTTTTTTTTACATTTAAATATCCACATGTACCAGATTAAAACCCGTGGATTTTAATCAGGGATTTATTCATGGCTTTACTATATTTTAAATTGATCAAAAGCCCGAATGAACACAGTGTGTATCGCGTCTATCGCCTGTAGGTGGCAGTGAAGCACAACTCGACACAAACCACACATCCCAGAAGAAGGATTGTCAGCTTTACGGAAACGTTGTCTTGGCAACGCATTATACCTGCTACTGGCTCCGTAAAGCCCGCTCGACACGTAAGATAACGCTCTGTGTTCATAGTTATATGTTACATTAGGAGGAAATTCGGTCCTCACATTCATGCGCTGCGCTTGCTATTCTGATCGACATTATTCCACCACATGTCGGCCTAAACACGTCCAGTGGCCTTCATCTGCACTAGACTGTTGCATTGTTGTCCGAGATGTCATTATATTAATCTGTCATATCGACTTTCAGCCATTGCACACAAGGGAGCCAACATGCCCGAAGTCAAGTCAATATTCAGAGAGGTTTTACCGAAGCAAGGTAAGTCGCGGTGAGCCAATGTATTGTATTTGTATCTAGAAATGTTGCCTACTGCAGCATTGTCTTGCATACTAGGAGCTAGGCCTAAACCCCCAGTTATGTAAACTAGTAACAATCAAATGAGCATCTGCACCAGATACATGGGTCTATGAATGCTTCGGGTTAGGGGTGTTCGGCTTCCAATTGGTTCGAAGCCAATGGTGTGCAGCCTACCTGTAACCATTTATGAGCAAAATAAATGAAGAGATTGCAAGTCTAGCCTCATGTTTTGAATATAGCTATGGCTCTATAGATCTATAGATGGATCGAGAGATGTAGATGGAGATATAGTGATAGATCTATGTAAAGATATTGGTGAGCAGAGATACATAAGACCACACTACATTTGTTGTTATAATAGTATCTCAGTGTATTAATAACCAATGATATTATTTGTCAACCTCAACAGGGCAGCTCTCCATGGAGGATGTCCCTACGCTGGTGCTCTGCAAACCCAAGCTGCTTCCTCTCAAGTCGGTTACGCTGGAGAAACTGGAGAAGATGCAGATGGAGGCTCAAGAGGCCATCAAGAAGCAGGAACTAATGTCCAAGCAGGCACAATAGAGATTAGCCTTACTGCCCTGAGCTGTGTAGGATGAGAGGCTATTTCTGTTGGAGTGTACATAGGGCTAATTAGTGGTCGCTAATTACAGGTGCATCTCAATAAATTAGAATATTGTGGAAGTTAATTTATTTCAGTAATTCGGTGTCACACTCTAATCAGCTAATTAACTCAAAACACCTGCAAAGGTTTCCAGAGCCTTTAAATGGTCTGTCTGGTTCAGTAGGCTACACAATCATGGGGAAGACTGCTGACTTGACAGTTGTCCAGCAGACAGTCATTGACACCCTCCACAAGGAGGGTAAGCCACAAAAGGTCATTGCTAAAGAAGCTGGCTGTTCAGAGTGCTGTATCCAAGCATATTCATAGAATGTTGAGTGGAAGGAAAAAGTGTGGTAGGAAAAGGTGTACAAGCAACAGGGATAACCGCAGCCTTGAGAGGATTGTCAAGCAAAGGCCATTCAAGAATTTGGGGGAGCTTCACAAGGAGTGGACTGAGGCTGGAGTCAGTGCATCAAGAGCCACCACACACAGACGTATCCAGGACATGGGCTACAAGTGTCGCATTGCTCGTGTCAAGCAACTCCTGAACCAGAGACAACGTCAGAAGCGTCTTACCTGGGCTAAGGAGAAAAATAACTGGACTTTTGGTCAGTGGTCCAAAGTCCTCTTTTCAGATGAAAGTAAATGTAGCATTTCATTTGGAAATCAAGGTCCCAGAGTCTGGAGGAAGAGTGGAGTGGGACAGAATCCAAGTTGCTTGAAGTCCAGTGTGAAGTTTCCACAGTCAGTGATGGTTTGGGGAGCCATGTCATCTGCTGGTGTTGGTCCACTGTGTTTAATCAAGTCCAAAGTCAATGCAGCCGTCTACCAGGAAATTTTAGAGCACTTCATGCTTCCTTCTGCTGACAAGCTTTATGGAGATGCTGATTTCATTTTCCAGCAGGCCCACACTGCCAAAAGTACCAATACCTGGTTTAATGACCAGGGTATTACTGTGCTTGATTGGCCAGCAAACTCGCCTGACCTGAACCCCATAGAATCTATGGGGTATTGTCAAGAGGAAGATGAGACACCAGACCCAACAATGCAGACGAGCTGAAGGCCGCTATCAAAGCAACCTGGGCTTCCATAACACCTCAGCAGTGCCACAGGCTGATCACCTCCATGCCATGCCGCATTGATGGAGTAATTCATGCAAAAGGAGGCCCAACCAACTATTGAGTGCATATACATGAACATACTTTTCAGGAGGCCGATATTTCTATAATAAGAATCATTTTTTTTTTTTTTTCATTGGTCTTATGTAATATTCACATTTTCTGAGATACTGAATTTTGGGTTTTCATTAGCTCCAAGCCATAATCAAAATTAAAAGAAATAAAGACTTGAAATATTTCACTCTGTGTAATGAGTTTCACTTTTTTTAATTGAATTACTGAAATAAATAAATTTATTGAGATGCACCTGTATACATGGAGGTTACCAAGCATCGAACATTTAGTTCCTATTTGTAATGGGTCATTACAAATAGTTTTACTTATGTTACTATGATTTAACAATTATTTTATCTTGTCATGTTTGTACAGTCTACTGTATGTAGTCTGTATTTTTCAATCTTTATGGTGGCACACGCATGATTAAAGATTAATTTCAGTTAATATACTGATTAATTGCCTCAAGGTCAAACACATGAGTTTTGTTTTATCAATTTATTGAACAAATAAGAAGCTGGACTTGACTTGGTACAGTTCACACACCAGTATTCCCAAATATAAAAATAGACACTCTGGACACTTTTTGGAATTCTTCCCAGCTGAACTTGTTTTTGAACTCTAAACGGTGCTTGTTGCTTTATAACGTTGTTGTTGCTGTGAAAATGACATGATTTAAAGAGTAGAGAGAATTATAAGTCAAGCATAAGCGTTGAAGCAGCAGCCAGTAGAGGGCGGTATTGCTTTAAGCCCTTCCTTTTTACCCATTATAAAGCTCTTTACACAAACCAGGACTTTCTGTACAAACACTGCTTTTTAGAAAACGAAAATGAGTGGCAGTGAAATCAATACTGTACAAAACAACATGGAATGACATGGACTCCGAGAGGTGTGGCACTTTATGGGTTAGCTTACATATTAGATATATATTTATATTGAAAACATCTTAGGAAAAGTTTTTCTAAATGTCTTCAGCTTCAATAGAAAGTGCCTTTTTTTACCCTCACCTTTGTCAGAAATGTACATTCAACAGTTAGGAAGTGTTTCTAACTGACCATTATGACAAAATATGTTTTAAGAAATAAGTAGCCATTATCTGCTTTTTTTTGGGAAACCTGGCACAAAAACAACAGACTTCAGAAGCTCTCGAGCTTCAGACGTCCGCCGTCTCCCTCGCTTACAAATCTCTTGCGGCCCCTGAGGAGAAACAGACAACAGACAGACATGTTACGTGGATTTGCTTTCAGCAGATGATTGAAATCCTCAGATGTGACTACATAAAACACTTTTCTTAGCGAATACGGCCGTACTTACCGACAGGGGCAAACGTCCCTTAGACTTTCATCGATGACACCTGCATTGAAACTCTTGTCGACAAACTGCTCCAAGATGAAGTACGCACGGGGAACATCTATGTTGATCTCGGCGATGTCCATGTAAACTCTCTCATAACCCTATGAGGAGGATATTCATGTCAGATCGATGCACCGCGCACAACAAGATGGAGGGCAACAAACAGGTAGACTGCCATTCTCGGCAATAGCCAACCAGACAGTTCAAGCGGTGGCCGTACCCTTCTTATTTGGTCCACGGTGATGACCGTAGACACCCAGAGACATTTCAGCAGCTGCAGGACCATTTTGAACGTCTTCTCCCCTTTGGACTCCAGGACCATGACAAGTGCCTGTTGGACAGCAGATTAGCAATGCATACTTTGGTTTTATGATAAATTCCTTTAATCCTGTCCATGGGCACCAAAGCAGCAGTGAATACCCCTTATATCTGTCTATGAGTGTTCATAGTCGTGTGCACTGGTTGGCAGTTACCTCATAGACAAACTCATGGTGGAAGTGGGGCACCTCCAGCTCCTGCAGGCATCTCTCTGCCTCCTTGCCGTCTCCAGACAAGAGATACTCCTTCAGCAGCAGGTTCATCTGATTGCACAGAACCACAAAGACGGACATTCATTACTTCTCCTTCTATATTAACATTATTATAAATCAGCATTTCACCTGCATACATCCAGTCATGGAGGTAACTGCAAAGCTCTTTTTTTCAAATTGCTTGTCATTTCTTCAATAACAAGCCACAAGGACAATATCCAAGTAAAGCACATACCGCATGAATGATTCATAAATGATTGAAGGGTAACAGAACCCCTTGTTTCAGGTCGAAATCAAACAGTAATCCCCATGGTATCGTTATCCCTATGGTTATGGCAACTTCTTAAAATCTGTATAAATGTCATTACCGCTATGCCATTATTTTAGTAATGGTGACTAAACAGCATTGATTACCATGTTTAAGACCATAAACACACTGACAACTTTAAAACAAAAATAAACCCTTTTGGTTTGGTTGGCCTCATCAGTCACATAAATGCATTTGACCTACGACCTCACCTCTTTGACGAGCTCTGTGACGGACCTCTGGCCCCCGCCTGACCCCCACAGGTTGTCTATGCGGAGACCTCCCATGCTCATCCTCAGCAGCACGGCTGCACGGTCCAGTGCCGCCCTGGAGGGAGGGGGGGAGGGAGGAGGTAGACCACGCCTCTGTATGTAGGTGAACCTTGTCTCACCCTTAATGATTACCTCTAGGACCAGTTTGACGAGTTCACTGTTCTGGACACCAGCCATCGTAAACTACACTATGGAGTCAACGTTTGGTCACTAGAGGGAGCACTTGTCGACAATAACAACTTGAACAAAGAATGAAAAATTGGGAGACAAATTTAGATAGATAGATAGAGAGATAGAGAGATAGAAAGATAGAGATAGAGAGCGAGAGCGAGAGAACGTAAACTGTGTGATCAATGTGATAATTGCCCAGCCCTAATCTCTCGCCAAGAGCGGTTAGGGCGTCCGCTGTGCCTCCCATTATAGTTTAACCGTTACCATGGTCCCCACCCACAGCAAAACCTGATGCCAACTGAAAGAATACCATTCGTAGACGCAAACAACAACAACAACAACAGCAACAACAACACACCTTGCATGTTCACAGTCAACCCTGCCTTTGTAGCCTTCGATGTAACTCTTGGACAGGATCTGATCCTTCACGGCGCGTGCAATGAACTGGCCGACCAGCTGTGAAACAAAAAGGGAAGTCTTAGAAACAAATTAACAACATCCCATCAGCACAACAACACTGAGATGAGGAGGAGACCAGTCCTGCGGCCTTGTATTACGAAGCAGGATTTGGCGTCATCGAGGTAACTTCGGCTTTATCCCTGGGTTTTCTGTGTCACAGCGTTGGGTTCACTTTTTTACTGGGGTACATGCAATGCCACGGTAACTCCCAACCTGCTCTGGAGCAAGTTATGGTCCATATCACAGATCAACGCATATATAGAAGCACCAATCTTTATTATTTGCTCCCAAGACCGTTTGACACTGCTGCTGATTGCAGCCGAAAGAATCAGGCTGCCCCTCCAAACGCCGCTCTTTAAAGTGCGTGCACTCATAGCTAGAGTGGCAAAACCTGGGTTTACTCAAGAGTCGATAACCACCGCTGTGACAGCGCTTAGATGCGTGCCTGCGGTTGACGGGGTTCAGTGGAGCCAGCTCACGAAACGAGATCCAATGCACGTTGAACTTGAACTTCAAAGTTCAGGAAGTGGTTCTGGTGGTTTGGGTTTCTCGCGAACGTCTATGTCACCGGCATCTGACCAATTACAGAGTGACGACGAGAACCCAACGAGCTGCTTGTATTTCCAAGTCATCAGACCAGGAATGTGCACGGTAGCCAATGGAGTTCATTGCATGGTTCAATTAAGTACGGAAAACCTGATCCCAGATCCCCGTGGAACTGACAATGTTGAAAACGCTACGCCAGCAACTCACATGTTGGTCGTCTCATTGAACCGGGAGAGAAACCAGTGAACACGTGCATGCCTTTGCAAAAAGGGCCTCTGCTGATTTTCAAAACTGCAGGTTTTTGGAAAAAAACAGTGGGCCACCGACCACAGCATCACGCATACGTGTGTGTGTGTGTGTGTGTGTGTGTGTGTGGTGTGTGTGTGTGTGTGTGTGTGTGTGTGTGTGTGTGTACACAGAGTGCACCATTTGCTCTTCTCAGCAGGACAAAGACTGCGCTTGGCTTCATCCATTGATCCCACAAAAACAAGGGGGCAGCTCCATCTCATCTGACCTGGTGGTGGCATCTAGACCACTATGCACACACATAAGTGAGAGAGGTGTGCATGTGCATGTGTGTGCGTGTGTCTGCAAAGAGAGCGCGCAGCAGCAGCAAAGCGAGAGAAAGTGAGGTGTGTGTGTGTTTGTGAGAACGAAGGGGTGGGGACAGAGTAGGGATGAATAACCCCGTTCAGCCTCCTACGCTGAGCTAGCGTTTTACAGACAATGGCCAGAGATCTCATGTCTGTCCCGGCTGAAAGGAAAGAGCTGAAATACACACACAGACACACATACGGTGGTGACGGTCGCTCTTCTGTGCCGAGCAACAGGCTGTTGGTGTGTGTGTGTGTGGGCTGGGATGAGACTCACGAGGCTCAAGCACAACCAAGATGGTTTTAAACAACAACAAAAACTGCCTTCGTTTGATTCTGCAATCTGCACTGTGTTAAATTGTGTCAAGTAGAAACAGGGGGTTCATTGGACACCAGACGACCAAGTAAATATGCTGCCTGTTTGATGTGTCTTGATGTAATTTTGGTGAACATTACATCGCTTTTCGATTTTCTTGCCGTTCTTTGAAATGGAACTGGTGACCAAAATTAAACTACATTTCAATTTTGGTTAAAATCTTTGCGACATTGCAATTTTCCATTTGAACTTGAATTTGATTGTAGGACATCCGATAGCCTAATTTGGAGCCTGCTCTAAATTCAAAACACAGACGGCAACATGAGTCAATTTCCAAAAAAGTGGCGCATGACTCACCTGGGGGGCTCCGGGAGTGTCCAGCACCAGTTCCGGCAGCTCACACAGCAGCTTGTCAAAGGCGCCCTCCACGTCGCCGCGCGTCAGCACGGGCCCACACAGGTCGGCCAGCAGCCTGGAGGTCAGCTCCCGGTGGCTGGCTTTGGCCTCCAGGGCCAGTGACACGGCCAGCATGGGGACCCCGCTCCGCATGGGACCCAGATTCAGCTCCCCAAGCAGCTCCTGCAGACAGACATGCAATAATCAGTATTATTATTATTATGTAATATTTAATTAATTTTTTTATGTTGCATAAAGATGCATACGTTGCATTGCATTACGATGCATATTAGACTAGTATTTTTGTATTTTGTGTGAGTCACAGTACATCAATTGTAAATGGATTGCATTTATATATCGCTTTTATCCAAATTGCTTTAAAGTTGCCTCACATTTACCCATTCATACACCGAGGGCGGTGTCAACCATGCAAGGTAACAACCAACACGTCAGGAGCAGTTAGGGTTAGGAGTCTTGCCTCTCTTACCTCCCGAGCTACTGCCACCCACATCACATAAATTCTTGACGTTCTTTGTCACCCAAGGGGGATTTCTATATTCCCCTTGAGAAACCTTGACTCGTTCTTGCGATGATTCCCAATGAACCAGTTAAGAATGTATGAGCCGACCGTAAGATGCAACTCCCATTACCACTGATAGCCGGGTTAGTGTGACTGCCTCATGGTTAACGAAGTACTGGCGCTGGCAGCCAGGCGTACACAGGGCGTCCAGGCAGGGGTGGGTGGGGGGCACTTACCGCTACTTCGTTCGTGTCCCCATGCTCAAAGTATTCTTGCACAATCGGGATAACGGTCTTCCCAAAGTCCCTCTCATCCAGCGGGGGGACCACCGTTTCATACACACAGTTCTCCTGAAGAGAAGAAAGGGTCACACGTTTCAGCATCTCCTGTTTGCTAGTGGAGTCGTCGAGAAGACCGCGTCATTTTCAGATGCCCCTCTCAAGTTCACCTAACGGAGACGTTTATTATCCGCGGTGTACCTGAGCTTCATCGTAGTTTGGGTCCTTGGCGTCCACCTGCTCTGGCTCATAGACCTCCCCGGACCGACCCCATACACCCTTGCCTCCGGCCCCACCTGTGGACAAAGGTCAACACCACCACCAACAGCAACAGTGTCGGGTGAAATACAACCACATGTGACAACACCAGGGTTCGTCATTCTATACACGAGTGCACATCGTGTGTCAAATGGACCATGACATGTCGTGTCACAACACATGCACTTTTAATGAGGCCGTGGGAGCCCTGAATTGAAAGCTGTTGTCTTGAGATGTGAGATGGTTCCATTACATAACAGACACAATGAGTGGGCCAAGTAAGCTGCAATGCATGCACACCATTTCTCTCCCCGCCCCTGCCTGGAGAGAGCGCAGTAAATAGGCTTCAGTACACCAAGTATTTGACTGCACCTACGTAGTGTGTGTAGGTGTTGCACACCAGACACTGTCAAGGCTAGCTCCATTTAAAACAAGTGATTCATATGAAGAAGATAGAGATGATCACATCAGTAAATTAGTTCGCTTTCTCTCCCAGGCTGTCATCATCTCACACAAACACAAGTCAATCATCTATTTAGCCAAATGCCCTTTTGGCCTCCAACCCGAAGGTCCACAGGTGAGGTGAGTTATCCCTTCCACAACTAGGCCAGTCAGAGACCAAAGGGTTCACTTTAAGTAGGCGCCAGCAGCTCAAGATCACAGAACCATTTGTTTTGGGGTTAATGGGTTGAGAGCTGATGGCACCACAGACATGCAGGGGGGCAGGGCTGGATGCCAACAACGCCTCATCAAACCTCATTGCTTCCTGCTTGGGCTTCAAAGCATCAAGAAATGCTACTTCATCACCGTGAATTGTCGTGGCTTTAAAATGTGCTACTTTTAGCTGCACTTCTCCATCTGACAAATCGACAGCACGAGTGTAACCAAAATTGTGTAACCTTACATTTGCAGCATTTAGCAGACGCTTTTGGCCAAAGCGACTTACAATCAGTACATTTCTCCCATGTAACTCCCTTTTCTGCGACCTCCACTGGCTCCTGGTAAACACTCGCATTAGATTCAAGACACTGGTACTGGCCTACAAGGTTGTCAGTGGAACTGCCCCTACCTACCTCCAAACATTAGTCAGACCCCACGGCCCAGCCCAAGCGCTCTACTCAACAACTTCAGCTAGATAACTGGTACCAACTTCAAGAGCAGGCAAGAAGAACAGGCAAACATCGCTCTGCCAAGTCCCAACTCTTCTCTGTTCTGGTACAGCAGTGGTGGAATGAGCTCCTGGCCGGTGTCAGGACGGCCGAGATGCTCACCAGCTTCAGCAAGAGACTCAAGACCCACCTGTTCAGAGTTCACCTGGACTCTGCCTTCCCCCGGGAACCCTAGCACTAACTTGAGTTTTTGTCTTGTCTTGGTGTGTCTTGGCATTATTAATAGTACTTAGCATTGGTTAGAATATTGTATTGTTGGTCATGCACTCAGAATCTTCTGCTCTTATCACAGCTATTATGCAGGCAACCTAGCAATTATGAAATGCATTCTATTAACATTGCAATTATGAATGCTTGAAACATGTTCTATTCTTATCTTCATGTATCACAGCGATATATTGCCGTCTTTCAACAAATAGTCATTGTACACTGTATCGTACAACAAAAAGCGATCAAGTCTATAGAGCATATTCCGGCACCTTTCTTGGGCAGGCCTCTTCCCTTGCCGAGACGAGACTTCCTGTCCAGCAGCTTGCTCTTGGGGCTGGTGGGGACCACCCCCGACCCCCTGCTGGGGTCCCCGCCGTCACTCAGCGAGTCCCCTCTCCCAGAGTCCCGGGACGAGTTCTTCCTCAGCCTCCGCTTGGCCTTGGCCTTCAGACGGGCTTCGTGGATGCTGCTGCTGGAGGAGATCCAGTTGCCGTTGATCTCGTTGTTGGGGACGTTGCTGCTGTTGTTGTTGTTGTTGGTCACCGTTCCTCCTCCGTTCTCCTCTTCCCCCGACAGAAAGGAGTCGCTGAGGTCATCAGCCTCTGTTGGGGTTTCAATCAAAAGGAGAAGCAGCTTTAGAATGAATATGATCATCATCATCATCATCATCATCATGATGTGCTCCCCTCATCAAACCTATCATTATGCTGCTGGATAATATTTGATTTAGTGTGCAAAGTGCATGTTTGGATGTCTGCATGTTTGGATCCCCCCCCCCTCCAAAATAAAATGAGCAGAATAATAGTCTGTAATAATGACTGCCTAGGATCAAATAGCAATGACATCAAAGCTGATGATGAGTAACCTGGCACCCCCCACAGAGGCATCCTCATCCCCGCAGACGATGAGGCATTTAAACACAGCGTCACACACACACCATGACCCGACGCACTCACCCACGGGGTTCGCGTTCAGCCAGGCCTCGCAGTCGTTTGCCATGTTTCGAAAAATTAAAAATGTATTTGGCAGGAGAAACTTGGTTTAAAAAAGCAGAGTGGATATCGGGATGATGATGACGATGACGATGAGGATGACGACGACCTGAAACGGTTAGCACAGAGAAGAAGACAATGAAGGTCGGCTTGGGTTTAAAAACATGTCAAGACATAGTGCGTCACACACACCCCTCCCCCTTCATTCATACGCACTGTGTTGACAAACAATAGCCCGCTGCGCTGGCAACACAATACGCTGCGTCACAAATAAACAAACACACGCGCGCGCGACTGTTTATGCGACGACAGCTCGAGCCACACGACACCAATAACACGTCCCGCTACAAGTTGCCTTGGGTTAGCGTCGAGGTAACCAAAGCACAACAACACAACCATATTATGTGGTTTACATCCAAGTCATACTTGGTAAATATGCAATGCATTGCCGCCAATCAATCAATCAATCAATCAATCAACCAATCAATCAATTGCTCTTGCGTTTGAAATAACTTGTTTTAAAAAAAAAATAAAAAAACAATGACTGACCGTCTCTAGTGTCCGAGCTCCGAGCTCCGATACGAAGGCTGGCGTTGTGTTCGCGTTTTCTACCCAGCAACTTCCAACCACGTACGTATGTGTTTTTCTATCCTGATTGGCCAGACGGTGGACGCTTTATAAATCAAAGGACCAATCGGAGGGTTGGTATCGGGGTTAGGGTAGAGAATGTACCAGAACGCCACAAGTTGCTGCCCCCTGTCTGTTGAGTCGCAGAACAACGCGGGCTTTGTCCGCTCTTGGATCAGCGCGTAGAGGAGCCGACTGTACATTATCTTGACGACATTATTTTATTGTAATATGATCGGACTTATTTCAATGAAAAAAAACAGAGAGCAAACCCCTGTCATACTGCACGAATCGCCACAATCTTATTTTATTTACATTATATCGATGGGCATCTAGCAAAAATAGCATTAGGCTACATTCATTTAAATAACATTTGGAAAGGTTTTAATGCGGGTAAAGGTATGAATACGTGATATTAATGAATGGAGTATAAAGAAAGACCCTGTCAAAGAAGAGGGAACATGACATGGACACAACTTTAGGACAGCCGCCCTGCTGCTGCTGGGCGGTTTAATTGTTAGTTCCTCGCCTCGCCACACGGGGGAGCCCGTGTACAATAATAGTGTTATACTGACCGCCTCCTCTTTAGGCCGACATAGACTAGGAATACAATTAGAGACACGCAACACAGATCTTTTCTATCATAGGTAAGTTTAAAGAAAATTAATAAGTATTATATTAGTGGTAGTAGTATTCGTGATATCACGTCTTTTGCGTCTTTTTAATTAAATGCTATTTAGTTTTCCAACCTGTAGCCTACAATAGATCTACATTATATTAAGATATAATTATGATATATTATTATATAATACTACTGCTATACGAACAAAATTATCAAGACAAATTGTGGATATTTTTATTTATTGTGTATGCTGTGTATTTAACCAAAACATACTGTGGTAATTTGATTCTGACAATATACCTGTCATCCAGGGGCGGACGGTGTATAGGGGCGATTTGGGCGACGCACTACCAACTGGGAGAAAGAGGATTTTTTTTTCTAACCAATTCTATCACAGCAGAAGTAGTTCAGTGTTCTAGACATATTATCTGTCATTGTCCAATCAGAATCGTCAGATTCAAGTCGTGTTTCAAATGGTCCCGCCTCTCTTGACGATTTCATTGACTTGGAAAATCGCCCAAGCATTCTCCCATTGACTCTCATGTTAAAACTTTTTTTTTCGGAAAATGAGCCTCCAATGCATTTTGAATGAGGATTTTGGGACTCACCCTAACGCACTTGCGTCAAACGCGTCTCTCTCTCTCTCTCTCTCTCTCTCTCTCTCTCTCTCTCTCTCTCTCTCTCTCGCTGTCTGTCTGTCAGTTCATTTAGTTGATGTTGTTTTTAAATAGTTAGTTTTCATTCATTCGGAAAAAAGGTAAAAAAACTATGTTCTGTTCATGTTCATTTTTACAGATCTATACCAATGGCCAGATGGTTGCCTATGGTTGTTCATGTTTACAGGTTCATACAGTTGGCCAGATAATGGTTGTTCACATTTACAAAGCTATACAATCTAGCCGCACCTCATCATTCTGGCTTGGTCTTTAATGTGTAAAGCCAAGATGCACAGCCACTGACCACATTAGGTCAAACCTCAATTGTTTAGTCACTTTGGGACATGGAAATTTAGCTTTTATGAAGAAGCACTTTGGTGGTATCCTAAATACCACAAATGTTAGATCTAAAGATCCAATTCTCAACTATTTGACTTGTTATTGCCATGCTGTGTTTTTTTTATTTATTGTTGAAATTCTGCACTTTCCTTTACACTTTAAGATAATTTGACTGCACTATCTTGTTGTATGTTTGTTGTATGTATGTTGTAAAGGTTGTGAAAGCTCTTGATCCTCTTGATCCTAGTCAGTTAATAAATACTTGACTTAATATGCTGCCCCTGTCTTTATGTGGTTGCTGGACATATCTTGTGTCCTGTTTAGCTATTTTACATCATACAACATTAGATTCATGGAAATAATTAATTGTGGAGCTACACCATTTTTGTTTATGGAGTTGCCATCTAGTGGACATAAGAAGGACTCTGTATGAGTTAATCATCTAACAACAAATTGATACTGTCTTGCTTAATGCACCTATTGAATGGGTCACCTTAATCATTATCAGAAAAATTGCCCCCCCTGAGATTTTCCTCAGGAGCCGCCACTGCCTAGCTCTCTCTTTTATGACAACAATGTCCAATTCACTTTGCAAAACAAACATATAAGCACCATCTTTAAAACATTTATTAAACATGTATTATTTAACCATCAGAAACATGAATATGAAAAGTTTTTTTCCCAGAAAAGATCTTTGGCATCGCAGGATCAGAATTCACAGTGTAGAAAACAGCTAATCTAATCTAACACAAACACTGCTAGCTGTCGCATCTGTTAGAAGCATTGTTCATGTCAATAAACACATGGTCCACTTTAAGGTGTCTCTTAAGGCGCTCAATATAATGACACATCATAAACATCCTCTTGTGAGTCGAGTTCAAGAGAAAAGCCAAAAGAAAAACCCCAAAAGTTTTAACAGATTTTTAAATAAATGATTTAAATAAATGAGTTATTCCAGTAAACTAACTGAAAGGACTACATAAAGAATAAGAATAAGCTTGTTTTCAACGATAATATACACATCTATGTTGGCACATTCAAATTCCATTTAACAAATGCAATACAACCTGAGAACCAATCTCAGTTTTTTTCAACTGAGTAAAAACATTTCCTAGAATTGAATTTCAAGTCATCTCTGCCACTCACAATTTATTATCAAATTGCTAGGACAATATATTATCTAAACAATTCATACAATTATTTCTCAATAAAAATGAAATTTATAACAAGATTATTTTCACAACATGTCTTATATGATTAAATAAAGGCTGGTGGATTCAAACTCCCTGCAGTTTTTTTTGGCTGTAATCAAATGCAATCGTACATCTTTGGAGATGAGCTTCAATGCCATGTGACATATTGAAAGGAAAATAGCTAAAATGCTTATAAGGCACAATGAGTTAAGGCTCTGAATCCTTAAAATAAATTACACTTTTGTTCATGTACAAAATTGATGAGGGAAACCATCCACGACAAATTAGATATTCACAAGAATGTCATCCCTGAAGAATCCACTAAATAGAGGAAATAGAGACCCAGGAGGATCTCCCAATATTAAACATTACCACATGTGAGTTAAGTCAGTGTCGTAAGTAGAGCTGTGAATCTTCACTGGCCTCACGATTCGATTCGATTACGATTCAGCTGTCCACGATTCGATTCGATTCTACGATGCATCTCGATGCATCTCGATGCAGCTCAATAACCTCAATAACCACAAGCTCTTTTTCAGAGCGCTTCTCACGTGTTTCTTCTAGCACTTCCGCATTCCTTCGTTGTGACGTCACACTAGCGTATCCCGTCTATTTCGATTATAAATTAATTTGAAACAATGGAGAGACATCGTGTCCTGGCATTGGAGCAGCTCTCCACATGAGTGATGATATGCCTTCGAAAAGATTTTTGTGTGTAGTACAACTGGGTTGTCCATGCCCTCCTGGTGGGGGCATCTGCAAAATGCATAAACCGGCTGCAGTATGTCCAAAATTGTGCTGCCCGTGTTCTCACCCACACCTCCCGCCGTGAGCACATCACTCCAGTGTTATTCAGCCTACACTGGCTCCCTGTCAGTTCACGCATTGACTTTAAAGTTCTAACCCACACCTACCAAGCCATCCATGCCACTGGCCCATCCTACCTCTCTGACCTTATCGAACTGTCCTGCCCAACACGTACACTCCGCTCCTCCAGCTCCATCTCTCTGCAGCAGCCACGCTGCAGACTTAAAACCATGGGAGCCAGGGCTTTCAGTTGTGCTGCTCCACGGCTGTGGAACTCACTCCCAGACCCCATCAAAGAGGCAGAGTCACTCAAATCTTTCAAAGCTCTCCTCAAAACACACCTCTTTAGACGGGCATTTAAGGACCTGTGTTAAAATTTTATAGTTTTTTTGTTTGTTCGCTTTTAACTGATCCTCCCATGTACAGCGCTTTGGGTTCGAGAAATGCGCTCAATAAATTTGAATTATTATTATTATTATGTTCTGTCACTGCATCGATGCAGAATCATACATGTCCGCATCGCGATGCATCTCAGAATCGAGAAATTTCCACACCCCTAGTCGTAAGCCTTTCATAGACAATGCACACACTGATGCTGTGTTTGAATTGGTTCACTTACTTGTGCCCGATGTAGTGCACTATTTGGGAGTACAAATCTATATAGCTCACTCCTTCATACCCACAATGCACCGTAAAAGAAGTGTGCAACAGATGCTCACTTATATCCCATGATGCATAGCGGTTTCCATTTTCATCGGATTCATCCAATGGAGATGGTTGGCACATACTTGTTTATGCGACCAATAATACGTCACACCGATGGATTTCCAGTGCATATTTAGTGTCCGAGTTCCCCCTATATGAACTAGAATGTGTTCACTAGGGATTAGGGAACAAATTCAGGAACCAATTCAAATGCGCTGTGAGTGTTTGACAATCAGGAAGCAGAGGTGCGCGGTCAGAGGTCACTGAGGTCATTCTGAAGACGGTTGCCAGGTAAGCGCCCCAGCAGACTCTCCTCCGCCAGCTGAGACAGGTATTTCTGAGGACGAAAAATACGATTTGATTAATATTTTTTAATTCATAAGATAAATAACAGAAAAATACAATTTTAAAGTTGAATGAAAAGGAAATGTATATATAAAAAAATAGTTTCAAAAATAGTTGCTCTGATATTATTGCAATAGTTATCTTTGCCCATCATCTTTGGCTCTGGAGACAACTCTAGAATAGAGACTGATGGATCTCAGGCTACATTCACAACCGTAGGAGAAACATACTCGATCTGCCATCGAACAATTGTTCGTTAATTTCTTTCATAGCACATTATCACCAAAATAATGGCTTGTTTAGACATAACTCCACGGCCGTGCACGCATCAACTGTCAGCTGTTCTGCACTCGCCCCCTGCTGATCGCCATCAGCTGTTCCATGCTCACATTCTGCTGATGTGCACTAGCTAGCTTGCCCTCGCATCGGCACAACATGGCGCCTGCGTTTCTATAAATCATTCAGATAGCATCGTCTAACTGCCCTGAACAAGCCGTCTTCTGTAACTCTATAGCCATTTAAGGTTGAACATGTATGCGCACATTACAACGGTACTGGGTGGGTACACGCTAACATAATGGTTTGTTTGATTTGACGATGTAAGGCATTAAAGATGGAGCGTATGATATATATTGCACAATAACAAACTGCCTACAGACGGGGAGAAGAGGGTTGCCAGATGTCACAGCTGTTTCGCAGGGTATTTGCCCACTGTGGTGCGATGCGCTATTTGGCAGAAGAGCTCTGATGCTGAATCCACACGCAGCTGTGCTACGGAGGAGAGCTCACATGCGACGGCTCCGGGTGCTAAATAGTGACTTTGTAATTGACACTTAGCGTGCGTGCCTGTGTGCCACGCATACACATTCACCCCCGTCTCTCGTTATGGAGGAAATTGACGACTAATTGAAAGCAATGGAAATACAATCAACTACCGCAAAGCGGCTAACTGTAATTATGCTGAATAAAACACGGTCACAGTGCCCTGATCCCCGGGAGTTAACGCTGCCAGAGCTACGGGTTCGATTCCGCCCCCCGGGCCCACCCGTGCCGAGCAAGGCGTGCACTCACGCGGTAAAGTCAAGACAAGACATTTTGGACAAAAAGCGTCCACCAAATGGCACGCATGTCCACTGTCCCTGGTCGGGCGTACCTGCAGGTTCCTGTAGTGCACGGTGCTGCGGCAGTGGGAGATCTTGGCCGTCTCCTCGCTGGTGTAGAACAGACCGCACAGCTTGCAGAAGTAGCCCGTCCTCGGCACCACAAACTCCACACCTGTGAGGCCAGAGACACGGCCCATGTCCCCGTTAGTAACCAGATTTACAGCTTTCAGTATCAATATAACAATTAAGCAATTAAAATATGACACCGCAATATTTATAACGATAATAATACAATATCATTTCATAATATGGATATTATTATTATTACTATCATGCATTGTGAAGAGATCGGAGGAAGAAATAGATCATTGTTTGTTGTTGTACTATTATTGTTGTCATTATTACTATAAAGATTATGTCATGTTTTTTAATGATGCATACTTTTCTGCAGTCCATTTTGACAACATGACAATGCAAAGATCTACCCGGATTCTAATGTATGTATTCCATTTTAGTTTTTGTTTCTTTTTGTTGTCGATAGGGGCGGCAGTAGCTCAGGAGCTAAAAGCGGTTGTCTGGCAACTGGAAGGTTGCTGGTTTGATCCCCCGGGCTCCGCCTAGCTACGTGTCGAGGTGTCCCTGAGCAAGACACATAACCCTAACTTCTCCTGTGTTGGTTGTTGCCTTGCGTGTTTGACACCGCCGTCGGTGTATGAATGGGTGAAAGTGAGGCGACTGTACAGTGCTTTGGATAAAAGCGATACACACAAATGCAACGTCACGACTGTGAGGCTGTAGGCCGTGGGGCCATACGCCGATCGCTGTCACGCTAGCCCCGATGTTCATAAATATAAATACACGGCACTCGCGGGGGGGCCGTGTTTCCCAAACCCAAACGCGCGCACCGAAAATAGGACGGCATCGCGCGGGCAACTGATACCAGTGCTCATCCCCGCCCGTTCCACTCAGTGTTAATGCAGCAGGTTGTCGTACCAGCGCAAGGTATTTTTTTCCCCAAACATTTTATTACAGCGCCAAGAGCGACATGAATATCATGAAGCATAAACAAATGGGCTTGTTTGGAATTTCGATTTTGTACACAATATACATTCATTTCATACACCGAGTCAAGTCCAATATGTATGTGCGAGTTGTTTCTTAATCGTAATTCCACAGCGATTGTATTTGACTGTATGTTTTGTTTTGTTTTAAACAATACTTAACACGCAACATGCAACAGCAATACAGTATTTGGTTAAAACGATGTGTCTATGAGGTGCTCCACTCACCCAGAGGAATGCTGTGCTCACTGATGGCTCGCTCTTGTTCTCGCAATTGGCGAGTGATCTTCAACCTCAATCAGCATCGGACACAGGTTGTTGGTGACGTTATGGACACCTGTGAAGGAAGGAAAAAATCCAAAGCACATTATAATACGTACAACTACTATAGACCTCGTAACTATACTACTATAGAAAACAGCGTTACTCTTTTAAGCATCACTTTAACGGTTACCTGTTTTAGGAGTTCCCTCTTGGTGCTGAATTTCCTTGATGTTTGTCTCGGGGGGCGGGGCCACGTCCTGAACCATGCTGTCCTCGGACATGCTGGCGGTAAGTTTCCCTTCCGACGGCCCTCTGCTATTGTTGTCCGCTTTGTCCTCCGAACAGACCTCCTCCAGGGCAGCCCTGAACTCCTGACCAGGGAAGTCGTTGAGGTCGGTGATCGGTAGCACAGGGCCTCCGTGTCAGCTGGCCCCACCGCCGCGCCGCCGCCACCAATGCCACCATCCCCACCGGGGGACAAGCTTCCGGGAGCTCCTCCTCTGTCATCTCCGCATGAAGCCCTTCTGCAGGGAGTTCAACACTCTTCACTTCCGGGGTCTTCTCTTCCGGGGTCTTATCTTCCGGGGTCTTCTCTTCCGGGGTCTTCTCTTCCGGGGTCTTCTCTTCCGGCTCGACGGTGACCTGGACGGCGGAGCAGGCCACGGCGGGCGGCGGGACCTCCCTGGCCGGCTCCGGCTCTGCCTTGGAGGAGCTGCAGCTCCCGGCCTCCAGCAGCTCCTGCAGGTCCGGCTCCACGATGGAGTCGTCCTCGCCGCCCACCTCGTCCACGGTCACCAGCTCCTCCATGTTGCCCGGGTACCAGCACTCGCCTTCCGTGTCCTCGCCGCTCTCGTACGCCTCCACCACCTGGGAGCAACGGAGCGGGAGTGATGAACTGAAATTCCCTCTTTCTTTCTTTCTGATCTCTCTCTATTCCTCTCTCTCTCTCTCATTTTCTGTCTCTCTCTCACTGAAAAAATTTGCACTAAAATGCATCTGAAATGCATGCAGTAAACTTGGCCTACACTGAAAACTTAAACCAGTAATCGGTTGTGTAAATAAATTGCAATGCCAAACTTCTACTCAACCATGAAGTATGAGGCAAATGTTTACATATTATATCATAGGTATCCCTCAATCATGAGATGGATAGATATATAGAACAGACAGAAGACAGACAGACAGACAGACCTCAAAAGGCTAACTTACACTTTTTTTTTCCTTCACACATGCAGTAACATCCGTTTGGTTTGCATCTGCTTTGCTTTGCTGAGGAGAAGATGGTTTTTCCTTCAGCTGGTGGTCCTACAGCAAGAGAGAAACCGCATGCATGTTTAACAGGATCCATTACACAGTCAGGTCAAAACAAAAACCAAGCACGAGGCATTCCCACATTACAATCCGATTGGGGGGCAGGGGCGGTGTATACAGAAGGTTTGATTGCGCTTATGGTTATGGTTATGTGTTTAACCTATAGAGGACAATTTGAGTCCATATTTAGATCGTATCCTACATTATTAAAACAGGAGGATCAATCAGGAGGATCAATCGATAAACCTCGTAATCTAGTACATCATGTTTCATTTAAAATAAGCTGTTTTAGGGTTTGGTTTTCATTTAAAACTCCCTATTATATCAGTATTATCATCAGCTGGCATGTGTTATTGTTGCGTCCATCAACGTCTAAGGAAAACACAGTGAAAGAGTCCATGTGCTTACATTATTTCCTGTCATATCACCGGTGGTATTCCCGGCGGTATTCCCGGTTGTGCTCTGGCTTTCCTGCTTCTCCTTGGTGCCGTGCCGCCGACTCGTCTTCTTGTTCCGTCCTCTGCCCGGTGAGCTCTGCTGCTGCTTCCTGTCCTCCGGCGTCCGTGACCGCAGCTCCGACTCCGCCATGTCCGACTCGGAGTGCCGGGAGCGTCCGTAGTAATCCCCCTCCCCCATGCCCCCCGTGGTAGTCTCTCCTCTTTGGCTTGCCCTCGTGTCTCGCGTACGGCGCTCTGGGAGCTTCTCTGCCTTGTACATCTGATCCTGTGAGTAGAACTCCCCCTCGGGACTCCTCCTGTAGGAGTTGAAGGACATGCCGTGGGGGCTGCCCCGGTGGTACCAGTCCCTGCTGCCTCTCATCCCGTCCCCTCCTCCTCCTCCTCCTCCCTCCTCCACATCCACCACCTCCTCCTCCTCCTCCACCTCCACTCCTCTCCTCGCTGGTCTCCAGATCTAGGGCTGATCCGGTCCGTGGGTTTGCCATAGTGCTTCACCCGGCGGTCTCCTCCTCCGCCGCCGCAAGCGGTCCTCGTCGCAACACCGCCGCCACCACCACCCACCGACCCGTTCCTCCACAGCAGCTCGTCCCGCTCCCTCTCCCGCTGTTCTCCTCGGCGCCCCCTCATCGGCCCCCCTCCTCGCTGGGGTGGCCACGTCCAGTCCCAGGAGCCCCGGCACCGGGGCCCAGGCCATTGGTGTTGTTTGTTGTTGTTGTTGTTGTTTGGTGGCGGCCCCCCGCTCGGTGGGGCCCCCCGGCAGGGCCCGCCCTGGGGGCTGTGCGCCGAGCTGCAGGAGGGTGAAGCTGGGGCTGTGGGAGCGGGGGCTCAGGGAGCGGCTGATGGGGCTGCGGGAGCGAGCCCTCTCTGGCATGTAGCTGGAGGGTAGCGATCAAGAGATGTGGGTCAGGTTCACGTCAGAACCCCCCCCCCCACCCCCACACCCACACCACCACCCCCCCCCAGACACTAGCAACGACACTGCTAGGGACATTATAAAACACATTGATCTGACAACCACTGTTTTTAACCGGTGGAAATACAAAATGGACAAATAAATGGCGTTAAGTATGTCGGAGAGCATTTTTAAAAATATATCTTAATTATCTTGGATGATATTTTGATTTGACATAATTACGTCCTTACTGGTCGGGCTCCTGCATCTCACCGCGCACTCTTGCGTGTTGATATCATAAATGATCGAGTCCACATCCTTCCCTGGTTTCTGTTGGAAAAATGAAACACCAATGCAAAACAATAGAACAACATCACCATCTAGATACACTTTTAGACCGGGCGCTAGTGCTGTGCTGTGCTGTTGAACCATGAGCCACAAGCACACACACACACACACACGGTATGGCACACACACACACAACACACACACACACACACACACACCAAAATAACAATGCAGAGCGATAAAAGTGGTGTTTATGACAACCGACCTTCAGCTGCAAGTTCCTTGTAGCGTTTGGACATCGTACAGGAGTTTCTGCTCGTTAATCATAGCGGGGGTCAGCTGGTAGTATTGAACCATGGCCTGAGCTGCCTCCACGAATGCCATCTCCAGAAAGGCCTGATCGGAAAACAGCTTAAATTACACTTGTGCCGCCTGACGCTTTTACGGCCTCTCTCGCCGGGGGGTGTCCCAGCAAAACATTTTTGGCAGAAACATGACGTGTCAATCCAATGTTCACACCGCATGTATTTCACTGCATTTGCTCTCGTCAAGATAATACTAAAATTTGAGAGTGAGCATTTGAAATACAGTGCCAATACGTTGAGTTTGACACAGTGAGTGAGTCATTTCTGTGGTCGTGTAAATCGGTCAATTTGTTTATGACAGTTATTATCAACGGTAAAAACATTTTTTAAAGCCGAGACTTGGCGTGGCTTTAACGTCTGTGTCAGCAAATCTCAAACCGCAATCGTAAAGGTCAGTTTACACATTCTTCCTTGTAAGAAAGACGTATCCAAATGATGAAAAACTATCTCCAGGCGGACAGACCCGTCACTGCAGGAGGATCCTGGTGTTTTTAGCACGCATTAGTTCCCGCATAAGTGTGACATAAATAACAACAGAGCTATATATAGCTACCTGGTGCGTTGAGCGCATGAGGATGTAGTTGGTAATTTCCCGAAGGGCAGGCCCAAATTGATGACATCGCTCTCCGTGCAGCTACCTCCGGGAGGTTCAGATATGGACAACGCGTCCCGGTGTGGACTTTCGGGGTGAAAACTGCTGTAAAAGAAAATGAAAACATTTAAAATAAAAAACACTTAGTAAGTGACGCTAACGTTGGAAAAAACGACAGAAAAAAACAGATCATCGCGGCTGTCGTACGACCTCCTGCAGCCATGTTGTCACTCCGCCGCAGATCGGAGTCCTGACAATTCTTGGACGACATTGATAGCGCTGTGTGGCCTTGGACCACGCATCAGGAGCGTGCATGGTGTGCGGTGGGGGGACAGAAGTGTTCAAAAAGAATCAGGGAGTCCCACGGCCAAACGTTTGTCACTTAGCTCTGCATTCCGCACCGTTTTTTCCCTTACGAGTGGTCGTTCCCGTGTCCCGTTGCCGTTGGTGAGTCTATGAATAGAGTGCGTTGCGGTGAAAGTGTCACGGTGATAATGAGATGTCCCTGTTTGGATTCTGGGGCCAAACTGCGCCCCCCACCCCCCCCCCCCCTGACATCTGTGACCCTTTGTCACTAATCCCCCCGGTGGGGTGCCAAATAAAGAGACCCCCCCCCCTGCTGTTCGACAACTCATCGGGCCGCCAATTCCTACCACGACACGTTCTGGTTTATTGATACAGAGGGCGGCAAGGGGAGCAGCTGGAGTCACGTCGCAAGAGAGTCTGTCTGTATGTCGTTCTGACTGAATGACTGTTTTAGTCAATCAAATAAGCAGTCAGTTCAAAGTAGTAACAATCGTGCTTTTCTTGTCCGGTCGTAATTAGTGTTTCAAGCAAGCCAATTTCTGACTTTTTTGTCTGTGGAGAGGCCACAACCCTCACCTGATTGTTTCACAGAACCATCCGGGAAGTTGTCATCGGAAACTGTTTGGAGAAGGGCTGGCGCACTAAAACTCTTTGGCAGGTGGAGGAACCATCTGTCTATCGCCATTGTTTTTTCTGAATTATTGATTATTTGAACAGTTGCTTCTCGCTGTCGTCGCACCTAAGACCTGGCCGTAGCTGCCAGTAGGACACACCGATATCTTGAAGCCTGGCCAGACCGATCTCAAGAGAGAAGAATGGGAACTTGCGAGATCAGAACGGTCTCACAAGACTCGTCGACCACAACACCTCTATGGAGATAAGCTAGCAGGAGGTCTTGATCAATAGCAGGTGAGGCAGGCCTCTAGTCTTTACTGTCGTCAGGCCATTAGTTGCCGTGCGTCATCATTTCAGCAACTTGATGGGTCTTTCACGTTGCAGCGGCTGGTTTGGGACATCAGACCAGGGGGGGCGGCACCCAGAGAACATTTGAAATGGGTGAGGGCAGCTGCGGCCGGTGAAAATATTTGTGTGGCGCTCACAAATCACCATTGACAGTGGCACCGCACAATGTTTTAATGATCAACTGTTGTTATTCCAACGGTCGGCCAGCGCATTGTTGATGTTTAAATCCTAAGGCCCACTTTGGGTTTGTGGACGCAAATGAACCGGTCCGGACAACAGCAGCATACACTGACATGTGACAACGAGTCAAGTCAAAGCAGGTTTGACCAGAGAATGTTTTAGCGTATCTTGTTGTTGTTCAAGGGATGCCGTGAAGAGTTTTTATTGCTGATGAATCCTGTTCACTTTTTCATACTGTAATGAAAATCACAATCCACCCTATAAAGAGACTCAAGCCAACTGCATTTCATTATCTGACATTTATTAATAGAACGTCATCCTCATCAGCTAAATCCAGTGGCTGTTGCTCATCCAACAAGAGGCCGACGTGGGACAGCAGGCACACCATCCTAGTAACGCCTCAGATCATATAAGTTGTAAATACTCTAAAGTCCTTATGTCCTCCTTTCAGCCGCTTCCTTCATTTAGCACCTTTTCCTAACAGCTTTCGTCTACACCCACCAACCCACCACCAACCAACCAACGCCGTCCCCATCCCTGCCGCCCCCACCCATTACTCCACCAGCTGACAGCTGATGGACAGCACCATGTGTGAAGACAGAGCAACAGCGCCTACTTCCTGCCTGGATGACCTTCCCCCGGCCCAGCCCTGGCCCTCCCCTGGCCCGGCCGGCTGTTTATATAGGCAATTTGTCCGGGGAAAAGCCCAACACTAACAGACACTTCACAGCGGGTCCAGTGGCCACTGTAGGTGTCGTGGAGAGAGGGAGAGAGAGAGGGACAGAGAGAGAGAGGGAGAGAGAGAGAGAGAGAGAGAGAGAGCGGGATGGAACATGAGTCTATGACGGTCTCGGACACGGTTTAGCCTGTTGATGTACACACGCGCCTGCCAAATCCCACTGAAACTTAAGCTGCTGGCTAAATGTATAAGTGGGGGACATACACAGCGACAGAATAGCCCAGAGGGGGGTAAATGCAGAAAAGATTAGGGATGTAACTGTGGTGATTGATTCACCATAATTGGTAATAAACAATATAGCATGTGCGATCAATTGGTCATTTTTTCATTGGACATTGTTTTTTGTTTGTTACTTATTTTATTTTTTGCCCTGCATTTGCTGATTTTTAAGCAATTAACTTGTGTATTATATATGTATTCCCAGAACAAAACGCGAAATTAGCTGCCTTTACCACATAACCAAAGGCTGTATGTCATTAACTGCAGAGGCGGAGGAAAGACTACCCCCGGCAGCGTTGTCGTTCATCTAACCCCCATGGGAAGATAACCTCTCTCAACATATGATTACGGCATCAGGCTACCGACAACGCACATTATCGGCTCCAGATTGGGGGGGAGTTATATTGAGTATAATTCTATTAACGGCTCTTTCGTGACCATAACACGAGAGGAAATGTCGCCATGGGTCGACCTCAATAAACAGATCTAGGAATAGGCCGCCTCACAACATTGTAGTGAATGGGAGTCTGGCCACCGGCGGCCGTGTCTTGGCTCGTGAAACTCTTGCCGGCCTTGTTTGTGGCTTCACAGCCAGGCCGCCGCCGCCGCCGCTGCTGCCGCTGCAATGTTCCCCGCCAACTACTCGGCACCACTCAACATTTTTCACGATAGCTATGACAAAATCAAAAATTCAAAAGTTGGCAAAAATTGTAAATGCCATTTTGAGCGTTGAGAGAAATGAAGCACATCCAGGTTGCACGGCGTGATGTAATTGGCCTATTTTAAATGTTTTATATTCGTATAAAGTGTCTCCGGATGTGTAGCCGCGTAACAGGACACCGTCTGTCTACCAGGCTGAACCCAAGCTAACACCAAAACATAGCGGACTAGCAAACAAGACCTGATTGCGGGGCGACTGAATGAAAAGAGCTAATGGTCAATATATTGCGTGGCTATTTGTTGACATCAAACAGCGAGTGCAACACACATCATATTTTGAATGCCTGTGAATAATCAGTGTGATCATCAAATCGAGTGATCATTCGCGGCACTTGGAAATAATAATAATCTGTTGAGTGTTGTGTGAATTTGATTGTCAAAATCAGAACGTGACGTTTGTGTCCTGTGGGTGGGTTTTTACGTTAAAACTTTAAACCTCCCTGGGTTTCCTTCCTTCATGTTAACGGCGTCCAGGTGGACTCCCGGGATAAAGGACCTTCCTGGGTCCCTGCCTGGTGTTTGTTGGTACAAAGCGGGGGGATCGAGATGCAGTGGATCCCATCAAGCAGGTGGTCACGTCCGTTTCATAGCTCCTCTAAACGCACCTCCAGCAGGAGGCCTGCGCGATCCGTTGCTCCGGATCACCTTTCACCCCGCTTACCCCGCTGAAACCCCACACCCGGCCCAACCCGGCCCGGGAGGGAAGGGGGGGAAGGGGGCGTGAGCCTCTGTTGCTATCAGAGTAAGCCATGTGTTTCTCTTGTGCTGCATGGCTCCCCAAAAGTTACTGTGTTAGGTAGGGGGGGGCAACTGAACACTACCGTGTGTGTGTATGTGTGTACGTGTGTGTTTGTGGTTGTAAGTGTGCATTGTGTGTGTGTGTGTGTGTGTGTGTGTGTGTGTGTGTGTGTGCGTATGTGCGTGTGTGCGTGCTCCCCGATACCCAGAACAACAGTAAATAGCCCACCTGCTGGGTTCAGACAGGTGTGTGGATTTATAGCAGCTAGCTAGCATTAGTCCACATAGCGGGGCGCTCAATAAGTGTTTCCCAGCGTGGAACCGTGACTGTGGACGTCCCAAGTGCCCTTCAGAGATACAATAGAATGGGATGGAAACTAAACACATGTCAATACAATAGAAACATTTCTAGAGAATTAACATTTACCAGTGATGTGTTCCTCCTCAATTATTCACTGCATTTCTTGACTCAATGAAAAAGTGTGCATTTGCGTGTTACTATGGGAATCGTCATGAATTTCGTCCCATAACGCATAAAGCAAAGCGTGAGTGTGTGTGTGTGTGTGTGTGTGTGTGTGTGAGTGTGTGTGTGAGCGAGTCTCTCCCTGTCGTCTTCGTCATTACATTACACAGTATGTGTACATCTGGAAAAAACGCACCACATGTTATACTGCAGGTGGACATGAATGCATATGTGCACGTGTTTGTCTGCTGTGTGTGTGTGTGTGTGCCGATGCCAAACACCGTATACGTGCGCATTCTCGAGCGCTGCTTCGCGGCTCGGCTCATATTTGCTCTCTAATCCTTGCCTGTCGGCTGCTTACTACTGGCGTCCCATGCCTGTCCTGCTCAAGGGTTGCTGCTGTTTTCTGCCTGTTTGTCTGAGTGTGTACGCCACTCTTGTTCTGCTGTTTGCCGTTTGCTAGCTTCCTGTCCGATCAATGCTTGCGAGCGTGACTGCATGCCTTATTATGTCATGTCTATTGTGATCGTATGCAAGAGGTGGCTGTGTTCAAATGTTTGGATGTGTGCTTCAGCTTTTTCTCTTTTAGTCCTCCTACCCGCAAGAGGCTTTTGCCACCGTGTCTGGTTAAATAAAGGTTAAACTAAAATAAATTCCTAAATACAACACCAAGCCACACTGGGCGCGGGGCCCCAGAGTGGGCTCTTCTCTCGGTTAGCCGCGGCGCGCATCGCCACCGCGCCCGTGCCACCCGTCAGCTGGGTTTTACTTTTCAAGCTAGTGGCGAGCGCGGCAGACGGCCACCAACAGCTGCTATTTTTTTCGACCGGGTGTCGGGGGGCCCAGCAGACAGACGCAGAAGCAATCTGGGCTGGCAGTTGAGCGCGGGACCAGTGAGTCAGTGAGTGGCCAGTGAGTGAAGACTGATAGGTGTGCCTCTGGGAATACTTTCAATTAATTGCGGAAAGGAGGCTGTGGCTGTTTACTCTCACTTTGCTATTGATACTGTGGGGGGGGGGGGGGGGGGGGGGGCGGGGACGGTGGGTGTGGTGGTGGGAGGCGTGGGATTGTCAGCCATTGAGACAAGTAGAAGAAGCATGCAAAACAATGGCAGTATTATCTGGTTGGCCAAGTGCTGTGAGTGCAAAGTATTGCACTCACGTGTTCGGCGGTCTATCTATCCAGCTATCTCATTTGTGCCTGTGCCTGCACTCAGACAAGAGGAGCAATTTACTCTTGAGACGCTTTTAGTCCTTGCTAACGGGGGGGGTGGGGGGGGGGGGGGGGGGGGGGGGGGGGGGGGGTGGGCGAAGAAGATGAAGAAATGTATTAAACAATGCCATACAAAGAAATGTACTAAAGCATTTCAATCTTATCTGACTGCACTTTTTCTATGTCCACATTCTATGCACATTCTATTAGGGGTGTAACAAATAACCGATTTGAATCGGAAAATCGGTTTTGATTTAAAAGATGCGAGTGCATCGGTACACGGACACCTGGATCGGTCTAAACGTAGCATGAACCGGCCGCTGGCCCGATCACAAGTTATGAATCGAGTTTTTAGTGTTGTTGCTGTGCTGCTGAATCCTCCGTCTGTTCAGTGTCCTGCAGCTCTCTCTCTCTCCTACACACACCACAACACACACACACACACACACACACACACACACACACACACACACACACACACACACACACACACACACACACACAACACACACACACACACACACAACACACACACACACAAACACACTAAACTCTCACGAACTTGTCATAGTAACGTTAGATAGCGCTCTGTTTGCGAGGGAAAGACAAAGAATGTCGGCTCTAATTTGTGCCAACAGTGAAATTGAATAGTTTGTTTTATTGTCAGAGGGCTTTGTAAAGTTCTTAAAATGCAATATGTTACACTAATAAACATGACATGTTTCTGAATTCACATGTCAAAAGTGACAAAATACTTGTTCCCTGGTCGTTGATAAATCTATTTGAAGGTAAGCAATGCCACATTTATAGTATTGACTTATGTTAATTCATAATGTAAAATGATTGTCTACTTTAAACAAGGAACTCTATCAGATTGTATCATATCCCAGCAAATCGTATTGAATCGGTATCGAATCCTACTGAATTGAATCAAACTGAATCGAATCGTTCCATTTTAAAAATGTATCGTCCCTGAATCGTATCGTACCTCATGTATCTAGATACGTATCGGATCGTCTTTTTTGGAGAGATGCACACCCCTACATTCTACAAATTTCTATCTCTCTCTCTCTCTCTCTCTCTCTCTCTCTCTCTCTCTCCAGTGAGTCAGTTTACATGCGACTTCACCGCTCCCATATGTTACAGAGCCAACAGTCACAGTCGACGTGTGATAATGTGCGATCTGGTTCGAAGTTCGAATGGAAACGGCAAAGAATAAACACAGTGCATGGAGTTGAGGGCCAGCAGCTGTCACCCACCCCAACCCCTGTCCACATCTGCTGCTCAAACACTGGCACATTTCAGTGACCTTCCAACCTAAACACTCTTTTACTTAAAGGGTCCCTGTGTAAGAATATTCTACTAATGGTCACTGACCGCAATGTGTCTGGCTGTTGAAATGCATTCATTTCCTGCTGTTCTCCACTGCAAGCCGGACCCAGATGTATTAGTTATACTGCATTGGTTACACTTCGAAAAAACTTAAAATGCCTTAAAAGGGCAATGACCCTCCTAAACTAAATGGAAAGGAAGAGGGCAATTGAGAATTATTTGGATCACTCTTAATTTCCTTCTCGTTCCCATGATCAAAAAATCAATCACAATCATTATATACAGTATATTGTATTATTATTATATTTCTTATAATTCTTATAATAATAATAATAATACTAATAATGATAATGATATTATTATTATTATTATTGTTATTATTATTATTATCATTACTAGTATTTTTATTTATTCATCCTTCATCCTATTCAGTCGCTCACATTAGACGTAGGTCTCATGACTTGGCCCCTTCGGTATCTACGGTATCCAACATGAAAAAGGATTTACATCTAAAGGCAGAACCTTGTAAATCAGCACTGTAAGAAGCCAAATATTTGCCTGACCTTTGCCCCCGGCTGGTGTAAGGTAAATCCCACGGCGGACATGGGATAAGTCTTCATGCCTGTTGCTGGTAAGTATGGCACATTGGATCCTGAGGACACATCTGTGGACAGAATCCAAAGATAAAAAATTATGATACAGTATTGTAACAGAAAGCACAAACATTATATATTTTATATTTTTTAACACATTTTGGATGCTATGAAGATAAACAATAGATAAAATATGAAGAATATGAAGGAACAGGGAGTTTCTCTGAGAATGACGTTTGTGTGGTGTGGGGTGTGGGGTGTGTGTGTGTGTGTGTGTGTGTGTGTGTGTGTGGATGGGGGGGGGGGGGGGGGGGTGGGACGGGGATCCTACCTTGACTTGGGCCAGAGTAGACCATGGAGTTGTTGGCCGCTGTGTTCAGACCTCCGTCAGACGGCCCGCTGCTAGGGTAGTGGTCAGTGGCTCCGGAAGCTAGCAGCACCGTGTTGCTATAAGCCACAGGGAGAGGATGGTTATTTTAGCCGCCGCTCGCCAGCCTCAGCCGGCTCGTATCCTGTGACACAGCTCATGTTCCCGGAGAGACCGCGACGCGGCTTCGTACAAAACACACGGCAAGCGCAGCGAAATACCCCCAGCCCCTTGAGTACTTTGAAAAGTTTCAAATGCGTAAGAAATTGATGGAAGAAACTGAAGAGTCAACACACTGGTTTTCCAAGGTGGTCCTGATCGAATAGACAACGGACATCGTGTGTGTCCGCCACCGCCTAAAAATAAAGGTGAAAGCACGCTGGACATACGTCTTCAGCTGTCAGTGGGGCTGGAGCCCCCGGAGAGCCATTGGCCGTTTTGCGAACATCACAAATCGCTGTGACGGTGTCTAATGGATATGTCTTTTCGGAGACTCGGCTGGACTCACCCCTCAGTGGCGTACAGAGAACAGTTCTGCAGGTGTAGCTTTCCCTTCACGTGCTGATCCCAGTCCTGAGAAACAGACAAAAGCGAACGAACCAACACACACACACACACACACACACACACACACCGTGTAGGGTCAGCCCGGGCTCAGCCCCACAGTGTTGCAATGTTCCCCCTCCCTCCCTCACCTACGCTCATGGTGGAGGGGGAATTAAAGAGACCACAGTCTGGAGAGCTAGTTGCTGCTGCCATCTCCATAAACATCCACCAGGATATCTTTGCCGTTGTACTTGCCAACTGCAATTGCCAATCTATGGTAGGACATTGGGGCAGATGAATACATTCCTTTCGCGTCACTCATTTATGTTGGCTCTGAGAAATGGTGTGCTCGGAGGTCCACAGCCGCAATGGAAATGCAGATTATTAACCTCGGAGATGAGTTTGGAAGTGTTGAGGTGTTTCTCGTTATTAATGAGTTTGATTGATTGATTGATATGTATTGTAATGTATTGTATCCAGAACCTTCATGCATATAGAATCAAGGATGTATCCCTCAGAAGTTATTTGGTACAAATGTGTTAGTTTTACATGTAAAAGCTTAATGGGATATGTTTACTTCAAGAGACTCCATTTTAGTGAGGTGAGATCTGTGTCATGCCAGACCTCATCTGGTCTCATTCACCCACCTTGAGGTTGTAGACCTTTTTCTCACAGATAGTGCACTGGTGTGGCAGATGGGAGGGCGTGACACCATGGTAATCGCCGACCTGATGTGGCTGAAGGGTCCTAGTGCCACCAGACAAGGACTCATCCCCTCCCTGTAGAGACTGGAAGGCCAAAAACCCCTGAGGTCCGCTTGAGAAAGCAGTGGCCCCACCGCCTGTGTTGAACTTGGGGTCGGAGGTAGGCTCCTCGGGATTGTACAAATCGGTTCGGGGACGGGTTTGCTGACAGGATGGTTTCCACCCTGTGGCATTGGAAGACATATCCATCTTCCCGGTGTGGCACTGGTTGCTGGGTTTGCCTTTCCAAGGCTCCTTAAGTACGGTGCCGGGATAAGAGTTAATCTTCTGTTCACCCAAACAAAATCCAGACTGTTGTCCCTGCAGCTCCTGCCCATAGAAGTCTCTCTGGAACCCACCATTGTTGGTGATTTTTGCCTGAGTGTTTACGGACGTGTACTGTCCATCCACAGCCTTACTTGCTGTGGAAGCACCGCCCTGGAAGCTGCTGTACTGCACACGTCTGTCAGTGTCGGCGGGGTATCCCGTCTTCTTGCCAAAGTCTCCTCCGCCCTGCTGGCCCATCGCTGAGCCACTGCCATAATTGTTCAGCCTCATGTTCCCAAGGTTCTGGTTGAAGTTTCCACCCATCAGGGCCCCCAGCGCTGAATTTGGATTGGGGAAACCCAGAGGCCCGGCGGGGAAGGCACCTTGGGGGTTTCCCACCATGGCTGAGGAGCGGAGCTGATTCAGCAGGGGCTGCGACATGGCCACATTGGACAGGACCTGGTTCAGGACGGTGGCTGCAGAGGCGGCGGAGGCGGCACTGACTGCGTTGCCCCCCACGGCACCCTGGGCCAGCTTGAGGCGATGGAGCGTGAGCTGGGCCTGCAGTTGAGCAAGCTGGAGGCTGGCAGGACTCAGGAAAAGCTGCTGGTTCTGCTGGTTCTGCTGCTGTCCAGCCTGCCCAGGTTGACCAGGTTGCCCAGTCTGACCAACACTAGCAGGCAGCTGGCTGTCCAAATACGCTCCTTTCTTATTGATGCCGTTGGCCGCGTTTCCACTGTGAACAGAAGACCAATCAAATGCTTAACAATGGAATTGCGTGCACTGGACACACATTGGACAGTTCATTTTATAGCAGACAACGTCAACCACCCAAGGCCAACATTATTTGTCTGCCCAAATAAGGGTTTCTGGATCTCGCCAGACTATGGAAAAATCGATCGAGGAAAAGAACGCCTCTACACCTCGAAAAAAACGCCTCGCAAAGACTACCTAATTTTCATAAGATATACATAGGATATTTCAAATGACAAACAGATTATTAACCTGTTAACAAGACTGAACTGTTTTGAATGAGAAATAAACAAATCTCTAGCATTGCCTACTAGTATGTGATGTCCTCATTACCAGCCAGTGACAGATAGCAGTGAAATAATCACTTCCGCTACTAGCTTGTTAGCTTTTTAATAAAAAAACAAACAAACAAACAAAAACAGAATTCTTCATGTGCAAAATGTATTGTCTTGGCTATACATACTGTACATGGGTACGATGATAAATAACGGAAAATAAATAATAAATGTTCCTGTTGAAGAATAAACACTGATGGATCCCGATCTGCCTCGATCAAGTGACTACAACACTTGGTCTGTAGATAAAGTAGCTGCAGATACTCCTGTCTGAGGCTTGCAATCTTAAAGGGCCAATTAAAAATCATGTGTCTATAAACTCTGAAAATTATGGACACAGAAGCTTGAAGCAATGGGCACATTATGTAGCCCTCAACGGTATGCATCGAGCTTGCCAGGCGCCGAGCGGTGCCTGGTTGGTTTTAGAATTGGTGTGACTCCAGACCCCGCACCTGTGCTGTGACCCTGTTTGACAGTGTCACTTCAGTTACTGATGAACGCCCTCACATGTTTTCTAAACTTAGTCGACTCCACTATTAATCACCTCATCATCCGTGTGCAGCACCTGGCACTGCCCTGCCCCGGTTACCCCTTGCCCCGGTTACACCCCACCCCCGGCTCCTCGCCTGAATCCACCGAGGAGCCAATTGGATTGGACTACATTTGATTACGTTTTGAGGACAAGTTACTCGTATCGTTTCTCATCCGTGTTGTTGTGCAAACGTTGCTGACTGGTATTTTTGAAGTGGGCGGAGACTACAATGTCGCTGGAACGTTAATCAATGGGACATTGAGGAATATTTGTGCCACTGAATACTGCAGCGGATTAGCACCTTAGTGCCTGTGCTTCTTGGCTTGTGTTAGGGTCTCACAGTAACGATTTACACATCATAAAGACATCATATTAGCATGTATGTCACACATCTGCTCCAGACCAAGCATGGAAATACCACAGTGACTAATTCAGGATGCTTCATAATTCTTTTGTTTTAAATGTTTATTTTGTTGCTGTTGGGTACATTCACAGCTAACAAAATATGGATTAAATATAATATAATGAAACAAAAATGTAATTACAAAAATGTAAACGCCACTGTAATTACATCACTATGATTCTAATCAACAATTTTTTTTAAATCATGTCACCACAGAAATGTGTATTATTGCATCTAGATTTCAAGTTAGATTCAATCCCTCACTATAGCTGCACCATTCACTAAGTCTCCATTCAGCCTATATGTTATGAAAGCTGTCTGTTGTGTCGTGTACACAAGATCTTCTGCAGGTTTTACTTTTCCACTGTACTATTTGCTTTTAATCCATAGCTTGTAAAATATGACAATGTATTTCAACCGGTATTACATTCAACAGGTATCACATTAGCATTTGTATTCATAGTATATATTTGCATTTACATTTTCCATGTTTGTTTACAATAAATATTAACAGACAACATAGTGATTTATAACTGTGTGTGTGTGTGTGTGTGTGTGTGTGTGTGTGTGTGTGTGTGAGAGAGAGAGAGAGAGAGAGAGAGAGAGAGACAGAGAGAGAGAGCAAGACAGAGAGAGACAGAGCGAGAGAGAGAGACAGAGACAGACAGACAGAGACAGACAGACAACAGACATCTGTTTGGAACTGACATGGAAGCCTCATGGTGCAAGTGCAGTTAGAGCATTAACTGAACACTTGAAAGTCCAGATTCTGCTCCGGGCGCATACCCGCTCTAAACTGAAGAAGCATGCTGATGGAGCTAAACTTACAGTTATCCAGTCTATGATGCAAAGCTATTAATACACACTTTCTGCTATCCTCACAACTTTGTGGACAAATATGGCCTCTTGGCAAGTGAACTAAGTGGGCTTGTCACTCAAGACCAATCTTGTGATGCGGATGTGGGATGGATGTAGCCGTGAAGTCGAAGGTTTGCCGCAAACTGTGACAAATCCCCAAAAATAAGAATACGTTTGTGATAGGAGCATAAAAAACCCCCAAAACATAGCTTTCTCACAAGCAGCTTTTAAATGTATTAAAATAGGTAGGCCTGGTACAATAATTACTCAAAATACAGAAGAATAAGAAATTGAAATTACTTTTAACCAACTAAGAATATACTCCTTCCATTTTTACAATAACTGCCTAAACTCCACTTCATTGATATGACAGTAAACTAACATATATTTAATCTTCCACTTAAAATGGTATTGTATTAATGGGGAAGAGGTTGTTAATGCTTAGACCCAACGGTCCAATGGTGGATACAAAGAGCATGACACCTGTTGCATTATTATATCAATTGTATTATTATATTACTGTGTTATTCTTAGACCGTTGTGTAACTTGTGACATGGATTAAGTATAAAGAGTTTAAAAACAATGTAACTATTGAAAGATTTGAATAAATATGGCTGACAATTTGGAAGTAAATAAATACAATCCATCTAAACAATTAAGTAAATGTATTTATTTATTTGTGTATTTGACAGGGGCAGTGTACTGCTTCTTAGCTGTACCAGAGCTAAAAGCTCATTTGCATCTTTAGTCCCTGGGCAGTAAACAGAGAATAAGATCTCTGTTAATGTAAATGTTGATCAAATACTTCAAACATTAAATTAATGGGAGCTCTGACAAATCAACTGAAAAAATTCGAGGGGGAAAGCAATTAACCTTATTTTAGTTAAGTATTACAAAATAAATATTTATCCTTTATATGTGTATATAATCTACGATGCTATATATATTAGCATCGTAGATTAGCATCGTAGATTATATACACATATAAAGGATAAATATTTACATATTTAAAATACTACTATAATAAAAATCTAACTACATTACATATTGTGTCAAAATATAAATGTATCAATGATTCTAACGATCATATATTAATAACTTCATTGTTTTATTTTATTTTAGATAGCAGTAGGCCCATGATATAATTTCAATATGATAAATTAAAATAAAAAATTTAATTTAATAAACACACTATACAGTTTATAATGCACTGAACATTTTTATTTTACGTAAGTAAGTAAAAACTTAAAACTAGCATTTATTTTTAAGGGGATATGTGTTGAGTAATGTTTATTTATTGTGTGTAATAGAAAGTTACATAAAAGACTTATTTTGTCATAACTATGTCATTTCAGATGCCTAAACATTGATGAACATGGCTGAAGTCTATTAAAATGATCTAAAATGACTAAACCCGCTCAACTATTAAACTAATGTCCACAGTGATCGTAAGTAACTCCTAACTTCTGTCTTTGTCTCCATTGAGGCTCTCGGCTAAGTCAAGCATTCCTGATAAATGGCTTTGGGAAATTATATAATAATATAATAATTATATAATAATATAACAGCGCTATCGGTTTCCAGCCTGCATTAAATACTAAAGGTGTGAATTAATTCCGAATTACATGTACACTGCATGTATCGCCTCACAGTAGCTCTACATAGGGAATGCTGCAAAATAGGCTACATAGGCTACATGAGTAATACACTTTAGTTTAAAACATATATATATATATATAGCAATATGTAGGCCCTACACACAATGAACAGCTATCCTAATCATTCCTAAAGATTAATAAGTTAATCTTTTTCAATCCATTAACAATTAACGGGGTTTTTTTTGTCACATACACACATACAGGATGTGAAGTGAAATGAAAAGAAAGTTGTGTCTCTCTTTGAGCCAATGTTGCCACAGCCAGTCCACGTCAAGCCCACTGGCAGATCCAACAACACTCAGGATCCCAGGAGGACAGATTAAAGAGAACGTCCTCCTCACACGAAACAAGGGGCCACAGCTGGGGCCACGGCTGGGGCACACGGAGGGGAGACGAACACGGAGACTCAAACTAAACAGTCTCCAAATCGTCCAGTGTCTTGTGGCAGGGCTATAAATCACGACATTTAATAAGATCCGCAGCACAGCACAGCAAAAAAAAAAAAAAACTCCCCAAGCTCCTTTTAGTTATCCTTATGCACATACGATATAAATACTATAAATAAATACATCAATAAATACATAGACGAATAACAAACCTTGAAGAGAAAAGACGTCACAGCCGCCGAGTTATATCCCTGACACTGGGTCTCTATAGTGTGACCTCTGGAGGCTGGAGGGGCTGCATGGACGCGCTGACCCCCACCACCCACCCACGACCCACCCACCACCCCGTGCGTGCCGTGCTGCTGCTGCTGGTGATACTGGTGGTGGTGGTGGTACGGTGGTACGATGGTACATGTGTGTGCGGTAACAAAAGGCCAGTGGGCTATTTAAGCTTTTACACTTTTGAAAGGGACGGAGTTTTATTGTGTGTGATGAGAATGGCCTTCTTCCAAAGGACACCCACTGTAAACTAGTGCATGTCTAATTTCATGTAGGCCCATACAAAAATAAATAGAGGACACTGGTGCTCTATTTAACGTCTATAACATATAAGCTATAATGTAATAACAAACATAATATAATTAATATAATTATATAATTATAAATCACAGGACTAAAGGTAGGTCTATACCACCAACAACTATAATAATTCAAATGTAGCCAACACACGGCTATAGAAAACACTTTAAGATCTACGAAATGGTCTTCTAATTATCCTTTGTTCATCATTGTTTTCAGACCTTGATTAATGTGTGTATCGGTAAGTGAACACGTTTTTATTATGATCCATTAGGTCTTTAATTTTGGAGCTAATATTGCTGCGTACAAGATGTTGAGTGTGTTCCCCAAACGTCACTAAATGTATATCTATGTGCTTGACGATGATATTATGAATGATTAATATAATGGAGTCCATAGCTATATGCTATATTCTGTAGACTGTTGACAGCAACACAGCAACACAAGTGGGCTATTATGCAACTAACCCCATTATTATCGACACAGGCCTATTAGTTTGTGCCCAGCTGTCCCGCTAGGTGGCGCTGTTTATGTACTACTGGTCCCAGGACGTGTGAAATGGCTTCTATGAGTTGACCATGGGATGGCAGTGGCACTGCACTCACCCACTGGCTTATCATCGGCCCTGAGCCAACCTTATGTGGGTGTAGGATTATTTTTATATTTACAGACAGTAAATATAAGATGTCATGAGACAATGTAAGATATACAGTAATATAATTGTACATAGGGCCTATATAGTGCAAAATACACACAGACACACACACACACACACACACACACACACACTTTCTATCTCTGTCTTTGTCCGGTATCCAAACCATGACCCAACTGGATAGAAACTGCAGTTATTCGACCTGTTCCTCCAGCCGGTACGAGATCAAGCACATTCTCAAGAGGAACTCTCCAGCCATTCTGACACATTACCCTGGCCCGCCTCTTACGCAGCCAACGGCCAGGCTCGGGTCTCCGTGGGCGTTGAAATGTGCGTCCCCTCCGGCCGACAGGCATGGCAAAGACACTCTGTCATCCTCTCTATCTGTGTCTTGGGCTCTCTAAGTCATCTCTCTCTTCTCTCCTGTGCCACTTACATTTTACATTTAGGGCATTTGGCAGACGCTTTTATCCAAAGCGACTTACAAAGAGTACATTTGTTGAAGGAGAGGCAGCAATATATCACTGTGGTACATAAAGATAAGAATAGAGCCGGTTTCAAGCATTCATAGTTACGAGGCAGAGCGACTTAGCATACCTTCTCGCTCATTACTCATTCTTCACTACTTTTCTCAGACTGAAAACTTCCTTCAGCTGTCCTTCTGCCATACATACACATGTATGGCAGTGCTGCATGTGTGTGTGTGTGTGTGTTCATGTGTGTTCGTGTGTGTTTGTGTGTGTGTGTTCGTACGGGTGGCATGGTCACACGGGAGAGGGGATGTTTTGGATAGAGGCTTATATAGCCGTGGACAGTGTGTTATGTGGGGGGTAGAGACGCTGCAACACTGGAGCCAAGTCTGGAGCTCACAAACTAAAATAGTTACTGAAGACAAATGACTATCACCCAATCACACGCCACAGCCCAGGGCTCTGGACAGGGATGTCTGTGCTTCCCACAATGCCGAGCAGCTCGCCAGGCAACTGATCAACCTGCCATCACCTTGGGAAAAACAACAATTCTGCATGTCCAAGTTTGCGTTCACATTTACATGACATGAATGTAAATGTTCTCATCGCAATGAGAAAAAGTGTATAGGAATAAGCTACAACACAAGGCTAGTATATATTTTTATTTGCTTGGTTATGCAAATACAAATATTTCAAGACTTTGCGCTGAGTTGCAAGCTCGGCATTGCGTCACCGGTGCCCTGGAAACCATCACCTGTGATGCCAGCCGTTCCTGTAAAAAAGACCCCGTTCCCCCTCGCTAAACACTGAGCACGCAGCAGGCGACGGTGTGACTCAGCCCCTTGCCCAGAGACACACACACGTCTCTCCTCCACACACACACACACACACACACACACACACACACACACACACACACACACACACACACACACACACACACACACACACACACACACACACACACACACACACACACACACACACACACACACACACACACACAGGTGTTGCTCTGTCTCAAGAGACGACTGCCGCCTCAATCAAGGTCACAACAGGAACTGACATCTGTGAGGTCTGATGACTCGTGTGACTGGTGGAGCATGGTTTACGGGTTAGGGGTTCGACTCCCAATACTGAGGGCAATCCATGCTAAGTAAAATATGCACCACAAAAACGGGTTGGATAAAAGTAAGTAAGTAAGTAAAGTAAGTAAAGTTTATTTGAATAGCACCTTTCCCAGATACAGAATCACAAAGTGCTTTCCAGTAATAAAATGCAATAATACAATAAGAAAAAAGCAGTAACAACAGACACGAAACACACTAGAGGAGAACATTTTTTATAAAAGAGGTGTGTAAGACAAATCAAAGGGAACAAAAATATAAGCTCAGGCTAACAAGAAGCCTATCTGAATAAAGAAGTTTTCAGCTGCTTTTTAAAAATGTCAAGAGAGTGTAGAGATCCCAATGATAAGGGGAGGGCATTCCACAAGTTGGGTGCAACAGCTTGGAATGCACGGTCACCTTGGGTTTTAATAAACGGGGGGACATCCAGTCATTTTTAAAAGTGTCCAACCAATATACAGTACCATATTGATGGTACGGTTTTCAATGGTATGGTTTCACTGCAGTGCCTCAGATAGCATGATGTTTCCACCTCCCTGGGGATACGAAAAAAAAATCCACACTCTCACATTACAAATAACATATATATATATATATATATATATAAACTCTGCTGTGTGTACACGGGAGTAATACGCCTCTGCACTACTGGTGGTAGTGTACTGCAGTAAAATAAATACCTCCCAGAAAGATAGTGTGCATGAGTGTGCTTATCTCGTGAAGCATGTTCTACTTGTGTGCTCAAGATATCACTTCCTGGAGGATTTTCCACCATGGACACCCCCCCCCCCCCCCCCCCCGATGCAAGGTGAATTGCAGGCAGATGAGTTTTCATATTCATACATACAGTAATTTATTTATTGCAAAGAGCGGTTAACACTTCATGAAAGCGATATTAATGATGTCAGGATAAAGAAAAGGCAAACAGAAGACGTGCCAGTTGAAACGAAGCCAAAAGCCCGGTTGGAAAGATAGTTGGAACAGGTGGGAGACACCATTCCAAGCTTGAATAAAAAAGAAAAAAAAAAAGAAATCAGAGACAGATCGAGCCAGTATATGAAGCATTAAATCATTTGGAATGAGCTGAATTAACACCACATGGTTTTTTCGAAAAGGGAAAATGCCTCCATGTTAAATGTGGCCTTGTAATTATAGGCCGTTTTGCGGTATGTGTGCTGCGTCTGATACGGGCCACACGCCCTGCGCATGACTAACGTCTTAAATAGTATATCCTGACAGTGACAGATGACTCCGGAAGTACTAGTACGCAGGCAGTGATTAGTACTAGTACACGGTGACCAGTAAATGCAAGGGATCGCTGACATTAACACTACCGTGTAGCATTGTAGATCATTACAAATATAACAGTCTCCAAATCGTCCAGTGTCTTGTGGCAGGGCTATAAATCACGACATTTAATAAGATCCGCAGCACAGCAAAAAAGAAGCTCCTTTTAGTTATCCTTATGCACATGCGATATATAATGCAATAATATAAATAAATACATCAATAAATACAGAGACGAATAACAAACCTTGAAGAGAAAAGACGTCACAGGAGAAGCGGCCGCCGAGTTATATCCCTGACACTGGGTCTCTATAGTGTGACCTCTGGAGGCTGGAGGGGCTGCATGGACGCGCTGACCCCCACCACCCACCCACGACCCACCCACCACCCCGTGCGTGCCGTGCTGCTGCTGCTGGTGATACTGGTGGTGGTGGTGGTACGGTGGTACGGTGGTACATGTGTGTGCGGTAACAAAAGGCCAGTGGGCTATTTAAGCTTTTACACTTTTGAAAGGGACGGGGTTTTATTGTGTGTGATGAGAATGGCCTTCTTCCAAAGGACACCCACTGTAAACTAGTGCATGTCTAATTTCATGTAAGCCCATACAAAAATAAATAGAGGACACTGGTGCTCTATTTAACGTCTATAACATATAAGCTATAATGTAATAACAAACATAATATAATTAATTATAAATCACAGGACTAAAGGTAGGTCTATACCACCAACAACTATAATAATTCAAATGTAGCCAACACACGGCTATAGAAAACACTTTAAGATCTACGAAATGGTCTTCTAATTATCCTTTGTTCATCATTGTTTTCAGACCTTGATTAATGTGTGTATCGGTAAGTGAACACATTTTTATTATGATCCATTAGGTCTTTAATTTTGGAGCTAATATTGCTGCGCACAAGATGTTGAGTGTGTTCCCCAAACGTCACTAAATGTATATGCTTTCTATACATAGAAAGCATATTATGAATGATTAATATAATGGAGTCCATAGCTATATGCTATATTCTGTAGACTGTTGACAGCAACACAGCAACACAAGTGGGCTATTTATGCAACTAACCCCATTATATCGACACAGGCCTATTAGTTTGTGCCCAGCTGTCCCGCTAGGTGGCGCTGTTTATGTACTACTGGTCCCAGGACGTGTGAAATGGCTTCTATGAGTTGACCATGGGATGGCAGTGGCACTGCACTCACCCACTGACTTATCATCGGCCCTGAGCCAACCTTATGTGGGTGTAGGATTATTTTTATATTTACAGACAGTAAATATAAGATGTCATGAGACAATGTAAGATATACAGTAATATAATTGTACATAGGGCCTATATAGTGCAAAATACACACAGACACACACACACACACACACACACACACACTTTCTATCTCTGTCTTTGTCCGGTATCCAAACCATGACCCAACTGGATAGAAACTGCAGTTATTCGACCTGTTCCTCCAGCCGGTACGAGATCAAGCACATTCTCAAGAGGAACTCTCCAGCCATTCTGACACATTACCCTGGCCCGCCTCTTACGCAGCCAGCGGCCAGGCTCGGGTCTCCGTGGGCGTGCGATGAAGTATGAGCACCGGGGGGGGGGGGGGGCAGGCGATACGCGGCTGGACCCCCATTTGGCACCACGGCCCAGCGGGGTGGGGAGCCATTGATTTATGGCCGTGGTGGAACAAGATAGGTACGCGGTTCTGCCTGCCCCTCTCCTCACCCCCTTACCCCCACACAACCACCACCGCCACCACCACCATCGCTACCACCACCACCACCACCACCACCACCACCACCACCACCATCGCTACCACCACCACCACCACCACCACCACCACCACCACCACACCCCTGGCTCAGGCCAAGCTCGTCTTGATTCACATGGCGTCCCTGTCCTCGTGAAACAGCAGTGCTCCCGTTAAGTCTCTTGTAAAGAAGCTCTGATTCATGTTGGCGATGAGTCGCTGCGGTATTATGTCAAAACCTCAGCACGGGGGAGATAAACTCAAAGATATACGACATACGATCTCCAAAGGCGAAAACAATTTGGATATTTGATGTTTCATGTTTCATGTACAGGAAATATTGTTTTTGTTTTTGTTTTGAAGGAGAGCAGAAGCGAAGAAGAAGAGGACAGAGACAGAGTGGAGACTGAGAGGAAGATTTGCGTTCATTGAAACCATAGCGACGCTAGTTGACTCACAATCAGATGCACTCACTTATATATGCAAGGACAATTTGGTCACTCACGCACACACACACACACACACACACACACACACACACACACACACACACACACACACACACACACACGACACCTGCACTAAACAAATAACAATTTTCATAAAAGCTGCGCTGACCTTTAAAGCATACTATATATTTCCCTGCGCTGCACACATGATGCACACGTACACACACACAGATGCACACACACACACACACACACACACACACACACACACCACACACACACACACACACACACACACACACACACACAAACAGAATCTGTCAGTGCTCTTGTTTCAGCCATTAGGAAGGTGTAACATGGGATACCGGGGTCACGGCGGAACATGCAGGTCAAAAAAGAAGCCTTCTAACATGGCAGCTGCCCCCCCCCCCCCCCAACCCCCCAACCGAACGTTAAAAGCGACCCCACAGCTCACACAGGAAACACCACAATCAGGCACTGTCTGCTGGCACAAGCGCTCTGAGGCAGCATCTGCTCGGCGCGGCTGCCGAATAGACGAAAAACAGAAACTCAAGCAAGCTCAAGAAACCAAGATCTCTGCAGTCCTTTACACTCTGTGCACCTCGATGAATGAGACGGGGGACCGATAAACGACCACGGGATGAACGAAGTGTACGCATGTTTGTTGTGACGGAGGAGCATACAAGCCAAGCCAGCCAAGCACATGCGCTCTCTCACAGGCATTTCCCAGCCACGCGGTCAACGCGCTACGGCCTAACGAGCTTATAGCGTTAGCGGGCCTGCGATGCTCTCCAACACACACACACACACACGCGCGCGCGCACACACAACACACAGTAGTCAGAAGCCTCTCTCTCGCGTGGCCTCCATGCATTTCAGACGACTGAATGTCAACGGGAGCCAAGAAAAGCCCGGTAGCGACTAGGGTAGACCAGGTGATCGCCTTACGGCACCTCTTGCTGGGATCGAGCTCAGTCGGTCGTGGGGGGGGGGGGGGGGGGGGGGGATGGATAGTCCACCACGCTGTTAGTAAAACATCACACAGCACATACAGTATATCTTTGATCTCAGTCACCCCACAGTAGTTCGATCAAAACTATTATTCCTACTTGATGTCTTTGCAACGACTTTAAACCCCCTTTTTTAAAATGTATTTTCACACTAGTGCCAATCTTCCAGAGAGACAGAGAGAGAGAGAGAGAGAGAGAGAGAGAGAGAGAGAGAGAGGACAAGAGAGAGATGCAAGGTGAATTGCAGGCAGATGAGTTTTCATATTCATATATACAGTCATTTATTTATTGCAAAGAGCGGTTAACACTTAATGAAAGCGATATTAATGATGTCAGGATAAAAAAGGCAAACAGAAGACGTGCCAGTTGAAACGAAGCCAAAAGCCCGGTTGGAAAGATAGTTGGAACAGGTGGGAGACACCATTCCAAGCTTGAATAAAAAAGAAAAAAAAAGAAATCAGAGACAGATCGAGCCAGTATATGAAGCATTAAATCATTTGGAATTAGCTGAATTAACACCACATGGTTTTTTCGAAAAGGGAAAATGCCTCCATGTTAAATGTGGCCTTGTAATTATAGGCCGTTTTGCGGTATGTGTGCTGCGTCTGATACGGGCCACACGCCCTGCGCATGACTAACGTCTTAAATAGTATATCCTGACAGTGACAGATGACTCCGGAAGTACTAGTACGCAGGCAGTGATTAGTACTAGTACACGGTGACCAGTAAATGCAAGGGATCGCTGACATTAACACTACCGTGTAGCATTGTAGATCATTACAAAATATATATACGTTTTAATACAAAGCGTCCATGAATTCATTTGCCAAATGACGTGGAGGGTTTGGCAAGCGGCCTAGGCCTACGGTCCAAAAGGGGCTTAGTGACAGACCGAGAGGGTTTCACTGCTCAGGCAGCGTCTACTGAGAATCCACAGACCGGACGGTTTCTGTTGACACCCTGCTCGGAGCGTCCAGCCCTAATCCCCTTGGTGAATCCACAGACTCTATCAAATTGGGCAGCTCCTCCACTCCAAAGGTTATGCTGGATTCCTCCTAAGCAGTGGAACACGTACAGGATGGCTTAATTTGTTCTCACAGGAACGGTGGAATGGCACAAATGCCTAGAAAAGGTTTTAGATGAACCTAAATATTATATCCATGAAGTAAAATACAGGGCAGCAACAGCATAATCTATGACACATGAAATAGATAAGGAGTCAAACACGACAGTAAGCTTTGACAAATGTGTATTAAAGATTTATGTAACCACAAGCTGCCCACATGGCAGCAACTGCCCACGTAATGGATGGCATGAGCGAAAGGTGACCCATTTTGAACTGTCAACGAATCAACAAAATGTCAGCGGCTATTGGCAGGGGCTGTGTCACATGACCAGGGACCCGACATTCTGACGGGGCGCCGCATTGGATGTCTCACATTGCCCTGAATTAACATCAGGACAGGTTACGGCTAAAATTATGATTGTTGAGTTGCAAAAATGGTACATTAATGGCTAACTCACACAGTCCAGACCAGAAATCATGACCCAGGCACTGAAAGGCTGCCCCCTGCCAGAGAAAACAGAGGGCCCTGGTGGATTAGGAAGAGGCAGTTTTAGGGGTGGAGGGGGTGTTGGCATGGCTGATCATTTCTAAACTGGTGGGAGAGCGGGGGGGGCAGGGGGGGGGGGGAGTGGGGAGGGGGATGTACCTGACAATGTGGTGATGCCCCGCTGGCTTGTGGAGGTGGAGGGTGGAGGGTGGAGGGTGGAGGGTGGAGGGCGGCGGGGCTGAGGGCTTGCATAGACGTGTGAAAAACACAAGTGGAGACGGGCCTTATAGTGTGTCCAACTGTATCTCAACACTCGGCCCTTAAGGGAGTGTCAGTCACGGGAGACTGTAGATAGTCGTGGCCGAAGCGTACCGTACGCTAGCACATAGGCAGTCATCATAACGAACACCGAAGGGCTGTCTGGTACCACATGTGTTAATCTCACTGCATGGAGCGGGTGTGTGTACACCGCGAGTGAGACGACGGCGGTACTGCATCATAATAACGCCGCGTACGCCTTTGACGTTTGGTGGCAGACAGCAGGGAAGACACCTAATATCTGGCTTTAGAACACACACGTCTGACGACTCCATTTGGAGCAGCTTGCTTCACTTTGGTTCACAGAAGACTTTCTAACAGTCAATTTGTCAACATAGCTCTCTTCCCTAAAAACAGATAAAGGAAGTTAAAAATGAACGGGCACATGTGTGGACTACTACCTTCCTCAGACTCAAAGTATGATCAATATTATTAACTGTCGTTGGATTCTGCTGGCTAGAGCAAATGAATGGCTCTATGACTTGTTTTCAACGTATTTTGGGACATAATTGGGACATTGTGGTCAGCAGTAGCTCAGGAGGTTAAGAGCGGTTGTCTGGCAACCGGAAGGTCACTGGTTCGACCCCCAGACTACGCCTAGCTAAGTGTCGAGGTGTCCCTGAGCAAGACACCACCTAACCCTAACTGCTCCTGACGTGTTGGTTGTTACCTTGCATGGTTGACACCACCGCCGTCGGTGTATGAATGGGTGAATGTGAGGCAACTGTAAAGTGCTTTGGATAAAAGCGCGATATAAATTCAAGCCATTTATCATTTACATAAAATATCAGCCTACTGCACCAAAGCCTCCAAGCCAATGTCTTGTTAGAGAGCCAATATGTTTAAACTAAAGCATTGGTTTGATTCATTGGTCACTCCTTTTGAAGCAGGTTCACAAGATAACCTTCTGATGTCTTCAATGTGTGTCGGAATCAATGAAAAATAATGTGTATTGTTCACCCACACAACATAAAGCAACAAGTACACCGAGGATTTTGTGTGAAGACAAAGCAACATCAATAATAAAGCAAAGAAGAATAGAAGTTTTGTATTCAACAAAGGCTTTAGAAGCACCTTCAGATCAACTCTGTTGCCGGGAATCACATTTTTCCAGTTTTCATGTATTTCTGACCCCATCCGGTTAGGATAAACAGGACACGCTTTGGAAATAGTGGAATCTCAAGGATCCACGTTGTGGCTTGTAAAATCCTGCAAACCGTCAAAATAGGAAGTAATGAAGGAAGGAAATGTCCAGGGCCAGGGGAGGTTTACCCAGGGATAGGGTCCGGGTTAGGAAGGGTAGGTTTGGGCGTAGCAGCAACGAATGGAGATGGCCGGAATTACAGCCGGTATAAAGCCATAGAACGTCTTTTTGGTAGCACAAGGATTTTTTGAAGTAATTCGCCAACAGCAATAATCATTCTTGTGTGCGTGTGAAGAAACAGCGGGAGGATTGCCAGCAGGTCTGGGCTGTTCCAACGACTTGCTGTTCACCAGAGACTAATGAATCACTTAGTCTCATATAAACGGCTCCTCTGATATAATCAATCAATTAGTGAGCTGGATTTAGAGGCAACGCTTGGCGTGGTGCTGGCTGGCGTCTTGGTGCATCGGTCCCGTTAAGTGTCGAGCGCTCAACTGATTAGGAATGATTATGGGCCCATTATGAGGTATGATAGGTGAGTTATATTTACGTCAAACCCAAAGACTCAACACCCCTCCCGTCAGCCATGTTTAGTGTCTCTGAGGGAGAGGTGGAAACCCAGACAGTAACCTAGCCTGCAGTCTGTCTGTCTGTCTGTCTCACTGGCTGTCATTCTCTCTGTCTGTCTGTCTGTCTGTCTGTCTGTCTGTCCCTTTCCATAGTGGATCACTGTGTGTGCCTTGTCTACATTAAAGGGGGGTATGAGTGTATTAGCGGTGAGATTATCACCACATAATAGCATTCATTTGCTAGGCTGTAAGTAATAGCGAGGGCAAGATGTCACAGGTCTATATTTTCACACACACACACACACACACACACACACACACACACACACACACACACCACACACACACACACACACACACACACACACACACACACACACACACACACACACACACACACATTTACATTTGCATTACATTTACATTTAGGACATTTGGCAGATGCTTTTAACCAAAGCGACTTACAAAGAGTACATTTGTTGAAGGAGAGTCAGCAATATATCACTGTGGTACATTAAGATAAGAATAGAGCAGTTTTAGTATTCATAATTGCAAGGCTAATAGAACGAGTTTCATAATTGCTAGGTAGCCTGCATAATATCTGGGATAAGAGCAGAAGTGCCATTCTGAGTGCATTCCCAACATCTAAGAACATACAATATGCTAACACACACACAGACACAGACACACACACACACACACACACACACACACACACACACACACACACACACAATGCAAACACTGGGTTGGAACAAATAAGGTGTCAAGAGTGTCCAAATTAGGAAAAATACTTAAAAAAAAGTTTTTTATAGATAACCTGTGCACAGATGAACAAAAGAATGGATAAATAAAGCAATAACCATAGCTAAGCATTCACAGATATAGTCCTACAATCTAAACAAAAGAAATGACTCATATTGGAGAACAATCGATTTAGCAATTTAAAGAAAATGTTAAATGAAGTGTTGACTGTTACTATTTTGGGGGGCGGGTCTAGAGCGCCCAATTTGCTAGGCCCGGCCTTGGTTATATCTATTGAAGCTTTATTTTCACAAGCAGTGTGTGTGTGTGGCAGTGAGTGTGTGTGTGTGTGTGTGTGTGTGTGTGTGTGTGTGTGTGTGTGTGTGTGTGTGTGTCGTGTGTGTGTGTGTGTGCGTGCGCCTACCGCTCTCGTGGCGTGTAGCGGAGATGAAAGAGATGGGATGCCTTTGTGGTGAGCGCACGTGCTGCACGACACCCCCAGCAGCGGGCCGCTCAGCTGTCCTCGTGGGCCTATAGCGCTATAGAGCTACGCTACGCTACACGAGGCTACGGTACGTTGGCCCGCAACGGGGCTTATCGGCCACCGAGTCCATTCAGCGGTAGGAGCCCGGTGGGGGGGGGGGGGGATAGCTAGCGACATACATTCAGTACATTCTTTGGACCGGGGGGGGGGGGCGAGGGCGGGCGCATTGAGAGCCGCGGAGGCTCAGGGGGCTGTGTTGAGAAGCTGTAATGAATTGGCAGAATGTTAGCTTTGCTTAGCAAGTTGTAGGAGGCCGGTCCTGTGCGGTGGTTGATTAGAAACAATAGCACACAGAGGACCAGTGACGTTAATCTCAATGCCACGGATACATGCGGGAACATTGTTTGATCGAAAAGCGTAAAATCATCCAAACACCAATGTGTTCACGTGCTCTGTAGTCATACAGCCGAGCCTAGATTAGAACAGCAACGTATTCAGTCATCGTTTACAAGTTACGCTGTTGAATTCATGCCGGACATCAAGTACGACGCGGAAAGGTCAAACAATGTCCACTGTCCTGTGTCCAATTGTTTCTATTTCATTTGACCAATGAAACCCTGTATTGTTTTAATACGATGTTCACAGCCTGGGTCTGACATATTCCTCAAGGCACAGCACTTCATTAGTTATGACCAGCGCCTTTAATTTTAGCTTGTGTTTATGTCGAGACCTTTACCCCGTGCCAGTGCCATGTATTTAAGCGTGAAGAAATTGGAGGCAGTGTGACGAGTTAATCCAACAGAATTGAGTTAATTGTTCCAGGTTTCAACTCTGCCACCGCCACAACCTCACAAGTCTCAGAATAAAAACAAACCTCTATCATTTTGAAGAGTTCCCTTCAACAAGCAGGCCTGACGAAGGACCAAGCAATACTATACACCAGCGTTTTACAAATCTAATGCCAGTGATTGCCTGGCACGAGGTTTTCGACAACGTCTAATATCATCGAAGGTATATCACTCTCACCTCTCAACTCACAACAAGGCAACATATTGGAGGACCATCAGACCATCATGTGGTCTGTAGATATCTATGTCTCTTCATAATATCATCCATACCCAGCCAGGGAGTATATACTGGGTTTAATTCTTTAAAGGTGCAACTGATAGCATTTTTATGGATGGACGGATGATTTAAATAAAAGAATACATCCATAGATCTTTCAGAAAGTTGTGGAATGAATGCATCGATTTCCATAAATATTACAAAAAGTTGACGGGTCCAACATTTTGTTTATCTCTGCGTAAAACGTCTGACGTTTGGTTCGTGGTAACCAGGCTTGTGAGCCAGTAGTATGAAGACAATGGTTTCACAGGGTTTCTCTGTGTCGTCAGTGATGAACTTCTTGAATGTTGAATGTTGAATCAAGAGTTTTATGGCGCTTTTCCTCCACATAGTACCGGCTTAATTCAACTCAGGCAAATTTGGTACCTGATACTTTTGTAGTACCTCCTCTGTCGAGATTCCGAGCGGTTTCGTTATTTTTATTGGGGGGGGGGGGGGGGGGGGTGGCACATCTAGTGGCTGAATGTTATGAATGTTATTAATTGCACCGTTCATATTTAATATTTGTCCAGACAGTGTTTATATCTTTATAAACACTGTAGGCTACTCTATATTTCCACAGACACAGATTTATGGTCAACAAAGTAACTTTCTGGTGCTACAATAGCTCCAGATTCTTGAGCATAAATGTCACGTCAGGCAGTTCAAAAGTTAAATAAATTCATACAAATTGTATATGTATGAATAATATACAATCAGAAAAAACGTTTGCTGATCATCAATTCTTTCAGGTTTTGAATCCATTCTAGAAACACAGTGATCCTTTGAGCATTTAAACAGGTGTGGTTGCACGCTATGCAAGCAGAATATGTTTAATCGATGATATAGATATCTAGGCCTACCCCTGGGAATTTCATCCAAGAATTGCAACCAGGCAATTTTTTGCTGAGACAGGTAAAAATTGCACCAGTCTTGTTCGTCAAGCATTTTCTTTTTAAACCTATGTATATACTTTCTATATTTACCAACATGATTACGGTACCAATCACCCTCCTTAGCAGCTTTGACATCAGCATACATTCATATCTGGCAGTAAATAAACACTGAATGTGTCTGACGAATGTGTCAATCTGTGAACGTCTCTGCTCGAAGTGTGTCTCAATGTGTCTGTAATGGCATAGTTTAGACTTCTTAATGTGTGTAATTCATCTTCCGGCTTCACCGTGGACCAAATCCAGCGTGTAAATCAAATCAAAAATCAAAACTGTTTCAGATTCGCCAAATGGTGTGAGATCAGGAATGTGCGTCCTGTATGTTGGGACATTAAGTTGGAAGTGACATGGGAGTAGAAGTAAGGGAAGACGGCTCCCCTCCAGAGGCCCTGCTGTGTGCCGTTCCACCCGCCTGCCATTTAACATTAAGGTGAGCCACACGCACTGCTACACGCCACAGAGCGTTGAACATACACACGGGCAGCTTCCCAGCCATAGGGGTTGTAGGGGTTGTAGTATGTGTGTCCCTTGTACTGGCTCGAGATATCGCCAGCGAGTGGATAAGTCCCGAGATAAGGTGGCTCGTCACCAGGGAGGTGGTTAGCCCGTCGTGCTAATCTCACAGGCTTGCTCCGAATAGAATTGCCGGAAAGCACAACGTCTGCTCTTATCCCAGCGATTACATGCAGGCAACCTAGCAATCATGAAGTTCGTTCTATTAGCCTCGCAAAAATGAATGCTTGAAACCGGCTCTGTTCTTATCTTTGCGTACGACAGTGATATATTGCCGTCTCCTTCAACAAATTGTACTCTTTGTAAGTCGCTTTGGATAAAAGCGCCAATTTCCCTAAATGTAAATGTAAATGTACAAAGGTAGACGGCACCGCGTTGCTTCCCAGACGGCACAAACGTTCACAGACACGATCACCAGGTTTACAAAAGAACCGAGCTGTGAGTCACAAAACGTGGAGGCGTGGAATTAGTTTTTATTGGCATCATTCAAATAAACAACGGGACAATCTAAGAGGCTGTAAAGCTTCGAGGCTAATAATCAATTGGCACAGTGCCAGCCAGCATTACCCAACTCTGCATATAAGGTGGGAAGATGGCTGCAGATAGGTGGGGCAGACAGGGCAAGCGTAGTAGAGTATATAGACAGAGACAGAACAGAGCCAATTCTGTTGTAAAAATCCAGCAGAAAGAAACAGGAACAGAGAAACGATCGTTCCTTTGTTTTTCACACACTAGTCCGACAAACTTCGAAATAATGTGTTTAATATTGGTAGAACGGTCAGCGATGAATAGGAATTAGCGGATGTAAAAATATACAGTTGCCTAATATAGTTGGCTGTAAGGTGAAGTATGAGCCTCTTATAGATTATTCCATCGCATATTTCACAGCCTAACACTTTCTAATTTGTCATCACCCTATAGAGGAAACTTCCTGCAATTCCAGCAGGTTACAACGGCTGTTAAACAACCTGTTTATACAAACTACACGCAGCCAGGCTTATGGGGGTTGTCAGCTGTGGTAAAATGATCAGATGCAGGGCTGTTGTTCTCATTAGCAAAGAGAACGTTTTTAAATGTTTAAAAGCACAACTTGCGTCCTTGTAACAGGTGCTGAGACACCAGTCAGGAGCTCTCAGACCTCTGACTGTGCAAACGCCAGGACCCTAACTCATATGGCTTTCCACTTGTCAAAGACTTGTGTTCTCACACGATTGGTTTTCACCGACTAAACAAGTGAAAACCAAAGCAGCTGCTATAAAGTTAATGATTTGTTGGTTGCGAGACCGAACTAGTGAAAAACAGATGATGAATTGCATCATTATTAACTTTACTTTATTAACAAAATGCACAAAACAATTACAATTAATCTGTTAAAGGAATTAAAAACAAACGTGTGTTTCAATATTTTCAGCAAAATGTGTAGGCTACTTTATATGAAACATACCATAGATGCTGAGCACTGTCCACGATATATGAAGGCCTACAAGTTATGTGTAAAAACAACGTTTTATAAGTCAAATGTATGGTCAAACGTAAGGTTCACCAAACTAGCTTGGAACAGTTAGCTTCATCACCAAGGTCACGGACAGGCGCGCTCTCAAAAATCCTCTAAACCGTGATGGACGTCTGCTGAAGCAACAAAACACATAAATTGTGGACGTTCGGAAATAGAAGCAGCGCCCTGCGAAGCCATAAATGGGCCCTCTAACCTTTCACTTCCCAGCACAGCACAGCAAGCAACGAACATGGCGGCGTACGCACATGGTCACCGACGGGCCAACAGAAAGCTCACAAATTCACCACGTCACTGTTTTGGACAAAAAGGCGAATATTAAAAGAGTGTCTTGGTGTCACCAAAACAGAACCGTGCAGTTTGGTGATCGTCGCGCTTCTAACCGTGAAGACGACTCTTCTTCGGCCGCATGATCGCTAATCGAGGTGAAGTTTCACGCACTAACAATGAGTTCATTTTAGAAGGCACAATACAAGAAGACTACCACGATGTGACCACTATCAAATGACAGTAAACTTGTACTGTTTCACCGGCAAGTTCTACGGCATCCGTTTTCGACTATTTAATGCAATTTGTTAGACGTGTAATTCGATCATAATCTTTGTCTGTGTTGAGGTATTAGATATATTCTAGATTACTGTTACATTATGATACATACGATCATAATCTCGGTTGAGGTGCTAAATATTAGGTCCGGAAGACTTATCAGATCTCATAATACGTGTAGAGATTAACCTTCTCTGTGAAGACCATGGAAGAAAATCAGAATTATTGCCCGAGTAAATATTTGCGAAGGTATGCCAATCAAACAAAACATTGATTTTTTTAAAACAATGAGGGAAATGTATGTTTTTGAATTGTTGACATATTGTTAAAACAATACTGGAATATTCCAGAGTCCAGTAAATATCATTCAATGCAATTTGTTAGCTATTCATATTAATATAGTAGAAGAAGACAAAATATATGATGTGACTTTAAACCCTGGAAGACACATCTTCCTTTCATTTTCACCTTTTCCTCTCTATTATTTTTATCACAAGGATGTTCTTGTTAATCTATTGTTAATAGTCTGTTATAGTCTGTTATAATAGTGCTGATGTGTGTGAGTTTGCCTCAGATAAACTACTAAACACAAAGCATATTAAAATATACGACGATAAAAACTAAATGATTGTGTTCTATTCTACCAATGATTTACTTGTCATTAAGTCACAGTAGAGATTTTTGTGTCCTTTTAATCTGATGATGTAGACCTTTATGTGCATTTAGATGTATCAACATTTCACATATATACTCTCATACTTTTTCTGTATAAACATGCATTTGAAGTCAACATTCTGGATCAAAATATGCAACTTTTCCCATACCTGATTTTCTCTGAATTACTGTTTTTCTCATGTAGTTGAACCTACTCAAAGCCGACCATACACTGGCACTGTGTGTTTCAGGAAATATACACATTTGGAATTGCCCTGCAGATGGAGGTTTGAATGCAGAATCATTCTTGGACCGTATTCCCACCATCTATCCATCTACCATCAATCTTCCATCCATCTTTCCTCCAGACAGAGGTCCCAATAACTTCCTCCCAGCGAATAACATTCCAACAAACTTCTCTTTCCAGCAAAACCACAAGATCCAGCAGAAAAGCACACTCTCAATCTGCCATTCTCAGCTGTGTTGTACTTCGGGAATCCCTCTCGAACTAATGCATTATTCCACTGGCTTCTGTTTTCCAGAGCCCCGTGACAACTGTGTGGAAGGCCCACATTAGGGGTTCGGTACTCACCTCTGCAGGGGCTCTCCGGAAGCGTTCGCCAGCGGGTATCCTCCACCTCCACCTCCACCTCCACCGATGCCACCGCCGCCGCCGCCACCACCACCGAATCCGTTTCCCAACATTTTCGCTTGGCTGTCCTTAAGAGTCTCAACGTGTCTCTGGATGTCTCCCCTCCAGTCCCAGGCCTGATGCATGGCAGAAGGAACCACCCTGTACCACCCTGGGGTTTACTTCTCACACACCTACACCCCGCAGACCACCAACACCAAGCACCAACCACTCACCCACACAACTAACCAAGCAATCACCTCACCTGCCTGCTCAGGAATGCCCCCAATTCAAAAGCAATGGATCCTGATGAGGCAACCTTGACACTCTCTCTCCCGTCTCCCGCTCTGTGTTAACCCGCTGTCTCTCTCTCTCTCTCTCCCTCTCTCTCTCTCTCTCTCTCTCTCTCTCTTCCTTCCTCTCCTGCTGTGGCAGTGAACGGCCGTCAGGAACGCCAGCCAGCTGGAGTAGAGGAGCGAGCGCTGCTGGGCTAGAGAGAGAGAGCGAGAGAGTGAGAGAGAGAGAGAGAGAGAGAGAGAGAGAGAGACGAGAGCGAGAGAGAGACAGACACAGAGACACAGAGGACAGAGAGAGATAGACACAGAGACACAAAGACAGAGAGAGAGAGAGAGAGACAGACACAGAGACACAGAGACACAAAGAGAGAGAGAGAGACAGACACAGAGACACAGACAGAGAGAGAGACAGACACAGAGACACAGAGACAGAGAGAGAGAGACAGACACAGAGACACAGAGAGAGAGAGAGAGAGAGACAGAGACAGAGAGAGAGAGAGACAGAGAGCGCGAGAGAGAAACAACCTAACAATAACCCCCCCGCCACCATACATACATACACTAGGTGTATTTTTAGGCTCTGTAAGATACCAGATACCACTGTAGTATGCAGGCTCTGCTCTAACACCGGGCCTGCAGGATTGCCTCGGTGTTAAGTGCGTCCCGGGGTAAAAGGGGGCGACTAATTACAAAAACAGTTAGTGTTTGCTGTGCCCAGATCGCCCTTGATCCTGCCTGGCTAACAGCTGGAGGTCACACTGCCGTCCCCCCCCCTGGGACACATGCTCTCTCTCTCTCTCTCTCTCTCTCTCTCTCTCTCTCTCTCTTCTCGCCATTTCCCTCTGAGGCGTCCTTGACTTCTAACTTCCCTGAAAATGAGGCAGAGAGGCACTCCAGTCATCCTGGTCTTGTATAGTGCTTTCAGTGTGTGTGTGTGTGTGTGTGTGTGTGTGTGTGTGTCATCCACTGGGCTACAATATAGAATATGCATCATCATCTAACTCACAGAGAATTAAAGGCTGTCTGCCTGCAATGTAAGTGGATTTGTGACATGTCAAGGGAATAGAGGACCTTAGATTTATCGAGGGTTTAGGGCCAAAGGAAAGTTGCTTCTCCCCCTCACATTAATCTGTATCACCGCCATGCTTAGTGTCACAATAATTCATCAAATTCCAACCCCTAGCAATCTGTCTAGAATGGCATTTTCTGCATGGAGTGATACGACTGTGCCCTCCATTTCCCAGAGCGGCACAAAATCGGTTTTCCAGAGAAATCTTGCACGATGCAGCTGGTAATGTCATTCCCCCGGACTGGGAATTCCCATAATGAAGAAGGGAATGCTCCTTCTGGGGAGGATTTAGCACGACATGCACAGAGAGAGATATTTAGCTTGGGGCTTGGGGGGGGGGGATCAGTGTTTAACTAAGACTAGTCTAATGGCGGTACCTTTAGCCTCATTAGGCCGACACCTCCGCGCGTTGCCATCGGACCGCGTTATGCTATGCGGCGGGTCACGACACATGCATAGGCGCGGGGGACACATGCGGCACGCACAGTCGCTTCCACACACACACACACACACACCCGCAAGGTCAGCCGCACTAATAGCCGCAGCACGGGATAGAGGGATTTCTATTTTAAATAGACAGCGAGTCCTAATTACACACGCACGCCACGCACGCACACACACACCACACACACCAAAAGCCAAACCATAGACAGAAGCACAATCTCCCAAGAGTTTTTTAAGAACAGGCCCCAGTCTGCTTGCTCATGTGATATTGGTCCGTCCTCTGGGCTCTGTTGCTAACCCCAACTTCGCAGGCCTCGGACAGCATTTGGCCGAGGATTTCAAAGAGTGTATGACCTCATAAAAGTGGCTTAAAAAAGGAATGGGACAACGGCCTGTAAATGCCATTGTTCTAAGAGGGGAGGGGGAGGGGGGGGGGGGGGGGGGTGTGGCAGTTGCGTTTTCATACGTGCGACTAAATTTACACAGTGACACAAAAACACAGCATCGCACGGAGAATTTACTGCGTGGTTCAGTCGCTTGGCCGGAGCAGAAGGTACAAGAAGAACAACCACCACCACCACCACCACAGCAGCAGCAGCAGCAGCGGCGCTGGTGGCGGACATGACAGCAGGACAGTTTATTGACACCACAACATTTTATGGACTTGGGAATGACACCTGGGTGGGGTGGGGGGTGGTGGTGTGTTGGTGAGAAGACAGAAAAAGAGAGAAAATAAAGAAGTAAAGGCAGAAAGAAAAGTGGAAAGAGAGAGAGAGAGAGAGAGAGAGAGAGAGAGAGAGAGAGAGAGAGAGAGAAATGGAAGAAAGAACTAAAGAAAAATGAAATCTTGGCATGATGACCATGAGAAGCAATAGTTTGCCAGTTGTGCAATTTCCGTGTAAATTGTCTAAACCATGTTCAATTTTTTGCATTGCACTTATTTCATTGACAAAAGGGGTCATTGACAACTTTCCCCATAACTTCATTGTGACCTTCAAAAGTTCTCTGAGGGCATCTGACCAAAAGATATATCATATACTGTAGTTCATACTGACTCTCTACTTAAGGTCCTATTTAGGCAAATTACACCCTGTGTACTAAATATGTATAATGAGTATGAAAATGTGTTTATTTAGCAAAGGTAACCTATTTTATATTTTATTCATTTAGAATTATGGTTTCTGATAATTAGGAAATGTTTGCTTCTATCAATCAATCCCTTATAATTGCATTTTAAAGAGTGCAAACTAACCCATTATATTTTCTTACGCTTTAATTTGTCATCCACAACCACATTCATCAACTGATAACCGCTACACCTCGAGGACTCCACACAGACCCAGGTCAACATGAATATTTGCGGGGACCGCAAAGTTTATGAGCACCGTTCTTGACAATCTTCAAGTGTGACGTGACCTTGCGGGCCGGATAGGCTGCCTCTGACCCCTGGCTCCAATGGGTCCGAGTCACACTGAGTCCGGTCTGCACCCCCCCCTCCCCACCACCCCCTAACCAGTCTACCAGGGAGCTGGGGAAGTTAAGGCACTGGCCGGGTGCTGTCTTCCAGGGACCACTCCTGGCACAGTCCTACAGCATCACGTGGATAGCAACTGACGCCCCACAATAAACATTTCTTGCATGCAGGACAAAGCTAGGGAAGATAGAGAGAGACATGATCCTCACACAAGTTTTGTCGGCGATGGACAGAATACATTGACATCCGGACAGCTGAATAAGTTGACTGGCATGGCAGAGATGTGTTGGGCACAGAAAACATGTGGCTATGATGAAGTAGAGAACTCAGGAGTGGCAGCAGGAGGGAAGAGAGGAAGAGAGGAAGAGAGACCCCCGACAGACAAACAGTGTTGAACATGCGGACGAGGAAAATAGTTGAAATGACGAACGAACAGCGGACAGACAGACTGACAGGACAGACCCAATGAGACAAGAAAAGACAAGTCTAGACTAATAGTTAAGGGGGATAGACAGACTACAGACAAAGGGTCATCTCACACACACACACACACACACACACACACACACACACACACTCCTGGCAGACGGACCACCACGCAGTAAAAGGACAGAGTGGTAACAGTAGCCCCCCCCCCCCTCTCCCTAATTTAATAGGACACCTGTTCAGCAACACATTAACCCGGAGGCCGCCAGGGACCGGGCACAGCGTCATGGTCCAAGAGTTGTTCCGATGAGGACCGCCGTTGTCCAGACTACCCTCCCGCTCCAGTCCAAGGCGGTGGCCGGAGGGTGAGCGGATAGGGTGTTTATGGTGCGAACGCAGGCAGCGGCGTGCGCCCAGTATTGAGAAGGCTAAAGGCTGCGCGGGTGTTGAAGGAGGGCGAAGGCACATCGATACCGGAGATCGGACCGAGTCTGCGGTGGTGGGGGGAGGGGAGGGGGAGGAGGATAGTGTGGCAGTTTGACACCATCTTGGATACTGAAGCTTCTGTCATCCGACGAGGTGACAGACAGTGACCGTGTCGCGAGACAGAAGGCTAAATGTAACATTAGATCTGTGGCCATTTGGATTAAACGGTTACTCGTCCTAAATTGTGTAATGCAATGTCCAACGCAAGACATGGGTTGGACATCACTTAAACCTACATATAGAATTCTATGAAAAGAATGACAAAAAAAACACATTTGTGTAATAATTGCTGGTAAGCTTACCTAAAGATTGCAATCTTACCTTACCAATCTTACCTTACCAATCTTACCTTCTGAAAGCCCAGGTTCAGAGTAGACGTAACCCTAGTCACTCTAAAGCCAGGGAGATTTCCTGTCCTGCAGCCCCGCAGCAATATGGACCATGACTCACTGGGACAGGTATCTCAACAGGAGGTCGTGACCTTTCTAATCTGCAGTCACTGTGAGGTCACGTCAGGCTGAAAATGGCCGCTATGTTGGACGGGATGAAAACGTCGTGCGTCAGCCCAGCAAATTGTAATCAAATCGCATCACGGGTATAAAAGCAACACGTACCATAGCATGAGAGTCTGAGAGAAGTCTGCCAGCTCCTGCTCTCCCATACGGCCTTGAGACAATGTCAGGAACTACAAACCATGTCTAAATTATCATACTTGCATTCTGAATAAACCTACAAAGAAACACTTCATACTTGTGCTACGCATCCACAAACTATATATATACTGTGTATATATATAAATGCTATCTGTCTGTTTTGTTGCCATGTATTTGGCGCTACAGGACCACCAAGTGGTTGAATAAAATAGTGTCCCGTTGCCTGCAAAAAAATCTATTTATGGATTTTTTTGTTCTTTTATTTATTTTTCCGAATTGTGTAACAAGAAACAAAACAAAGTTAAACAAAAGAATTGTGAAAACTAAATCCTGGTTATAAAATACATGTCATTTCATATCCAGCCCCATTCAATGTTAATACGATATCAGAATTTAAGTAAAATTACAAATCTTAAATATTCTGCTTCCCAATCAGATAATGTACAGATTTCTTAAACGATCAGTATGTAACCAGTGAGCTAAAATGGATAGTGCTTTGAAACTTAACTCTTGAACTGAACTCTCTATGAACAGAATTTACCTTAAATGGGTTTCACAACAATACAGAAAAACAAAAATAACATCATAACATATGAACTACATGGCTGGTAATGACAAAACACAAACACATGAACAAACATTATAAAATAGACACCCTTATACATATCAGGAACCTGGAAGGGAACAATCACCAAGTAGTTGTCTGACGGGCGGACCACCCTACCAAGGCTGCGTTTAAAATGTCACAGTATGCCTCCCGGCCCAACCAGACGCGTACACAACACACTGTACTCCAGCGGGGAAAACCATGACGCGTATCAACAGCAAGGAATAGAAAAACAAATGTAAAAAAACAAGCCAATACGGGAGTCTACTCCGAACCTTTCCTTTTAAACGTCGGCATACCAAAAGCCAGCTATAAAAGACGGTAGCTCAACAGAGCTCCGGTAGAAAAGACCAGGGAATGCTTTCAGCGTACAGTGGGTTCTGATGGGGTTTGTGCTAATTATTTTGTACATATGGATCGGTGCCATGTCCATAACAAGAGAATAGATACACAACAGCTATTTGATGATGTCTAGCATATATGACGATATCTCTGTGTGTGTGTGCGGTCGTTAAGAGTTCGTTTTATTCCAATCTTTTTCGTGTGTGGACTCCTCCCAATGCGTCCGTTCTCGGCGGTCCGGAGACGGTCATTAAATACTGCATCGTTAGCCAATCAGCAGTGTCCCCCTCCCCCTCCGGATGTCCTGTGGTGTCCAATGGCGTGGCGCCTCTGGGTGTTGCTAATTGGCTGAGTGGGTGCTTGGTAGCGCGGGGGGGGGGGGGGGGGAATCTGGGGGGGCTACATGCCGTGTTGTCGAGGCCCGCCGGGGGAGAGGGTGGGAGAGGTGGAGGGTGAGGAGGTCCCGCTAGCCGTGGGTGGTGTCGTCCTCCACAAAGTCTTTGGCCTGCTCCGCCGAGATTACGTCGATGTGACTCACCTGAAACGAAACGGCAGAGTAATGAGCCCTTGGCCTGCTTGTCATGTCCTACTACTCCACGAGCCCACTGCTTCGTTACGTTTCAAGAGGACGTGCTAACGGGACAGCGTTTTACATCAGCGCCACCTGCTGGGCCTCTGCTACATCCCACACGGTTATTAGCGTGTCTGAGGGCAACCAGAGGCTTTTGCTGCCCAGGAAAAAATCTTTTGAGTTGTCGTGAATGTATTCTTGTTATAGCGTTTAGGCTACTTTTTAAATCGTCCGTGAAGTAAAAAAAATATATATAATGTTGTTAGTGTTAATCTCACCTTGTTTCTGAACTTGACACCATAGAATTTGTCTGCCGACTCCAGCAGCTCAGGTCTGAAGGTGGTGGTGATGAACTGGGCGTGGCCGGCCAGCTCCACAATCATGTCTGAACACCAAAACGACAACACCATTAGGTTCACATCCTTAATTATGGAGACTTTTACACAACACCATTCACTCACCTCTATGTCCTCAAAGGTGAAGGAAGTCACTCAAAAGAGTTCATTATCTACACTTGCAACTGAAGCCCCGTTTATCCCATAAATGTTCCCAGAAAATCTGTCAAAGAATTAGCGATTTGGTCGTTTGCTTGGTTTGGTGTGTCAGGGCCTCAAGTGTTTCATTACTGCCATCTGCTGGACACATGTGAAACGGCACAAGACAGGAATGTCCCAGAACGTAGCTGCATGTGTGCAAACTAGCGGTGCCTGAAGTATCAATTCCGCCTTACCTGACACAGCCTTCCTGTGCTGGGCGTCCAGCGCCTGGTCGATCTCGTCAAACAGGTAGAAGGGGGCGGGGTCACACTTCTGTATGGCGAAGATGAGGGCCAGGGCCACCAGAGACTTCTGGCCTCCGGACAGCTGCTGCATCTCCCTCATCTCGCCCTGCTTCCCTGTGAACGACACCTGCACGCAGCCAGCACACACCACACACACACACACACACACACAGTCAAACACCAGGCACACACACCTGCTCCTGCAACGGCCCCGCGTCACATCACCTCGGTAAGCATCATAAGACAGACTCTAGACATGAGAAGACGAGACGGGTGTACCCTGATGCCGACGCCGGTGAAATGGTCGACGGAGGGAACGCTGCTCTGGGAGCTGGAGCCACGCTCGCTGTCGGCGCCGCCCTCACTCTCGTCCTGCGACTGGCTGCCCTCGGCATCCCCCTTCTTCATCACCAGCGTGGCCTTGCCCCCTGGCACCAGCTTCTGGAACACCTCGCTGAAGTTCTTGGACACCTGCAGAGGGAGACACAAGGAGGTGGGGGCATGTCGACGTTAGAGAAGATCGTAGCGGAGATCGTGAGCAACGCCAGACCGTTCGTTCATACTTGTCAAACGAGTGGGGAGCCTCAGCAGCCTACCTGCTTGAAGGTGAGCTGGATGGCCTCGTATTTGCGGAGCTCCAGCACGTTCATCAGCTCCATGATGGACTTGTAGCCACGGTCCAGCTCCTCCTGCCGCTTGATCAGCTTCTCCTTCTGCTCCGAGAAGTTGACAAACTGGTCCAAGGCCTTCTTGTTGACGTGGCTGTACTTCTTCAGCTCTGTGTTGCACTGCTCCAGCTTACGGAACAACTGGAGGAGGAGGAGGAGGAGGAGGAGGAGGAGGAGGAGGAGGAGGAGGGGGTGGGGGAGAGGAGACTGGTTGAATAACAGGTTTACCGTACATTATAAATACACAGTGTTGAATTGGAACAGGGCAGGCGGCACATTGAAGACCAATCAAAAAGTCCACAAATGATCTGCGGTCGACATGTTTCACAAGCCCCCTCTTAGATATACTTCGACCATGTAGCAGAATATTAGACATAGTTCTAATGCAGCACGATATATAATCTGTCTATATTAATAGCATCAGGGCACGTATTTGCCTCTAGAGGACTTTTGTCAATTGATTTGCCTCCGTTAGAAGGCCTAAGAGCAGGCCTACTTCCTGAGCAGTTAGCAGACTATAGCCGGCACTCCTCTAGCTCTCCAGTCATCCACCGGCACCAGGCGGCAACGCCACGGAGAGAGACCGTCACCACCGAATCGTTATGCCCTGTGGTACATTTCACCCTGTATTTTCAGAAGAATATACAGGGTGAAATGTTCTATGTTCTATTCATATCTGGAGGATTGGGTCACCTGCTGAACCTGGAAGGATTTGTCCTCGTCGCGCCAATTTAAGGAACTCAGAACATGAGAGAATGCAATTTCACCAGCAGAGCAAAGTGGGGGTTGATTAAGTTTGCCTCCCACCCCCGGGGTCCACTTCTGCAATCACTGGTGAGTCTCCAAACCCCCTCCCCCTGTAGAGCATTGTCGTGCACACTCCAATCGACCCAGATTGGAGTGTTTATTGGAAACCACAAGGCTATATTTAGCCTCATGGAGGATGGAGGAGGAAGAGGACAGACTCTCAAAGAGGTGCAGGGCCAAACTTTCACACTTCACAGGCAGACACAGTCGCATGTGCAGAGCAGAGCAGAGCGCCCACACTCTCACAGAGACATAAGAGCCACACTTCGTCTCCTCCCCCACCCCTCCGTCTGCTGGTGATTTGCGGAGAGATCAGACACGATGAACTTTCTTCTGTCTGAGTCGCTACTGGATACGGTGCCTATTTAGAGCAGACCCATCGGTGTGGGCGCGTTATGAAAATAACTCTTTATCTAGGTGTGAAATGAATATCAGCCAGCCAAAGGTGATCATCCACAGAAATAATTCATAGCATAGAAACAAATTGGCTCAGTAGTGGCACTAGTAGAATCTATATAATTTATAATGTGTTGTATGTGTCTAAACGTGGAGTGAGTAAGTGGGTGAGTGGGTGGGTGAGTGGGTGGGTGAGTGGGTGAGTGAGTGGGTGAGTGAGTGAGTGAGTGGGTGGGTGTGTTGGGTGCGCTCGGGGCTCCACAGAATAGTCGACTCCCAAAACCACCCGTGGACGGTGTGCACCGTTGGAGACTAATGGTTCATCATCTGTAGCTTTAGCACGGAGCCTTTGCGATTCATCTCCTAATGAGCAAAGGTGGACTCACTTTGGTTGTTTGACAGTCTACCAGGGTCGAGGACTACTAAGTGCAGCAGGAGTGTGGGCACCTGTTTGAGCGTGAGGGTCTGGTACTTCTCGAAGGCCTCCTGGGGCAGCGAGCCCAGCTCCCGGATCTTCTTCATGCATTCCTCCTTCTTCTTCAGCAGCATGCCCTGCCGGTTGGTCATCTTCTCCAGCTCCTTGGTGTCGTGGTTGATGGCGTCGTTCTGCTCCTTCTCGATGTTCTTCCAGCGGTCCATGCTCTTCAGGTGGTCCTTGATCTCCACCTCCGTCGTGTCCACCAAGCCGTCCAGGTCTGGACAGCAGTTACATGGGGAGGGGTTAGCAAAAGGCAGGCATATATAAAATATATTTTTTAATAATACAATTCCGGCTGCAGTCTCGACTTCGAAACTGGAGAGAATATTGAATGTAGTGAGTTTGTAAGTCAATTTAGACAAACAAAAGGTATCTCCCTGATATCAGTGATTCACAAACGGCGGGCCCCAGGAGGTTTTAACAGCACACCAAGGCTTTGTTGATTACTGCAATACCGGCGAGGACACGTTAAGTTCAGTTTGGGCCGTGATGACTCAGTGGCTCCATGATGACGCATGCGGCTGCTGACTAGAGGCAGGAAGACGGGTTGAGAAGCGTCTTCCTCTCCTCCATGACTACGCGAGGTGACGGTGTGCGGCGTGTCTGTGCCCACCTTCCGACCGTGCCAGGGTGTCTTTGACGCGCTTGTTGATGCCGTCCAGCTCGGAGGTGGTGGCGGTGAGGACGGTCCCTCCCTCGGTCTCACGCAGCTCGTTGAGCTCCTGCGGTGACGCACATGGCCAGCGTTACACACCGGGGAGGGGGAGAACAACAGAGACGGTGGCCTAGCGTCCTGCGATGTGGCCGCCGAAGTTACAGCTAGCACAGAATGATCTTTGGAAATAATACAATAAAGTGCCTGTCTCCACTTCCTTCATCAAGCTGGGCTTTACACTACTTTTTATTAGATTTCGACAAAAGTATCACATTATTTATTGTATAAATTAAAAACATTTCCAAATTATTGAATGAAAAAATGTCAATTATTCAAATTATAGGTCAATTAGATTTATTTGTACCAAAATTGAAGTTACAAGTTTGATTTTCACTCAAATTCACCAACAGATGGTGCATCCCCTCCATACCTGCTCCACTTGGTCAAGACGTTTCCTCAGGTTCTCGTTGAGGTAGGTCTCCACCCTGGTCATGATGCCCTCCAACTTAATCCTCTCGTTCAGCAGCTGCCTGTTGTCCTGTTGTCAAACAAAACAGCACACATCGTATCTCCTTTCAATGGGCTGCAGCAAACGCCAATTCAATATGCACAAACACACACCACACACCCACAATGACCCTGTGTTTGTCAATACTGCAGCACGAGGCACCCAAAGTAGTGTGTCAAAGGATTGCATAAGGTCTGCGTGTTAAGGACAGTGCGGAGGTTTAATTGAGAGCAGCGGGCGGAGGAGGGTAGGGAGCAGAGCTGGATCACAGGGAGATCCCACGCACAGACACAGCCGGCAGCCTCGGCTGCTCCGACTCAAGCCTGCCCTTTACTCCTCTGTATGCATGAGGAGATGGTAATAGGTGCATTTATAGCCACACAGAAAGCAGCACAGGCGCTCGGAGCAAGAGAGGCGAGTGGGCAGGAGGGTCCATTTTGAAGAAGTAAACAGCATAATATGTGGAGAGGGGCCGTCGTGTTGTCATGTAAAAATCAGAGAGAACAGAGCGGTGTGGGAGGAAAGCAAGTGCACTGCAGTGCACTGCAGTACCACGCTTAGACACGTAGGGGGGAGCATTGTGAAACCCAAAACAACACACACAAACACACACTCTTTTTTTTTAATGGGATGCTCCAAATATTACCAGAGACATATACCGTAAAACTTAAATTAAAAGCCCTGGCTTCTATTAGCTTTGATCATTAGCCACACCTGGCTTGTATTTGGGACATGCCTTTAATTCCTTTCTGGAAAAATTACTAAATCATTAATGTTTTAATTAGATATGGAATACCATCATCAGAATTTCGTAGATTAAATTTGTCTGGGCAAGCCGCTTACTTTAATTACGGCTGAAGAGACCAGCAAATGGTGGCTTTTATGCAGAGCTCAGACTGACTTAAATGGTAATTACAGTTACTCTGAAATTATGTCAATGGCCCATAAAAGGGAACATGCAGGAGTGGCAAAAGAGTAAAACTATGTAGATGGATGTGGACAATAAATATTTTGAGAGACAAGACGGAGACTCTCTCAACACTTGCCTCTCAACACACCCTCCCGTGCCTACCTGCTGGAGCTGTCGGATCTCATCGTTGAGGTCGTCCACGCGCCGCTGGTCCTCCAGGGTGAGCTGTGAGAGCAGGTCTGTGCCCAGCTCGGCCTTCAGGGACTCCCGGGTGGACTCCATGGCGTGGAGGCTGGCCTCCAGACTCTGGAGACTGCGTTGCTGCCAGGGGACATGGGCAGGGAGGGCAGGTTAGTTCGGGAGCAGCTACAGGGTTGCATTTCACCCAGGAAGGACTTGAACATGAAACCTGAAAACATGAAACCTGAAAAACTTAAGGTACTTTCATTTGTTTTGTGGTCCATGAGGTTGGTTTCATCATTGACTGACATCATTGAATTGATCTTGGGTTAATTACATCCCCCCCCACCTCTACCGGTCCAAGTGGTGCACCGGCAGCAGGGTGGCCATTACCTTGGGCATGAAGGTTTTCTCTGACTGTTGCCTCTTCTCCTTCAGCATCTTCATCTCCGACAGGATGCTGTCCCGAGATGCCTTGAACTTCCTCTGCTGGGTCTCGATCTGCTGCATCTGGTTCATCAGCTGGTCGATCTCGTTGTTGATGCGTGCAGAGGAGGTTAAGGAAGCATGATTGCTGAGAATGGGGGAGGGGGTCTCTACTGACTGAGTAACAGAGGAATAATGATAACATATTGTGTCTTTGAGACTTCAACAGTACTTTAAGTGCTTCGTAAGGTGATGGCAGTGATTGTCATGAAATGGCTTATTCACGATGAACAAAATGCGTAGTTTTGCGTTTTGAAGTTTAAAGCAACAGCAGCATGACTCACCGGACACCAGTAGCCTTGACACCATCTCTGCCTGAACTTCATTTGATTTAAAATGTATTAAAAGAGCCTGGGCGCCATGACTAACCCTGGCAGAACAATAACGCTTTTTCACCCACTATCCATTTTCACAGTTGTCATCCATCCATAGTTTCAGCCTTTTTACTACTCATGTCATTGTGACTAATGTGGACAACAATTTTAGAAATTGGTCCAGTATTGAGCAAGAGCGCTTCAGCCGTCAGCCATGAAACATCTGCAATGTAACCATTTGGAGCAATAGCACCCCATCAATGTACGTCCATGTAAGTGGTTGCTTATGCCACAGATGGGCTGACAACAGCCGACAACATTAGGGAAAGGATCCCTACAGAGAAACACAACCTCTACCTTCTCTCTTAAGGAGAAATCTCGCTTTCTGTTGTTTCAGGAAGAGAAAAGTGGAAACGTGAGTGAGAGTCTTAGAGAGGTGTGCCTGCAAGAGTGAATTCTGTTGACTACATAAAGCATAGGTTAGTGTTCTCTCAAAGTGTTCTTTCAAAGTTATGGATGAATATTTAGATGGTTTCAGCAGCACACACTGTCAATGGTCTCACAAGATTTCAGAGTAAGACTTCTCTTGAGCAAAACTTGAGAACAATAACAAACAGATCGTCTAAAACGTATGGTTAAGGAAAAAGTTGCATTTCTCTGCAGGGATCCTTTCCATAATGTTCTCTCAACGTATCATCCCAATCTGAGCCTGTCAGTGGCAAAGCAAGCACTTTTAGAGGACGTACATGGACGGGGCGATGTTGCCCCAAAGGGTTACATTGCAGATGTTTCATGGCTGACGGCTGAAGTGCTCACGCTCAATACTAGACCAATTTCTAAAATTGCAGTCTGCATTAGTCAGTTAGATCCAAAATTATAGCAAATAGAAAGATTTTAACACTAAACGAAAAAAGTCCCCTCCCTCCCAACGTTTCGCATTGTTATTAACTCACCTGTGACTGACAGGAAAGATTGATCCCCAAACAAATCAAGGAAAAGATACCCTGGTCAGGAATGAGCCGGATGCAGTCTAAAATATATTTGCTAATATATGGCTCGTACAGAGGCAGAAGCAGTCAATTCAAAAGGGATATTCTAATTTCTATGCCATTTTTAAGAAGCTACAGTCAGATAATAGTGCTTAATCATACATCAGCACCTCTCCCTGGCCATTTGGCAGCGTGTCAGCGTATTACTGCAATGAACTACATTCGAGCAGAATGGAAATCGGCAGCCCTGCAATTGGGTTTCACGATAATTAATGCTCGTTTACAAGAAGAATCAATAGTAAATTAGTATGGGGATGATGTGATGTGAACTCCCTCTGTCAGCGTTATGACATTAAGACATTAGGGAGCGCTGTACACACACACATTAAGCAGATTCAACATGCAGGCTTATTGATTCCTTGGCACAAATGAAAAGCTACTGGATTGCTCAGCCTGGGATGCACTCTTCAATCAATTTACCAGTGGTTGCATTGATCCAATTAGCATTCAAATGGGGGCAGGAATGGCCTGCATTGGGTTGAGCAGCCACTGAAGATGAAAAGGTTATTGGCTCGATCCCTTGGATTAAACTAATCAGTGTTTACCTTTTTAAGAAACTCCTTTCCTCTGACTACAACTTGACGAGCAGGGTAAACAAACATGAGACACACTCAAACAAGTCAATAGATAACGCAGCAATGTCACCATTGCAAAGTAAACCAAAGCTTTAACTGCCGTGTCAAAAGACACAAACGCTATAGACTCCCTGTACCTTGTGTGGTGGAAGCACAGACTAAACAATCTATGAATACAGGCCACTGCTTTGGATGCAGATACGACTAATCTGATCCAATACAAAAGCACCCTGTGTATATTTTACCAGCCTAATGGGAACCTGCAAATGACAGGTGCAGTGGTCGACCAACACCATTATCTAAAGCCAAAACGAACCAGATTTATTTTCCAATGGATCTGCACTCTGACTCACTGGCTAAAGCATTGAAGGACCCATGTCATGTCATGGAGCCAGCTGTCATTTCTCATCCTGCCCAGTGCCCACACACTCAGCATAACAAAAAGGTGTGTGCACAAAATGTGATAAGCATACGCCAACGGGAGCAGTCCAAATACAATCCTGTGTAAGCTGCTCCCCAACCCCAACTCCCCATTGTGTGGTTCTTAAACCACTGAGTCATTTCTGTGACCTTTGCGAAGAGTCACTCGGTAATCCTCCTTGGCCCGCTCACATCCACTACCCTCGGTAATATCTGTGCCACACCCTGGCTGTCAGCGACGACGCTGTATAAACAAGATGGATTTAATTGACTTCAGCATCCCAGAAAATGCCATTATCGTTTTTATTCTTCTTGTTACCATGACAATAAAATCTCAAAGGCTGCACCAGCGTTAACTACCAAAGAGAGTAAAGTGTTTTTATGAATCGCAGTAGACACTTTCTTCTACGCACATCGGTGTCCAGACAGGATGCTTTCCCACAGGGAAAGGTTTACTAGTGCTGGCCAAGTTTGTGTTTGTGTTAGCCAGTTACGTGCTTACAGATCCCCGACTCCAGCAACATGATTGGGCGAAAAACTAATTTGAAACAAATAGCAAAAGAAAGTGATACACCCCGTTCACGAAGATTTGAGCTTGTCTGCAATCAGACTTTAGATTATGTGAGAATATAATTGGAGCAACCGGACGCCGCATAAATAATAAACCTGTATTATTAAATGATAAGAAGAGCAGTTTGTCGAGGGCCAGCGTAAGGATATGTTCGATGTTCCTGCGCAGGTTCTCGTTGAGCTTGGCCTCCAGCTCTCCCAGCTCCTCCTCCGCCTTCCTCATGTCCTTCTGTAGCTCCAGGCGGGACTTCCTGGTGTCATAGTAGCCCCCCGTCAGAGCACCGCGGTGGCTCACCTGGTCGCCTGGGACAGCCACATGAAAACAACTCATTATAGACGGGACGGACGATTCCATGGATCGGAGATTATGAGGAGTACAATGAAGAATAACGTCATTGAATCGAATGGCTAAACATTTAGCCAATCAATCCATTAGTCGATTCAAATAGAGAAACGTGACTAACGCCGCGTTTTCTCAGCGTACAAAACATTTACCTGGGTATGGGAAACGTAATGAGCATTTGCCCTTATTAAGGACAATTCTATGATTAAACCATTCATTGATTTATTGTTCAAAGACTAAGAACTAAAACTCATAAAGTGTCCTGTGGAGTGTGTGGCCGTCCCAGTGAGCGGAGGTCTGCTGCTTACCCTCCAGAGTGATGCAGTCCATGGTGAAGGCCCGGGCCAGCTGTGTGGAAACCTCCATGCTGCGGCAGATCAGGGTCTTGCCAAACACGTGCTTGAAGGCCTTGTCGAAGTTTGTGCTGTAGCGCAGCTTGCTGATCATAGGGATGGCGTCCTGGTGGGAACATTATGAAGGCCTGTTTACACATTTTCTGGGACGTTTCCCGGGGAGATTACGGAACTAGCCAGCTCCCAGCCCACCCACATAGCTGTAATTGTAATTATTAGCTTCAATTATTTCCATGATCTCCAGGTTTTTGGCGAGCCTCTTTCTAAGAAATTCCAGTTCAGCCTAAATGCATTTGCATTAGTAGTCGACTCTTGAGCAAAAGGGCACAATCCAAGCAGCTCCTGGGCATGCTCCTTACGTTGGTCTCTGGGTAGGCGGTGTCCCTGACGTCCAGCTTGGTGAGGGGAAGGAAGGTGACCTCTCCAGGCAGGTTCATCTTGTTGAACTCCATCAGGATCTTGGTGCTCACCTCGTCAGTCTCCACAATGTGGTAGAACAACCTGGATGGCAATAACAATGGGTGGTTGGATTAGTCTGACATAGAAATTTTGTCATTGTTACCGTTGACATTTCGAGACTGACAGTGAAAATCTAGCCCTGTCATGAAAAATTGGGAATACAGACTGAACAGGCAGGTTGGACCGGTGTCTTACTGTGATTATATTATTAAATTATAGATGATTAATATTCAATATTACTTCAATATTACCGTGGTGGTGCCATAACCATAAGAGCACAGGCCTCACCTGGTGCCAGCTGTGACCTCCACGCAGGTGTAGAAGGCAGGCTCACACTCAAAGTTGTTCATGACGATGCCATGGTAACCGTTGATGACATGCTGGTTGATGCCCTTGCGGCGGAAGTGCTCCAGGACCTTGTTGATGCTGTCTATGCCGTTCAGGATCGACTGGAGGGCAGCAGGGGACCACAGAGGACACAGCTCGTTAATACCAAACTCATCACTTCCTGGTTTCAAGGTGTGTTTTGTATTTTTTGTATTGCATTACTTTACATACTTCTGAGTAAGTTATTCCATTGTTTCTTCTAACATCCATGTCCTTATCGGGCTTTGTATTTATGTGGACCTAAATAAATAAATGTGTGCATGTGTGTGTAGTCATGTCATGTATCTGTAAGTGCATGTGTATGAATCATCATTTGCGTGCACATACATAAAGGGCTGAACAAAGTTGTCCTTGGAGGAAGAACATTTGGTCAGTAAAATGATTCGAGGCCCACAAGTGACCCCGGCTGACTATGCATTGAGACTACCGGAGACACTATGGTCTTATCGTGTTGTGCAGCGAAGCCCCCAGAGGACTGCAGCGGGAGCAGAGAATAAGGCCAGACAGGTGGGACCGGTGACAGAGGGAAATTAAATGCTAAACATCAATATCCAGGAGGCGGCCTTTCATCCGCCCAACATTATTCACAAGTGATATTTGATTGATGTCTCCCCGGGAGGAACCGTGGCTGCCTGACGCGAGGAGACCAATGAGTCATGTGTAAACCTGGCTGCAGGAGGTGGAGTGATGGAGGCTGATGAACGACGCCATTTGATGTTCCTCGTCACGCGACTCGTGATATATGACCATCAGGTCCCAGAGTGAGGTGGTTGAACCTAGCAAGCGTGCGGGCGGATTGTTCACTGGGGGCTCGATTCATCTCCGTAACATGATGTCGTCCGAATCCACTACCGTTGTATTTATGCATAATGGGGTAACAAGTTGCACAGCGTTGGGTAATGAGAGTATGTGAAAGTATGAGAGTATGTGAAAAATCCCATTTCGTTATGTCAACAGACGTTGGCGGGGAGTTCAGGTGGCCGATATGAAGCTGTATAAAAAGGGGGCTATGATGTAAGGAAGCTCCGAGACGTGTTCAGCGGGCCTGCATGTAGTTGCGTTACGAAAGCAGACATTATGTAAGGGAACCCCCAGACGCAGACAGACCTTGCCAGTAGCGGCTCTGAGGAGCTGCTGCTTCTTCTCCAGATCCTCCCGCTTGGCTGCCAGGGCCTGCTGCTCCGCGTTCTCCTCACGCCACAGGTAGCTGGACAGGACGCGCGCACACACACGGTCACACACTGTTAAACGTATGTCAGCACAAGCCACCGCTCACGCTACGATGCTCTGGGAACACGGCTTTCAAAATCGCAGCAAACGCAGCTAACGAACAAGTACAACATATTAAATGATATTACATTTTATAAAAAAATCTGGTATGAATTTTAAAACTGTGTGTGCTAACAAATTAATGCATGCACCACTGCTGTATAGGATTTCTTTGGGAGGTATATTCTCGCAGGGACCAGTTCAGTTCAAATATCTGCTCTCATGTAGACCAGTAATACAGAACCCCCTTGTCTCAAACATGAAGTCTGACTGATTTGTGTCTTTGAGCTTCAAAAGTGGCTGGCGGTTCCATCCCCATTTGTGCTAAACAAAGCTGGCTAGCGGCTAGTGACACTACTAGGGGTGTAACGGTACGGACGTCACGGTTCGGTATGTGCAGCCATACGAAGAATACGTCTGAGTCACACTCCAATCCAGAAGGTGGCGATAAAGCACCTAAACGCTGTTTGCCAACCGCCATTAAGGAACAAGAACAGCAGAAGAAGACACGAAACAAGATGAAGCGGACGCTTTCACGTTGACTATGGCGAGTGCAAATGAGACACAGGAGCTAGAAGACCCGCCTGCTACTTTCAAATCAGCTGTGTGGGAAAATGTCGGGTTCGCAGAGGACTACAGCGGCGATGGAGAGCTGTAAAGAGAGATGAAAACTTGAAAATAGAATGAAGCTTGAGTACCTTTAAGAGATGCATATGACCTTTCAGACTCACAAGTTAATCACAAATGTGATACATTGCTCCTAAAGGCACTGATTGTATTTTATCTCATATTTGACATTGTATTTATTTTGTATTTTCACACCAGGAGATGTTATTCAGTTCAGCCCTAGGCCGAAATAATTGAAACACTCCTTGTTATTATTTATTTTGTAGTATTTTCAGAACATGAGAGCTGCTTTTCAGTTTTGGAGCTTATTGAACCTTTTTGTTTGACATCATCCAACATAAAAATATGGCCTATGGGGACAGTGTATGTTTGCTGTTTACTCAGGGGGGACTATACGACACTAGGTGGAACTAAGTATAACTTGCACTACTGTCTGTTCAAAATAAATGAAAAGAAACCTAGCCTAATGCATTTGGGATTTTTGTTGCTTTTTTCCTGTTGTACCGAACTCGTACCGAACCGTGACCCCAAAACCGAGGTACGTACCGAACCGTGGCGTCTGTGTACCGTTACACCCCCGGACACTACCCCTCTCGTAAAAACCCTTGTGCTTAAGACAAAATAAATATGCACCTGAAAGAAGGCACGGTGACATGAACATTGGTCATTGATCCTGAATAGGACAAAAGGTGGCCAGGCATAAACAAGACATAGCTATAAGAGACGGAAGGCAGCAAACCTTGTCGTCGTAATGTAGTAAATGTACTTTGGGGGAGGTTTGATAAGTCAATGACACAATGAGGAGGATGAAAGGTCGGAATAAAAACGGTGGATTACTTTCTTTCGCTCTGCAGTTCATCCTTCTTGTTCTTCACTTCGTAGTACTTCTTGTCCAGTTCCTCCACGCGCGTCTTCACCTCATTGAGATCTTGATCAAGTTTCTACAGGCGCAAAAACCACACCATTAATCAGTCGTACGCAGAACACATTGTGCGGCAGTAGAACAGAATACAAAAGTATATAAGTTATACACAACACATGCTTTTACCAGGGTATATTACAGTTAATGTGAGACTACAAATTCCTATTCCTGAAGAGGCTGATTTAAATGGCTGTAATTTGAGTGCAACTCCACCAAAGGTCTCCATGGTGGAGAAAGGGGAGAGGGAGTGTTTTTTTTGGGTTGTTTATATTCTAACTGGAGATACGCGCACATCAAAACTGGAGTGCTTTTCAATCCTTTTCAAAATGGTTTAATCTGGGATGATTTTCAGAGCGGGGAGACCCGAGTGGGTTGCCGACGACGACGAGTGTCCTGGATGACTACTAACGCTGTACTGCTCCAGGTTCTTCTCCTTGCAGGTCTCCGTGTCCTCCAGATCTTTGTGGATGGCGGTGATCTGCCTCTTCTTGTCGTTGATTGCCTGGTCCAGGGACTTGAGCTCCTTCTTGATCCACTTGTCCCTCTCCTCCTTGGAGGTGAACTGGCTGCCTCGGCCCTGCTTGGCGTACAGGTCTGTCCTCTCCTGCGTAGCCTGGGCCAGTCTGCACAGAGGGAGTGGGGGTTAGGGTCATCTGTGTGCCAAGCCTGTGTGTGTGTGTGTGTGTGTGTGTCTGTTTGTGTCAGGCATCTACTGTAATAATCAGTGAGAGGTGAGATAAAAGCACCATATAAATCCATGGACATTTACTATTTAATAGCGTGTTGATGTGCCATGTGCTCCTTTGCAGATCCAAATTACAGATCCATTTGCCAATGTTTGGACTTTCCTGTTGGACATCAGGCACAATAACACTTTGTTTCCTGATAATGTCCTATTTACAGAGTAGAGGAGGGCCATTCAGTGAATTTGTATTGTTGCTGTGCATTTGTAGCATGGACACCATTTTGCAGCCATTTGGGTCACAGGCAGCAAGATTATCGTGCAGCACAACACCGCCCGCCTCCTGATATCTCCCACCCTCGCTCGCCCCCCTCCCAACTCAATAACTCCAAGTGTGATCCAAGTGACTCATCTGGACGAGTGGCGGCGCGTGAGTCACGGTTACCTGGCAATGCCTCGCTCTTCCTTCTCCTTCACCATGCTGAACTTGGGCTCCGTCTCCTGGAGCTCCTTCTGCTTCTCCTCGATCTTCTCCAGGAGCTTCTGCCGCTCCTTCAACAGACGTTTCTGGAGAATTGAGAGGAGAGATAGGGGAGGGAGAGCGAGAGGGGTGAGGGATAGAGAGAGAGGGGAGAGAGTGAATCACTAATACAATCAAACAGAACACAAAATTCCACCCAAACTTCCCTTGAAACATGACTCAAAGCTGCTGCGAGGTAGCCTAAAGCTCAAGCTGCAGAGTGTCGTATTTATCTAGAAAAGAGTGAGGCAGCAACATAAATGCATGTTTGAAAGAGATAGAAAGAACAAAAAACAGCAGAGTGCTGGTTGGTTAGATGGGAAGTATGGTTGTTATGTCTTTAGTCATGGTGTAGATGGGTTCTGGTGGTAGTAATAAGTACTTGAGATGAACTCATGAGGAAAGAAAAATAATTGTCGTGTTTCGAAAGAAGCTATTTGTTTTAGGAAATGAAAAGCAAATATTCTTTGCCCTTCTCATGTAAAAAGGTTCCTGTTTCTGATTCCAATAGGCTGTGTGGACAGATTGAATGCTGCAATATGTCAATAGTATTAAAAGTGTAAAGGTAATAATGTTGCAATGGTGGAGAATGGGGGTGAGAGGAAAAAGGGTTAGGAGGAATAAATTGTGCCTTCAATAGTGAAGACTAATGCTGCTTTCCCATTGAACAAGATCGGCTTCCAAACGAGCCGAGGTTAAACCAAAAGCTGACATGCAAACTGGGGTTGTCAAAATAACGCGTTAATGTTGATTAAACAATTGCAAATATATATATATATATTATATATATATATAAATAACACATTAATTGCAGTGGCACTTGGCCTATATAAATAGCCTATTTACATTTCTCAACAGTCCTCTTATTGATAACTTACAATAATTATCGCTACATCTGTTACATGTATTGATCTTAAATATTGATAGTCGGCACTACAAGCCAATGTTTACTTGCACTGCGGTAGGTTGCTTTCTCCAAAACATGGATGTATTAAAGATCACTCCAAATATTATAGTCCCCCTCATCAGCAAACTGCCACCACTACACGTAAAACTCTGCTAGAATTGAATGGATGGAGCATAATCTGATGCTATACAAGGTTGAGGCTTGAATCTTACGTCTTTTTCACCATCGTAATTATTATCCAAAATGCTGCATATTTGCCTCGTAACTTGTATTAACTTTATAAATAGTTGAGGCAATTTTATGTCTCCTTTGTCTCCTAGCTGTGACAAACAGCCAGCTAAATAGTGGCATCACTGTGACATCCTGAGCTGGTACAAAATCTGTAGTGGAAAAGGAACAGGTACCAAAGGTGTTGAGCCGGTAATATGCAGTGGAAAAGCAGCATAAGAGGTAAATTGGCAAACGATACCAAACTCTACACATGTCCCCATAATAGAAAGGGGCAGGACTGGTGCTATTTTATTGTATAAATCTCAAAAATCTGTCTCAAAGTCACATTTCAAGACGGCTTTGTCAAAGCCAGCACTCAGGTTTTGCCCTGCAAGTTCATTTCACCTCAAGGATTGTATTTGCATACATCATCCCAGCAGGCCAAGGCTATCAATACACAACTGCATTTGGAGATGCTGCCGGTGCTGACTCATAAGCTAAGGCGGGGAGGAAACCTTACTTTTCTCCCTTAATAAGCCGCGTTCAGCCCCATCCGCCTCCCACACCATGACCAGAGAAAAATAAATAAATGCTATGACGCACGTCTGCCCTCGCCCTCCTTGGCCCTGCCCTGAGAGACCCTGAAACCCTACGTCAGCACGGGCCAGGTGGGCCTCCGCACCACACAGTCGCACGCCTGCCTGCCACTCATCACAGTTCACATAGACAGAGCCAATAAGCTATGATTATAATGATGTAGTACGATTCATCTCCTCTCGCCTGCTGCAACGCGCGCGCACACACACACACACACACACACACACACACACACACACACACACAGCCATATGGAGGATGAGCCGTGCCAACACTGCACTCATGGAGATGGAAGGCACTATTTGAGAGATTTGAGAGATCATAATATGCATTGTCGGTTACATGAACTGTATGTAATGCAAATTTGATTTGATCGTAAAAGCTAAGCCAAAGCATCATCATAGTTTGGCTAAACCTGTGGAGCGGCTTCAGAAACTAAACTCATTATAAACAAATAGATAAAATGGCCCTGGTCAAGGGACATAGACATCATAGATATCTTTACAACAGAGGCGTATGTACAGTACTTTCAGCCATTTAACCGTGGTGTGTGTCAGGAGACAGTGAGTGTGTGCATGTGTTCGGTCTTGCAAAAGAGGTTCTGAACTGCACATATTACGAAATCAATTATGACTGGGTCGCATTCAGGTCAGGAGGAACATTCTCATGAAAAGCAGCTTACTCCCAAAGTAGTTTAGCAGATAAAGCATGGGTGTTATTTCCTCACAGTCCATAATCAACCCTGAAGCCACAATTTGTTGGAGGATTCTGCCGTTATATGCAGTCATATGCAAACTCGCCCACAAGGGACACCCATCTACAACTGCAAGGGGATAAATTCACCTGAGAATGTGGCTCAATGCAGAGAGTGGCGGTTAGCTTAAATGTGATATCAATGTATTAGGATTACATTTGGTGTTATTCTTTTTGATGGCAGCTTTCCAAAATGGGCATCATATCACATTCCCAGGCACAATTTGCCCAATTTCTCCACATTTCCCCAAATGCTTGCCTCTGTCAATGACAAACCTTGACAATTGACAAATGCCAAAGTCAACTCTCCATGAAATAATCACACGCATGCATCAACGAGCCCTCAACACAACCAGTTTGATCACGGCAATCCAATTATTGGTCCCACCGTGATATTAATTTCCGCTAAAAACATAAAGCCCACTGCATGAGAACAGAAACTGTCTGCATCAGAACGAGAGGGAACAGAGCGTAAGGGGAGAGTGCAAGAGGAGAAGGCGGGGTGTCGCGCGTGACCAGTGACGCAGGCGGAGGCTCCCTCTCCGTACCCTCTGTTCGCTGTTGCCTGCCAGCTCGTCCTGCAGGTCCTTGGTTTTCAGCTCCAGCTTGGTCCGCTGCTTGATCTGCTCCTGGCGCTCGGCGGACAGCTGCTCGCGCTCCTCCTTCATGGCTGAGATCTTTGACTTGAGCTCGCGCACCACACGCTCCGTCTCCTGCGGAGAAAACAATAAGCAACCAGGCACAAAATCAGAGCCGACGACAAGGCGATCCTATTCCTGTTGTTCATGCATGTATGCAGATATGGAATGGGAAACTTTCTGAGGATTCATCCCTGGAGCTATGTGTGACATGTAACTAAAAACGTAATTTTTGTTGGTCTGAGCAGTGCCCGACAGGAATAAATATACATTTGAATTAGTCAAGTGAATATGCATTGACCATGCTACGACAAACAAATAAGAGGAAGTGACTTTACCCTGTTATTGACGATCCGTGAAAATGGTCTATTATCAAATAATACTTTTGTTAAAAGCCAATATCGTTTGGGTCCCATTGGAGGAAGTGGTGAGAGGGTTGACCATAATTTACCTCCACTTTGTCCCTTGCGTCTTGCTGGGCATCGCGCAGCTGTCGAGATTTGTCTCCACACGTCTCCCTTTTGCTGGACAACTGAAAGAACACAGCAAGGGTTGAACAGAAAGAAAAACTGCAAGAATCTCACTTGAAAAATGACTTAACACACGTTTTCATCCACCTGTTTGTATGTAATGTATTTAAATTAGGGCTGTCAAAGTTAATGCGTTATTAACGCGTTACTAATTTTTTTGACGCCATTAACGCAATTACTTAGTTTGACCTTTTGATTCGTTTATCACTGAAGTACTTCAAGCAAGAGGACGTGTTGTTGTTTAGGACATTGGTGGACATCACAGATGATGCGCAATGACGCTACCAAACTAACTAGATAAAACTATGAAAATGTTATTTCCCTGGCAGTGGCTACAAATATTTTTGGTTTTATATTGGATTTTGTTTTTGTAATAAAAAATACATTTGGATGCTGCTTATATTTTCCATTCATATGGCTACAACACAATACACTGCTTTTCACTTGGAAAAATCATTCAAGTTTGAGGCAATAAAAAAACTTGGGATCAATCGCGATTAACTACACAAAATCATGCGATTAATCGCGATTAATCGCGATTAATAATTGTAATCGTTTGACAGCCCTAATTTAAATTTTGGCATAAAAAGTAGATCTTTAAATATCACAAAAGTTTTCACACTTGAGGGAGGTGGAAAAAGGCGAATGCAACTAAGAGCAATGAAAATGGATTCAGCGAATAAATGATGACATACAGAAATGGATGGGTTTTTCCCTCACTTGAATGCACACAGGGCTGTTGCCAGAACTCTTCCAAGAGAAAAATAGCTGTAATATGTATGTATTGTTTTTTAAATAATTTAAAAGTACATCCACGATCCGCATTGTGACAGTTTTGCATTGTGCTCATGACTACAAATACCCTGCTCTCTACATCTAAAAGCCATTTTTGCCCCATTGTACCTCATCGAGTTTGGCACGGGTCTCGTTGAGCTCCTGGTTGTAGATGGTGTACTCCAGGGCTCTCCTCATCTTGTCCCACTTCTGGTACTGAGCAAGCTCCTCCTTCTCGTCCTCGAGGGTGTGCAGCCGCTCCTCGATGTACTTCAGCAACTCATTAATCTTCTCTCGCTTTCCCTCTGAGCACACAGACACAGACCACACACACACAGATGTAAATTGCTAGTACCAGCTGTACATTACAAGGAGCTGTCAGTACGGTATTGTTTAAAGGCCTCTGTATGCTTCTTCAGAAGTGATCAGAACAAATCGGACGCACAAACTCGACATTACTTTGTATGGAGGCTGTTAGTCAAGCTACCGAGATCTGGCACCGGCCTCCAAGCCCCGCCCCCCTTCATACCCCACTAGTCTACCCTATCGCTGAGGAGGGGAACGGGCCCGGGAGGGCTTTTTGGATACACCGGATTCGGAGAGTGACTTTTCCGAACTGCATCACCATCACCTCACTGGCGGGGAAGGAGCCGGAGCTGGTGCGGGAGGTGGAGTGGTACCAACTAGATATGGTTGGGCTTACCTCCACGCACAGCACCTGTTCTGGAACCAAACTCCTGGAGAGGGGTTGGACTCTCTCCTTTTCCGGCTGAGCGCCACTGTGTTGGAGTTCTCCCCGGTGAACGAGAGGGTCACCTCCATGCGACTGCAAGTCGCTGGGGGGAAGGCTCTGACTGTTGTGTGTGCTTATGCACCGAACAGCAGTTCAGAATATCTGGCCTTCTTGGAGTTCTTGGGTGGCAGAGGGTGAACTTGGAATGTCTGGTGGAAGCCCCTGTCTGTAAGGTTTTTAACTCTCACCTCCGGAAGAACTTCTCTTGTATCCCGGGGGAGGTTGGGGACATGGAATTCGACTGGGCCATGTTCAGAGCCGCCATTGTAGAGGCTGCGGCTCGGAGCTGTGGTCAAAAGGCTGTCGGTGCCTGTCGTGACGGCAAGCTAAGAACCCGTTGGTGGACACCAGCGGTGAAGGAAGCCGTCAGGCTGAAGGAGGCCTTTCGGGCTTGGTTGGCCCAGGGTCGCCTGAAACAGCAGACGGGTACCGGGAGGCCAGAAGGGCTGTGGCTTCAGTGGTCGCCGAAGCAAAAACACAGGTGTGGGAGGAGTTCGGGGAGGCCATGGAGAAGGACTTTCGGTTGGCCTCAAAGAAGTTCTGGCAAACTCAGGAATGGAAAGCAGGGCTTAGCTCAGGCTGTGCTCAGTCGGGGAGGAGAACTGCTGACCCAGACTAAGGATATTGTCGGGCAGTGGAAAGAACACTTTGAGGAACTCCTGTCTACATGGCTTTGCGGATTTATGACCGTAAGTCCACAAAGGCTTACGACCGTGTCCCCCGGGGAATCCTGTGGGGGGTACTGCAGGAGTATGGGGTACCAGGGCCATTCGGTCCTTGTACAAACAAAGTGAGAGCTGTGTCCGTATTCTTGGCACAAAGTCAAGCACGTTCTCAGTGGGTGTTGGACTCCGCCATGGTTGCCCCTTGTCACCAATTCTGTTATTTTCATGGACAGAATCTCAAAGCGCAGCCGAGGTGAATGTCTGGTTTGGGGACCTCAGAATTGCATCCCTGCTCTTTGCAGACCATGTGGTTCTGTTGGCTACATCAGACCATGATATGGTTTGCAGCCGAGTGTGAAACGGTCGGGATGAGAGTCAAGTCTGAGGCCATGGTTCTCTGATGGAAAATTGTGGAGTGCTCCCTCCGGGTTGTGAGTGAGTTGTTGCCTCAAGCGAGGAGCGGGAGATGGACAGACGGATTGGTGCGGTGTCTGCAGTAATGTGGCCGCTGTACCGATCCGTTGTGGTGAAAAGGGAGCTGAGCCGGAAGGCGAAACTCTCAATTTACTGGTCCATCTACGTTCCAACCCTCACCTATGAGTGATTGGAGCACATACTTTTTGTCACAAAAAACATTCATGAAGTTTGTTTCTTTTATGAATTTGTTATGGGTCTACTGAAAATGTGACCAAATCTGCTGGGTCAAAAATATACATACATCAACTTAGGTGATGCTTGCCAGAAGCTTGTGGATGGCTACCAAAAGCGCCTAATTGAGGTGAAAATGGCCATGGGACATGTAACCAAATATTAGCATTGCTGTATGTATATTTTTAACCCAGCAGATTTGGTCACATTTTCAGTAGACCCATAATAAATTCATAAAAGAACCAAACTTCATGAATGTTTTTTGTGACAAAGAAGTATGTGCTCCAATCACAATCACAGAAAAATAAGAGTTGTAGAATTTATTGGAAACTCTGGACTGCCGTGACATACATGTTCTTTACAAGTGTATGTAAACTTTTGACCACAACTGTATGTCAAAACAAAACATGGCAGTCCAGGCGTTTGGTGGGAAAGCTGTGTAGTCTTTGAAGGTGAGCAGGCATTACCTGTCTCTTTCATGAGTGAGATGCTCTCCTCTTTGCGTTCATCATAAACCCGGGTACCAGCCACCTCTCGGAGTAGCTTCAGGCGCTGGGAGTCTGGGGCTGTGGCCATTTGGTTGATCTACATGCAAGCACACAGATGATGCGTTAACCAGATGTAATGGCCACCATCATTTCTGTTCACCAACGGAGGAGAGAATAGAGATTTAGTAGCAGGGAGTGCGGTTTCACGTCTTACCTTTCCCTGTTTGACGATGTAGTAGGGGTTACTACGGGAGAAGCCAGCGCTCTCCAGGAGGTTCATCACATCATTCTTACTGCAACACACACACACACACACACACACACACACACACACACACACACACACACACACACACACACACACACACACACACACACACACACACACACACACACACACACACACACACACACACACACACAGTTATGGTATGTGAACTCACAGAAGGGCTACCTCATTTCAGTTATTTTATTAGTTTACACAGCGTGTGTATTCCGGTGGTCTCCAAGACTTACGTCACCATCTTTTTATCCAGAAAGTACTGGTCCTTTTTGGCGCCGATTACGCGGCGGAGGGAGACTTCTTCTTTGTCAATCTGAGTGGAGCAGAGTGACAAATCATCACCAGGAGGAGGAGGAAAAACTGCTCCGGGGTTGGGGGATTACATCAGAGCCACATTGGCCAGCATGATTACAGTCACACAAGCCAGTGAGGTTACAAAAACATACTGCCATCATTGCCGTTATGCAAGAACTATGCGGAGCGGTGAACTGACTCAAACGACTGTTGAAAACCAAACACCAATCTTTAGCAACATGGAGAAAGAAAATTGAAAGTCCAACAGTAAAATACTAGCCTATTGACGTGAATTTCACACTTTTACCCAAAAAGCAACCCATAATGAAATCAATTTTTACACAAAGTTACATAAATCAATTGTGTTTGGGTTTAAACATTCTATGGCCCATGGGCCACAGAGATTGTTTTTGATTGCTTCTTACATCATCGTCCTCCTATTACCAAATGAACAACAGAGGGTTTGGGAGGCCAAGCTCAACAGGCCTACATAGAGTCTCATTGTTCAGAATCAACATAACCATATCCAACCAGCCTCGCACACTGCAGGCCCAAGAGCACAGTCTAAACATCAAATCTAAAACAACCAGTCTGCAGGTTTCAAGAAGTTCAACAAAAACACTTTTAAGCCCTTTTTAATAGCTCTTAAAAATCAATGTAATACTAATGTCGTGGACACACAAATAATCAACAATCCTTCAAGTTCCCCGGCTGAGCGCCGCTGTGTTGGAGTTCTCTCCGGTGAACGAGAGGGTCACCTCCATGCGACTGCAAGTCGCTGGGGGGAAGGCTCTGACTGTTGTGTGTGCTTATGCACCGAACAGCAGTTCAGAATATCTGGCCTTCTTGGAGTTCTTGGGTGGCAGAGGGTGAACTTGGAATGTCTGGTGGAAGCCCCTGTCTGTAAGGTTTTTAACTCTCACCTCCGGAAGAACTTCTCGTGCATCCCGGGGGAGGTTGGGGACATGGAACCTGAGTGGGCCATGTTCAGAGCCTCCATTGTAGAGGCTGCAGCTCGGAGCTGTGGTCAAAAGGCTGTCGGTGCCTGTCGTGGCGGCAACCCAAGAACCCGTTGGTGGACACCAGCGGTGAAGGAAGCCGTCAGGCTGAAGGAGGCCTTTCGGGCTTGGTTGGCCCAGGGTCGCCTGAAACAGCAGACGGGTACCGGGAGGCCAGAAGGGCTGTGGCTTCAGTGGTCGAGTTATGGTTATGTGAAAACTCACAAAGGGCACCCATTTTCCAGTTATTATAGTTACACAGCGTGTGTATTCCGGTGGTCTTCAAGACTTACGTCACCATCTTTTTATCCAGAAAGTACTGGTCCTTTTTGGCGCCGATTACGCGGCGGAGGGAGACTTCTTCTTTGTCAATCTGAGTGGAGCAGAGTGACAAATCATCACCAGGAGGAGGAGGAAAAACTGCTCCGGCGTGGGGGATTACATCAGAGCCACATTGGCCAGCATGATTACAGTCACACAAGCCAGTGAGGTTACAAAAACATACTGCCATCATTGCCGTTATGCAAGAACTATGCGGAGCGGTGAACTGACTCAAACGACTGTGAAAAACCAAACACCAATCTTTAGCAACATGGAGGAAAGAAAATTGAAAATCCAACAGTAAAATACTAGCCTATTGACATGAATTTCACACTTTTACCCAAAAAGCAACCCATAATGAAATCAATTTTTACACAAAGTTACATAAATCAATTGTGTTTGGGTTTAAACATTCTATGGCCCATGGGCCACAGAGATTGTTTTTGATTGCTTCTTACATCATCGTCCTCCTATTACCAAATGAACAACAGAGGGTTTGGGAGGCCAAGCTCAACAGGCCTACATAGAGTCTCATTGTTCAGAATCAACATAACCATATCCAACCAGCCTCGCACACTGCAGGCCCAAGAGCACAGTCTAAACATCAAATCTAAAACAACCAGTCTGCAGGTTTCAAGAAGTTCAACGAAAACACTTTTAAGCCCTTTTTAATAGCTCTTAAAAATCAATGTAATACTAATGTCGTGGACACACAAATAATCAACAATCCTTCAAGTTCCAACTGACAAGTTTCTGGCCATAGTCTGCCTGCCGACCAGGCGCCTTAACTCTGGCAGCAGTGAAAGACAACATAAATGCAAAATAAAGCCTCATCACAAAATAAGCATAGCAAAAACATGATTCAATATAATCATAAACATACACACACACGTATGCATTTTTTTCACCTCCACACCCCCACAAAAAAGTAAAACCTTTTAAGACGTTTAATACCAGTCAGTTAACATTTGGGAATTTAAGACTTTTAATACCTCACAGGGACCCTGAATAGATCAGTCAACAGTTAAATATAATTACCGGCAGCCGATTGTCAGAGTTGTCAAAAATAATCTCCACAAAAGCGGAGATGACACGAGGACCGGTACCCTCCTACAGTGAAGAGAAAACACAAGGATAATAACTGTATATATACACACACACCCTGTTTTTTTACATTTGTCATGTTTTTGATGAATGACCCCCCCCTCCCCTCCCTGCCAAACATACCCAACATGAGGCATCTATAGTATATAAACAAACATTATGAAAGGCTAGCCAACAAAGGTCTAATTTATTTAATAGATATTGGCCAACACAACACACATGTGTAATATTGCAGAACAATAGGTATATTCAATGCTTAATACTTTGTACTTACATGGAGCAGGGCCAATCTCTGCTCGGGGCGAAGGTGGCTAAATTCATCGCTGAGCACAAACTGGATTGCTGTAGAGAGGTAATGGAGAACAACATTTAGACAATGATAGCGATATTACCGACTGAAATGTATTTTATGATATTTATAATATTTTTAGCTTACACACCATAGAAGAAATTACTTTTTCCGGACCCATTTCTCCCAACTGTTAAAGACAGAAAAGAGAAAAGACAGAAAAGCATTAGTATAAGAACATTCCCTTGTATTTCACCAAATATATGTGTAATAAACTGCTAGGAGGCTATGATTAATTAGACCTATATTTTCCAAGCGGTGACCAATGGTGCAACATTAATAGATTTCTGTAAAATGCATTTGTAATGGAGACTTGAGTCATTGTAGCCACAATGATTGATTCAATCAGGCTTTTCAAGCAACAACCAAATATACTCACCAATAACATTATGTTTGGGACTAAATGGATCCACCACTGTTTGGTCCCTGTAACTTCGGAACCCCTGGATGATGACCTGCAGAACAATTTAAACATGTATATTGAGGTCATGGCGTTGGACCCGATCAGCAACTCCCCAGACAACATCTCGGAGACACCATGAACGTTAAGTCAAAGTCGAGTCAATTAGACCAGACTCAAGTCTCCTCTAAGCCCTTCTTAGACCATGTCGGATCCCTTTACCTACATGTTGTCCCCACTGCCTGAGCAACCCCAGTACTGCAACAACCCCCTGCACCCCCTGGCCGAGTCCTGTTTTCCCCACACTAGCAGCACACAGTATGTCGAGTAGTTTGCTGCCTTAAAATGTATTTTTCGAATTACTATTATTTATTTATTTTAAATGTTCTGTTTTTGTTTTCTGGGGCTTTTTGTTTGCTTGTTTGTTTGTTAGTTTTACTGTCTTGTTGATATTACCCTCGTCTTCATACCACCACTATCTTTGCCAATGCCTACCCCAGTCTTACAGAATGGTAGAATGGTCATGCATGTGAGGGTTTATGTATGTGTGTTTCTTGTGTTAGAAAATTCCACAAATAAATCATATATTTAAAAAAATGTATAATAAAGTCTCCTCTACCAATGGCCATTCATTCTCATGTGATGTACTATTGTCTCTGGATGTATTAACACGCAGTGTGTGTGTGTGTGTTAGATGCTGTGTTGTCATTGGGTGGTGCTGAGGCAAGTGTGGAGGGTCGATGCGTTATTGTGAAACACAATCATGCGAGCAAACCCTCGTGTCCATTGTTTCCGTGTATAAATCATTATTTATTAAACGTAAGGGTGGATGTTTTCCATACACGTCCATAATAATCAGGCTGTTTGCAGGGTAACTGGCGGGCGGAACTCGCTAATCACCAGCGAGAGGGGGCGGGCAGTTCAAAGCGATACTCACTCGTTAGCCTAGCCTAGCATGCTACGAGCATGTTACTTATGTACGCCAACGTGGGAGCCGACGTACACCAGAGCTGTGTATCACAATCACACGATACGGAGAAACGTGTACGCCACCATCACAATGTACGGTCAACAAAACTATCCGTACACTTAGCTGAGCTACCAGTCGTGTGCATGCAGAGCTCCCGCTGCTGTTGCTGCTGCTGCTAGCTTCTCTTACCTGCTTGATATACATGGTCCTCTACGTACAAACTCCCGCTCGAACTCGGAGATGAACTCCCTTCTTCTCGAAAGGGAGAAGGCAGAAATCGAGTTGTCCAAAATTGATCGTAATGAGAGTCACGGCCAAACTACAATTACGGATTTATTTTGGTCACGCAGAATAACATGGAAAATGGCGTCGGGGGGGCGGGATGGAGTGGACTAAACCATATTTTGTATCGAACGTGGACCAAACAACATCCTCAAGTTCTATTCATTAGGCGAAGCCCTATCGCGATTCACTCAATGTGTGTTTGTATATATTCATTAAAAGATTATTTATGTTATCTATGGGTGCGATGTGAATATTTGAAGCAGAATAATTAAGGCGATTCGTGCAGTTGGTACGGTCGTGGAGTGGGGAGAGCGTAAGGCGCCAAGAAGGACCGGGAGTCTCGAGGCGTCCGGTCGCCGCAGCGCAACATTTATAATACACGTGTTCAGGCCATTATTTGACGTATATACATTTATATAATTGGGTTGCACTTATGCTCAATAATGTATTCATTCATAGTTTTAACGTGTAAAGGAAAATAGGAGTATATTCTGTCTAGGCCCCTTGTATTGTGGTAATAACCGTAACAGTCTGTGGTAATAAAGCCTGTCCGGCTCTAGAGTCGACCTTCTTTATGAATCAGCGAACAGCATCACGACACATTCACATAATATTACCATTAATGTTATATACTTATACTACTGCTTCCCAGTTCCTGTAGTTCAAGTTCAAAGCCCACTTGTAACCCCCCCCCCACCCCGTCTGCAAAACTAGGACACTGCAGGTGTCACTGTTGCTTCACCGCTTTCATTGTTATTTTGTCCAACCTTTCTGACACATACTACAGGAAATTAAGGCAGTTATGGTGTCTTATATAGCACAACCAATAATTGAAAGCCTACATCTGCAAAATATCCATTCATTATTTCATATTGCATATATTGATAACACAATGTAGATGACAACTTTTAAAGTGGTATATTTTTTTATTGACAACCACATTTGTTGAGAAAACAAATAATTATCAAATAAATTATGTTCAAATGCCTGGCTGGCTTTATCAATAGGCAAATAAAAATTACAATATCAACCTAAGGCATGTATATTGCAGTTTAACGCTGTACTCTCTCTCTCACTCACTCACTCAAAAAGACAATAGACAAGCCAGCAGCAACAATAGCTGTGGCCGACAGACTTCATAGACTTAAATACTATAACCCTGACATTTCTGTGTCCGACAGACTTAATAGACTTAAATACTATAACCCTGACAGTTCTCTGTCTTTCACCGATCTCCAGTCCTCTCGCTCTGCTGGGTTGCGAACAGCAGACACACACGCAGACACCCACTCACAACGTGTTGACATGTATTTTCTTTTTCATTCCTTTTGTTTTCAAGTAAGACTAGAAGCAGTCACAGTTCTTGTGTGTGTGTGTGTGTGTGTTTTAAGGCAGTGCTGTTATGGGGCTCAGTTTGAACTGGCGGTGGCCCGGGGCCAGGAGGGGCAACGGCGCCAGGAATGAGGTAGGAAGGCTGAACGTGGACGGCTCAAAGTTCTTGGCGGCGAAGGTGGACGTCGCAAACTCGCTGGTGAAGAACGAGGCCGACTCCTGGGCGCAGGGCGTGGCCGGCTCCGGTGTGGCGACGTGCCCCGGCGTCGAGGACAGCACCTCCGATTCAAACTGCAGCAGCTGGCCCATGAAGCTGAAGTTGGGCGACACCAGCGCCCGCCGCTGCTTGATGAGGTCGAAGGCTTCGTCCAGCTGCAGCCGCTGGGTCCTCATGATGTAGGCCATGCAGATGGTGGGGGAGCGGGAGATGCCGGCCTCACAGTGAACCAGGACCTTCCCACCCGATTGCTTCACGTGATCTGCACATACAAGAAGCACACGGATGGACCCGTTAATAAAGAAGACTAAAACAGTTTTTTGTCGACGACTCACAAAGCAACATTTCAGAAAATGCATCGCGATCCATGATATGCAGTTTCACCGTCAGCATTACATGGAGAAAACATTGCAACTGATACCTAAAAGTGCTTGCTACAACGGTACTGAAACTGCTGCGTTAGACGATGATGATACAGCAGAGCATTGAATATATGTTCGTCCATGCTACTGACATTTATAGGAAAGAACATAGGGTGTTAAATCTATTAATGACTGGATGTACTGACTCAGTGAGAGCTTTTTCCTTTTCATTACTATCATAATGTGTTATAATTATACCTTTTCTTCGAAAGTAAAACCACTGACAGTGAGATACAATCCAAAGAGGCTCTCACACAAGATACATGTATACCGCCTACACATATGTACATGATTAAAAAACAACAATCCTTCTACGTATTAGCTGGTCCTCAGCCCATATACAATTATCCCATTCATGTCCAATGTACATATCGAAACAGACATGAAGAGAAACTAATTTTATCTGGCTTGTTGGTAAACACACACACACACACACACACTGTGCCCACACCCTGCAGGTTCATCTGAGTCACCACAGCGGTACACAGCTGCCACACCTCAGAGGGTCACCGGGTACATTCTTACAGAGCCGTGTGTATGTGTCTGTGTGCGTGTGTTGTGTTGATGGAAATCATTCACACATGCTGTCTGTATGTTCTGATACCCCCCTGTCTTCACCTATCACGATGTGATAGGTACACCGTCAGCCCTCTCTCTTTCTCGCACCTCTTACTGATTCTCACCCGCTGTTTTCTACTTTAGTGCCTGTGTATGAGCCCACTTTACCAAAATAATATTTTTGTCCTAAATACCCAAAATATACCAACTCTCTGACAAAAAAAACCAACACATGAATGAATCATGATGCTCGCATCTGGAGAGTAGGTGGTGGCGGTCGTGAGAGGGAGAGGAAGATGGGGGAGGTGGCTGATTTAACCATCCCTGAAGCGAGGGCACCTCATTGGCTGGAGATGCCTGGGCACTGCGTTTTTTTTCGTTATGAAGTCAATGTCGTTACCCTCCTGCGTGGATGGAGCTTCAAACCCTCCCGCCACACACACACACACACATGCTTACACAACCTCTCACACACACAAACACGCATATGTATCTGCTGAGAGAATTTCCTGATTAGAGATTGATTTTCCATCAGTCCAGTGACGCTGCGCTGGTACGGATTTGGTGTAATCATGATTAACAGCTTTCAGGGGCCCTTTCCTGTGTGATGTGATGGCTAAAACCTGCTCCGCCAACCAATTGTGAAGCCTTATATAATAATGTTGGCTGACACGAAGGTGCCCCGTGTGTAGGTGGGCGCACAAACAATACCAATAATAGCAGCCCACCCAATGCAGGTCAGTGCAACACTCCCGTGGGTGAGCTCTGTCTACCGCTACGCCTGTCTATAAATAGCCACCAGAGCACTGTGTGTATATCTGTTTTTTGTGGCGGCATTACCGAATCTCCCTCTTTCTCTCTCGATCTCCCGCCCTCTCTCTTTTTAGCTGTCTCTCTGTGTGTGTGTGTGTGTGAGTGACAGATTCTACCCCTCAAATATGTGAATGACTCACATCTGCCGCCCTGCTTTCTTTGAACTCATCCTTCAGACCTTTCCTTGTAAACAACAGCGCGTGTGTGTGTGTGTGTAATGTGTTTGTGTATTAGCCAGCCAGTACTAACGACTCATTAGGTTTGGCCACGCCCGAGCAGAGTAAAGCCACAGAGATTAGGCGTGGAAGGCGATGACAGCATCGTCTTCTTTTTTTAAACCTAAGAAGATGTGTCGTGGTGGGGGGTGGGGTGAGGTGGTGGCGGGGGGGCCTTACCCTTTGAAGAGAACCAGATTGCTCTGTCTCGGGACAGGGAAGGATTTGAAGGTGCTAAACTGACGATGCTAAACTGATTAATGCTGACTCTCTCAGTGAGTCTGCCCGCCGTCTCTATTTTGGAACCAGCCTCGTGGTGGACAAACAAACACATTTTAAGACTGTAGATGTTTAACACACAGACACACACACCATTTGTTCACACTTGTATAATAAGGTTGGGTAATTCCATGTGAAGCTGTTGTTCCTCTCCACTGTGCTCTTAAATTGCACGGATCTATAGTGCGGCCCAAGTGGGCGACCCACACACACCGAGCACAACCTAGGTCACCCAAAGCTTTTTCACCCCTAAGACAAGGACTTGAGGGGAGAACTGGCTCAGAGTCGTGACAGAACCTCCTCTGGTTGACAAGCAAGGCACGTGTTCCGGCCCTCCACTCACCGATGAATTCGATGGCCTCCTGGAAGTGGGAGCTGATGTCGGCCATGTTATTGTCCTCCACGGGGATCCACTTGTAGTCGTAGTGGTCCTTGGCCGGCGGCAGCTCCCGGCGAGACACGTTGAGCAAGGCTGTGATGCGAAGGTCGCTGAGATAGTCCTGCCGGGACGCGTGGTAGGCACTGCCGAGATAGAGGAAAGGCAGGATCTCCACGGGCTTACCCTGAGAAAAAGACAGAGTGGGGGGAGAGGTGAATTTGACGGCTCCATGGTGAAATAGACTCCACAAATGCAAATTCTTCCCCCAAACACCTAGAAGGTCACCTAGAAGGCCCTTCAATGTGGAGATAGCCAAAGCACCCCCACCCTCCCCCCATCAAAACAAACATCCCCAGACTAGTGGTGATCCCTCTGTGCAGTACATTACACCTGACTGCATGTTATGTCTAGTCAAAACCAGTCCTTTTCTGTTCAACCCACTCATATTTTGGACATGATGACGAATTTGTGACCATTAAGGAACATAGCTGCGTCATATCACACACACACACACACACACACACACACACACACACACACACACACACACACACACACACACACACACACACACACACACACACACACACACACACACACACACACACACACACACAATGTTCCTCTGCGTATCTTGTCTGCCCAGATAAGAGAAACCTCTTTTTTTTCTTAACAGAGAGCATGATGGATGATAAAGAACGAAGATCATGTGATTTGGTCAAATTGCCCAATAAGATATGGGTGTGAAAATGACTCAAAGAAAGACAGGAGAAGTCCTACGATCATATGGAAGGAATGACTAGAAGTAATGACTAATACGAGATGTGAATTATTTCTTTGTTGTAGTAAGCCAAGTAGCCTAAATGTCTACTCGAAGTAGGAATGAGAAGAAGATTATGAACGAATAAAAAAAATAAAATAAAAATAATCCGTTTCAGCAATCCTACCTGATCATAGTCTGGTTTGTGGAAAGAAAGCGGCTCACAGCGCTTGATGGCCCTTTTCTCTGTTTCGGGGTCACACTGGACCACAGTCTTCCCCTCAGTGCAAAGTTCTGGACAATTAGACCGGAAGTTCTCGTATCCTCCTGTGGAAGGGAGAAAAAAAACCTCATTAATCTCAGTGCATCATGATTTGCATAGGTGTAGTCCTAATCCCTTTGATTCCACACAATGACATTGGGGAAACCACTTAAAGACCTGCTGGATTGTTAGTAGCCTTAAAAGCTGTATATCAATGCGTAATGAATTGTCGCAGGCTATAGGCGTCGACCACTAATCTGTTTACAGGCCAATATCCTGAGGGCTGAGGAGGTGACAGACGGTATGTTGTGATTGAGATTCCTGAGAAGGGGGGGGTGTAGTATGTATTTGATGAGGATGTATAATCCTGTTCCCCTTTCCAATCGGAGAACACATCGCCCCTTTTTCGTCTTCTCCCACACTCTGACTCATCTGTCTTGTAGACGCTTACGCACACCAGGACCTACATCATCCTGGAGCCTGATCCCTCAGGACCTACATCATACTGTACAGCAGATCCCTCGGGACCTAGATCACCCTGGACCCTATCCCTCAGGGCCTACATCATACAGTACAGCAGGTCCCTCAGGACCTACATCATCCTGGAGCCCTATCCCTTGGGACCTACATCATACATTCAGCAGATCCCCCAGGACCTACATTGTCCTGGACCCTATCCCCCAGGACCTACATTGTCCTGGACCCTATCCCTCAGGACCTACATCATACAATACAGCAGATCCCTCAGGAACTACATCATCCTGGAGCCCATCCCTCAGAGAACAACCCGTTTGGGCCAGCCCTGATCAGACTTTCAATCAATAGGTTACTGTGTGTGTGTGTGTGTGTGTGTGTGTGTGTGTGTGTGTGTGTGTGTGTGTGTGTGTGTGTGTGTAGGCCGAAATGGGTAATACAAGGGATTAGGTAACATTTTCACGTCTGGATTTGATTGAATAGGCTCCTGCTAAACGTAGAGGATTATAATTATACTTAAAAACATGGCCAGTGAGTGACAACAAAAAGTGTGTCCCATTAGGTCATATAGGCGGAGGCTACTACTACTCGTTGACATTTGATTGACATTTTTAGGTTACAGCCTAAAAATGTGTCTAAAATAAAATAAAATAAAAAAAATAATAAACGTCTGACACTATAAGTCTGAATATACTGCATTTTATAGTTTGTTTTTCAGCAGAAAGTCGCATGATAAATGAGGGGAACCCTAAAACGTGAAGCTTACCTTTCAGAAAACATATGTTCGCTCCGCTGGCGAGGTGTGAGAGAGTATTGATCACCAGCTGAGCAATGCTGTCCTTTTTCAGCTTTTGCCAATGAGGAGTCCGGTCGTCCAGCGCCACGACCGTCGACACGCTGCCCTCGCGGAGCCGCGACAGAGCCGCCTCGTCGGGGATGACGAACTGCACCGGCGCCAAGCCTCCCCGACACCTCCGGACCACCACCGAGTTCAGGTTGACGTTCACCGAGCCGCGGACGTGAGAGTCGGTGAACTCAAAGTACGGTCGACAGTCCACGACGAGGAAAGTACCGTCGCCTTCCTTCCTGATGATCTTTTTGAGACGCCGGCAGTCTATGCTTGAGACTTTCATGTCGCCCGCCGAGTAGTAGTAGTACTAGTAGTAGTAGTAGTATGAGTAGGAGTAGGAGTCGTAGTTTAGTTGTATTATTGCCTAAAGAATGTGCGGAGATCCCGAGCGACCCGTGCGGTTCAGCGCGTCTGTGTCTACATTTCCTCCGAGGGGATTCCGTCCGAGGAGTTTTATGCAACGGGACCTCCGGTGAGTGACGTCACGAACCATATATGGACACCGGCGGGAGACAACAGGCGAAGCCCCGCCCACACGCGTGTGACTCCGCCCTCCCCCGCCTCAGTAAATAGTTCGTGTTTGAATCAACCAACGGGGCCTATTACTCATGTGGCCTCCTCTGTCGTTTCGGTTTCATAGTCTTTTTTGTGTTTTCTGTGCCATTTGTGGTGAAACGTTTCCGATTGCTCCACACGATGGTTGTAGTATCGAGAACGAAGTGGGCGTTGTCAATGACAATGAAGGATATTAGAGGGCTTGAAAAGTGGAGTAATGGCTCCGGCAACATTACCTCTCAGATCCCCATGTAGAGCAGCCACATGCTGGACCTAATCTCTCAAATGAACCAATTGGCTTAAATGTCACACTGTGAACGCACACACAATAGACCCCTTTCACAGGGGAAAAAGTACAGCTCATAACATTCATGATGGGTTTGTTCGATTTAGTACTGCAGACACAGCTGGTGAAGTACATATACATTGACCACGCTGGTGCTGCAACAAACACCAGACCTCTAGTGCTAAAATGACAGGAACAGGAAGTGACTTTACCCTCCTGTCGACTACCTGTGAAAAGGGTCTATTCAAATACGCAAATCAATAATCAATCAGAATAAATCCATAGCAAAATAAGTCAGTGATGTGTGCATGACCGGTTTATGTCATGGCTGTCAACTGAACCGCCCCTACCTACCTCCAAAAATTAGTCCCACCCTACGCCCCAACCCGAGCACTCCGCTCAGCGACTTCTGCCAAACGACTGGTACCGCCTTCACTAAAAACAGCCAAACATCGCTCTTCCAAGTCCCAACTCTTCACGGTTCTGGCTCCTCGGTGGTGGAATGAGCTCCCGGCTCATGTCAGGACAGCCAAGTCTGACATGAGACTCAAGACCCACCTGTTCAGAGTTCACCTGGACTTTACATAACCCCCCCCAGGACTAACCTGCGTGTTTATATGTCTTAACACTTATTAATGGCACTGTTATTAACTGCACTAGCATTGTTGTTCGTTCTCAGATGTTGTAGCATGCTTAGAATTGCACGCCTGCCCAGCTACTTATGCAGGCAACTTGGCAATTATGAAACTTGTTCTATTCGTCTCGTAAATATGAACGCTCGAAAACAGCTCTATTCTTATCTTCAGGTACCACAGTGATATATTGCTGCCTCTCCTTCAACAAATGTACTCTTTGTAAGTCGCTTTGGATAAAAGCGTCTGCTAAATGCCCTAAATGTAAATGTAAATGTCGCATAATATGTGATTCAAATATGTGATTGTAGGCAAAGGAAGGGGGGGGGGGGTGGGGTTCAGTATGAGGTCAGAGTAGATATTTGCAGTGAAAAAAATGGCATAACGGCGCATCAAAACAGAACGCTTTTGGGTTAATTTTAGAAAAAGTAAGCTAGGGGGATTTTATTTAACATATGTTCCTTTTTTTGGGCAATGAGCATTTGTTTCTTACTTCTACTACATTGCATTGGGTCTTTTATTGTGCAAATAAACTCAATTTATTTCAAAACTCCAACTCACTTCAAAACTCCAACTCATCTCTCAAGGCATTTATTTGTTAATTACTTGGTGCAAGCTATTTTTGAGAACATTAACAAATTATACTTGGCCAATTCAAGAAGTGTTGGAGACATGTCCCTAGTGGAAACAACACCCAGGCTATGGGCACGATTTACACTTCAAAGAGTTTTGAATTAAACCGTCTGACAAACAAGTTCAACAGGTATGTGTCTGTGAGAAAAAGAGAGAAAAAAAGATATGGTTGATGGCAATGATACATATTCTGTTCAAATGAATATGATGAGCAAGAGAGTGAGAGAGATAGAAACTGAGAGCAGAGGGGTGGAGGGTGAGAGAGAGGGAGGAGGTGATAGAGAGGGGAAGGGGGGGTGGAGAGAGGACACACACAGATGACTGGAAGTGTAAACAACAGACTCCATTTCCACTGACAGACTGAGTGTGTGTGTGTGTGTGTGTGTGTGTGTGTGTGTATGCGTGCCAGTGCGGCAGACAGACATATAGAGAGTGTCTGTCTTTCCATGAGAAGACGTTTTTCTGCTTCTTTTTTATATATGAGTTTATACTACTACGATTTGATATTCTGTAGCAATGTTCATGCCACGTGCTACGCTAACATAGCTTCGTTCGGGGCTCCTCCAAAGACACAGTTGTGCAAAGTGGCATACAGAGCAGATGGTACAAGCTAGCATGCTAGCGCTCCCTGAGTGTGTGTGCTGATGGCTGACCTAACCTGTGATGCACTGATTAGCCAATGCACCACAGGTTTGTAGCCCCACCCACCCCAGACTCTTGCTGGGTCAGGTGAGGCTAATTACACATGCCCCCAGCACTAAATTGAGGATAGGGAAAAATCCCCAGCCGAGAAACACAATGAGATGGACTATTAAATGAGACCGGGGCTGCTGCCTTGACTGCCGGAGGCGTCTCTGGGTGCAGGCATTGCCGGGCTGTCTGGAAGGGTTGGGTGGGGATTGGCAGCTAGACCATGATGAAGGTCATTGGAGGGCCTGGAACAGCGCCCAGTAGGGCCAACCTCCACCAGGCGATGTGGCTCGATCCCCCTTCTCCCTCCTGGAGCAACAGGCGGCTGCCCATGGCAGTTGCTGGGCCCCACCGACGTCCATCGATGCCACGAGGGAAGGGCTGGTGCTGGGAGGTGGCCGTGTGTCCTTTTCCCCCTGGAGGGTCACGTCTGAGGTGTCACAATCTCCTGCCTCTTGCCGCAATGCCACATCATGTGGCTGCTTTGGGGCTCCTCCAAGGACAAAGGCAGTGGTTTAGAAAAGTCTGGTTTCTTGTAAAGATTGTGATGAAAATGAACAGAGCATGCTAGCGCTCCCTGAGTGTGTGTGCTGGTGGCTGACTTGACCTATGGTGCACTGATTAGCCAATGCTCCACAGGCATGCAGCCCCACCCCCCAGACTCTAACTGGGCCAGGGGAGGCTAATCAAGCAAGCCACCAAACACACACACTCCCACAGATTCATATTGTAATATTGTGTAAGCACAAGTATGTATGAATGCATGCATAAGTATGTATGAATTGATAGATATATGTACAGTATCTATGCATGCTCCATGTATCTATCTATCTATCTATCTATCTATCTATCTGTCTGTCTGTACATACACATACACACATATATACTGTACATACATACATACATACAGTACATACATACATACATACTTACATACATACATACATACATACATACATACATACATACATACATACATACATACATACATACATACATACATACATACTACATACATACATACATACGTACATGAGTGAGACGTGTGTCTGGCTGGTGTGGGACATGATGCTAACTATAAGGTAAACAACGCGGGGCAGCTGTTCTATAAGCAGGTAAAGGAAGTGGAGATGAATGGACGGAGGCCGGGGATTATGGGGACAGTGGGCAGCTTGCCATATGGTCTAGTCTAATCTGGGTCTGTGACATCATGCTGGATAACCCCGCCCCCTCCCAGCCCAACAATACTGGAGCCACCATCACCACCACTATCATCTATCTATCTATCTATCTATCTATCTATCTATCTATGTAAATATCTATATATGTAACTATCTATCTATCTATCTATCTATCTATGTAAATATCTATATATGTATCTATCTATCTATCTATCTATCGCTGCATCTATCTATACAGCTATCTATCTCCCTCTTTGTCTCTGTCTCTCTGTCTCTCAGTCTCTCTCTCTCTCTCTCTCTCTCTCTCTCTCTCTCTCTCTCTTTCTCTCTCTCTCTATCAGGTCTCCACATATCAAAGTGGTGTGTATAGTGGTGGCTGCATGTATCTGCATTGTAAAATCTGTTTGGTGAACAAGCCCTCTAGCTAACATTCAGTAACCTCCAGTCTAAAAAGAAATCCCCCCTTTCCCCAGCATTTATAAAAAGAACAGAAACAATGAATTGGCTTCGCCTGAGCGCACCTCCCCCCCCCCCCCCCCCCCCCCCCCACAACCCTCCACCCTTGCTACATCACAGCCAAACAGGTGCTTCCTGGTGTGCTGACGGAGAGACAACATGCCCGCAGCGTAACGTGCTTTCCTCAAAATAGGGTGAGAAAACAACTGACTTCTCACTTTTTGTCCGCTCACCTCAGTTGACTACTGAGGACGACGCGTTTCAATTTCATGTTCGGTTTTCTGGAAACTGAACATGGAGTTGTGTGTTTTTTGGTTGTTCAGACCATGAAACAAACATAACTGAGTCGCACTTTTCACGACCTGAACAAAAAACAATAAATAGAGAATGCACAGATAGTGGTTCAAAATGGCACACAGGCAAATGCTGAATTTGGCCTAATATTTGGTAATAACATAGACATAGTATTAATATGTAGGCCTATTATAACCAAAGTGTTATTTACTAAGCTATAAGCTCAATATTTGGCCTATTGGTCAAATAAATACAGCCCATGTTTCAGCCCATTTAATTATTTCTTTCAATTTTTCTAACAAACTATGTCTAATCTATTGGAAACGGGAACGCAGGTTTCACTGCTAGGAATCAATTCTCGTTCTTTGTAGGATATGATGAAGACTGAACACACACACACATACACACACACACACACACACACACACACACACACACACACACACACACAGACACACACACACACACACACACACACACACAGAAACACACACACACACACACACACACACACACACACACACACACACACACCAATGCTCCAGAGGTCTGACTCACCTCCACCCAATGCCCCCAGGACACAATGGTTCCAGGTGGGAGAACACTTTAAAAAGGTATTTCAAGAGAGAGCGAGAGAGATGGAGATAGCAAGATAGAGAGGCATTTAGATGGCCAGATAAGAGAGAGAGAGAGAGAGAGACCAGTACAGAACTAGACAGCCTGATTTTAAGGGGCAATATTACAGACACTCCATATACTCTATACTCTATACTCTATATACTTATCGCCCCCGATTTCAAGAAAAAAAGTTTTACTGACGACTGACTGAGATAACAATTAGCCACTGATTACGAGTGGTGAGCTTTTCTCTGTTTGATTAAGGCACGGATGCAGCTGTGTGTTTGTGTGTGTGTGTGTGTGTGTGTGTGTGTGTGTGTGTGTGTGTGTGTGTGTGTGTGTGTGTGTGTGTGTGTGTGTGTGTGTGTGTGTGTGTGTGTGTGTGGGTGGGTGTGCGCGTGTGTGTGTGTGTTCCTGTCTCTGTGCGTCTGTGTGTATGTTTGGGGAGTGGTGGGGTGGATGGACTTACAGTTACTCTGTATAAATACCAGAATCAATTCCCTTCAGTTTAATGTGTTCATGCGTCCAACACAGCGTCCGGTTAGCATTCCGGACACCATAGCATCCTGGTGAAAAGAAAAACCCAAAGACTTTCTGTCTTCAATATGGCATCAGACGCCAGGCAAACACTAGCCTTTCTTGCACAGCAATACATTTCACTCAGACCTCATATCTGTAAGAATATTCAACAAACCTACATTATGTTAACCTAATTTACCCCTTTGAGGACATTGGCTAAGATTGATTGAGTACGTACGGTGCAGTGCTCTTTGGGCACAGAATAAATCGGCCACTGAGACCAACACTAACAACGTGCTTTGCTGGGTAGCACATGAACAGCATCACATCGGCATCCAAGCCTCTCTTTTATTGACTCTCACTCACTCCTATATAGTTTCTTCTCCGACAACAGATTAGAAATGATGAAAGCGACATGACTGTAAGGCCACAATAGGCCTTGCTTCCTTCCAGGACCACGATGTGGAGTGGATCAATGTCTTTAAAAAGGAAGCAATCGAAGGCCATGACTCAAAACCCTCATATTCTACCAGGAAAGAGGAATTACAATTGCTTTCGTGACGCTGACTCGGACATTCCCTTTGTGCGCATCTTTTCTTTTTCACTTCTGCTACCTTTCTGTGAAACAGGTGATACTTCTTTTTAAATATAATTTTGAGCAACAACTTTTGAGCAACAACTTTTGAGCAGCTAAAGGTGAAGACAGGACATTTCCAAAGTGGCATTATAATACATAAATAATATACATCATAATCTAACATTACTTATTTAATGACTTTGAAATTGAAATTATTTAAATTAGCCTAACTCGCTCTATAATGTTCAAGGTCTGTAATATTTTGAAACCCAAGAGAAAGATTTCTTTGTGCACAGAGAGTTTCTTTTTTTTCTTCTTTTTTTTTCGGGGGGGGGGCATTGTTTAAGGGCCTCTATCGCCTTCCGAGCAGCAGGACACCAGAATGACATACTGTACATGCACACCAACCTTCAACCTATCCTCAGCATTTCCTATCGAGTAGTGTAAGCAAGCCGGTCTTTGTTGTGCTGGAGGAAGTGCGTTCCCCTCCAGGCTCAGACATTCCTCCAAACAATTGGATGTTGTTCTTTGCAGCTATATGTGCTTGTGTTTGCAAAATTCCAACTAGAGGTTATGCGCTGGGAAACGGTTAAAGTACCTAAAAGTACCTTAAGGGTAATTTGATTGGTGCTGCCTTTCTTGAACATTGCTTAAGAGACGGGAGCATAACATCTTTTCTTTTCTTCATCTAATGAAGCAATACAATTACAAACCTTGGGAGAGAGATACGGTTTTACAGTTTGGCTGTAAAACCCTACAATGAAGATCATTACATGCTCCTCATTGCTAATCTAGCCGTCGCTAGATTAGCAAAGAGGACCATTTCATGATCTTCATTGGGAACTTAGATAATGCGGTTAAAAAGAAATTTGAATAATTAATAATGCAGGAATAACTCCAGCTAAATGGATTGCTCCAAAAAACGAGCAAGCTATTAAATGCAACAAATCACCAACTGTCTAAACTGTACATTTTCTAATTCTGTTTATTAGACGTATGAATAGCACATCGACAGATTTGCTGTGGAATCAAAACCATTGAATGATATATGTAATGAAATGTAATCTAATGACTTTTCCCAAAGACAAAGACAGATGTAGATATAGCTAGAAATACACCCATGCCTTCTAATGTACTGTCATTATCTGTAGACACGTACAAAAGGAAAGCAACTGAGATAATGCTTTCAGTTTAAAGTTGGTTCCTCAGGGAAGTCGCTGTGTATTTGTCAAAAGTTTAAAAACAGGAATATGGACATCGCCCTCATTCAAAAGCGGAACATGACATCAGGGTGTCAGATGTCAACACATAGACAGAGTAGGAAGAAACCATTGTGACCTTCAGGACAGAAACCACGGCAGGAATCCCCAGCAGACGTGGATAAAAGGGGTTTATATAAACCGGCAACATGAAGCACTGCTCCTTCAACCGGCTCCCGATACTGCCTTCCGCTTTCTCCCTCATCACCTCCTCATCTGTCTGGAGGCCCCGCCCTCGTCCTAGAGGACTACAAAACCTCCTTTCTTCTCTTCTCCTCTCCCCTTCTCCTTCCTTTCCTCCACTTCTCGCCATCCCGCTCCTGTCTCCTCCTCCTATGCTATTGTCTCCTCCCTTTCTACCTGTGTGTGTGTGTGTGTGTGTGTGTGTGTGTGTGTGTGGGAGTCATGAGGCCAAATCCTCTCAACAGGAATTACATTGGGTCCATCTCGGACAGATTTCAAAGATTGTTCTCTAATCGGACTAACACAGACGCGCAGACGCACACATAGACACACACACGCACATACACACAGACGAACACACACACGGGGGAGGAGGGCTGACGAGTGTCCACGTCACGAGAAGCACGCACACACACACACACACACACACACACACACACACACACGTCTCGATGGAGAGAATCTGAATGTGTGTTTGAGAAGTGTGGCGTGGAAGATTTGCCATCGTGATAAGCGTGTTACCAGGAAATGGTGAGATGGATGTCGGGGTAACACCTCTGCAACAGCATCAGCGATGACGCTGCCTCCCGTTGACTGAAGCTCGCTCTAGAATTACCGAAAAGATCAAGGGCTCTAACTGAATTCCTCTCTACCCTGTCTCTCTCTCTCTCTCTCTCTGGTGTACTCTGAAGGACACACACACACACACACACACACATGCACACAGACAAACACACACACACACACACACACACACGTGCATGCACACGCACACATACATCTAACATGCTTTGAGACAAAGTTCATTGATTTATTTATCATATTTAAGAATGTTTAAATCGAGATAGGAAGGTGATGACACACCAACACACCTCCGTGGTGTGTTGACCTGAACGAGCGGCCGCTCCACGCGGTGTGACACACTGACACAAACACACACACACACACACACACACACACACAGACACATACAGACACAGATCAGACACACATGCACACAGGCACAGATACACACATACAAGCAGACAGATGCACACACGCAAACACACACACACACACACACACATAATGCAGACACACACACACACACACACACATTATAACAGTGACACACGCCACATGCATACATAAGCATGAAGGTGGACATGCGCACCAGCAGAGCGCCACAGCGGCTACGTGTATGAATGGACGGAAGATGTTGAAGGCGATAGATTGCGGGTGGCTGCCAGGTTCCCTGTTTGCGAACCATCGGGGAGTCAGCTACTCACTGACATTTCCTCTGTTCTTCGCCGTTCTTAAATGATCCCTCACAGGGGCAGAAGGAGAAAAAAGGGAAGCAGAGAAGGAGAGTCTGTCGGGTGAGTCATACGTGCAGCCAGCCTATCACTGCAAAGTTCCTCGAAAAAGAGTAGGGAGGGGAGGGGGGGAAGGAAGGGGGGGGGGGGGGTCCTTTTTGCCATATTGGCGAGGATATCACTTTCTAGCTTGCACCTCATTCTACTAACCACCTTAGATACACACACACGCACGCGCACACACACGCGCACGCACACACACACACACACACACACACACACTTCCCCTCTTCTCACCCCTCCCCTCTCTCAGTGCTTTCAAAGACGAATGCTAACTGGATCTGGGAGGCCAGTTTTTCTAGTCTCAGCTCTCTATGGAATTCGTTCTTGATAAGGGGCTTGTATGTATTGTGTGTGTATTGGATGTGATCATTTCCGCCCTAATCCATCTCAGCTTAAATCCATTCTTCAATAAGTGAATGGATTCTATTGATTCTAGCCATCCACATATTGAGAACCGGTCAACCAGTCATAGTACTGCAGATCCAGCAAAGGGGACAGTAAGAAAGGGAACGTTTCATTACCATTTACTATTCAGTCTATCGGCAGACACCCTTTAAACTATTCAAATGGTGCTACATGACGGTGTTAAGACAGGAAGCATTTCCACAGAAAAAGGGACACAGAGACACTTGTGTAAGGAAATGAGAAAGCATCATGGGACATTACTAATGGTGACTAGTGTGCTTGCAGAGGTAGGAGAGAGGGCATGTTGTAGGAGGAACAGCGTAGGAGAGACAAGGAGTGGACATCCATCCGTGAACTATGTCGGTGTGTGTGACAGAAAAACATAATTCAATAAAGAAAAAGAGGATTGGAGGTTGGGATTGGAGATAGGGTACAAATATTTACAAGATAAACGACATAAACTAAGCCGTCATCGTTAAAGGCAATTCTGGGACTGTAACGTGTAAACAGATTGGTGTGAATGCTAGTTCTAACTAGTTGTAATTTCTGCATCATTGTATTTGTCACCTTTGTATATGTACTAAACCTTCCAAGTTGTACATGTATTAATAATGATGTGCATAAATAAGACGTGGAAATATAAAAAGAAAAGATATATTTTGCGACGGGTTACATCACGATTCAAACATTAGCACTTCTCATCGTGATCAAAATAGTAGGAACGCAACAGATAATATCACAGAACAGATAATATAACGAACAATGAATCTCACATTCTGCTACAATGCTGCAATTATAAACAGCACATAAGTAGCACGGGACATTTTTTGTGTCTTATATTAGACAAATGTACAAAAGCAATAACATCCAAGGAAACTTCACCCGACATCCTGTAAAATCCTGTAAAACAACGGGACCATTTTAAATCTGCCGTACAGGGAGAATGCATCACAAAATAAGGCCCTATCTATTTCTATGAGCGAGAGCGACAGAGCGCGAGACAGAAAGAAATGAGGCAAGCGGAGAGTGAAGGAGTGAAAGAGGAGGGGTGATGGCATTATGGAATTGGAGCGCGGTGCAAAAGGGCATCTCTCTCCATGGTGGGCAGAGCTGACAACAGCCAGAGAGAGACCGGGTAGCAGCAGAGCTCTAGATGACTCACTCCCTCTCTCCCCTCGCTCCAGAGGAAAACACCGTTCAGCCCAGAGTCACCCAGAGAGAGATACGATGAGGTTCAATGGCTCATCAGGGAGTATCTGACCGTCTCACATGGACACACACACCACACACACACACACACACACACACACACACATAGACACACATAGACACACACACACACACACACACATAGACACACATAGACACACAGGCACACACCTACATACAAACCAGATATAAATACAAATCAGACACACACAGCACATATAGTATGGGCATATGGGAGTATGGGACTGTCACAAACAACCATGCTCACACATACATACATACACACACACACACACACACACACACACACACACACACACACACACACACACACACACACACACACACACACACACACACACAGACACCACTAGTAAGATGATATATCAATCAAATGAGTGCACCTTGCTAACGGGTGGGAATGGCTGGTGGTGATGGTGGTGGGTGTGTGTGTGTGTGTGTGTATGTGTGTGTGGGGGGGGGGGGTCATGTGTGCGGTGGCGGCTCCAGAGAGTCTGTTGCTTTCGGAAGAGAGATCAATGCAGAGGAAATTAGCCTGCTCTACCTGAATCCAATCAGGCCAGCCGGTCGCCCTGTTATCATGAAGCCTGGCGGAGGAGGAGGAGGAGGAGGAGGAGGAGGAGGCTGATGAAAGGGGGAGGGGTGGGGGTGTGGGCGGGGGGGACACAGACAGGAGGCAGACGTCTCCGTGGCTGAGAGTAGGTGGGGGGGGAGGGGGGGGGGAGACGGGCGGAGTCGTAGAGTGGGAGCAAATGTAGACGCCACTTCCACCTCCACCTCCACCTCCACCTCCGTCTAGCCAGATAGCATCAAGGGACGACGGTGAGGTAGGGGCAGGCAGGAAGAGCCGAGAGCCACGCTAGTTAGATGCTCGCTGCAGGAAGGGGGAGTTTTATTGTGGTTGCACAGCTCTGTTTGCTCGGGTTATCTGCAATGTTGGAGGAAACAGCACCCAATGAAAGCAAGCTCGCTAGCATCACGCACGCATTGCTAACCACAATGTGACACGCAGCACGCACCAGTCAATCGCTCAACCGATCCATGCTATAGTCACGACCATTTCTTTATTGAAGGTACTATAAGTAAGAATCAGAAGTGCATTCTGAGCTCCGTGGGTTGAGACAATAACAATGGACGTCATTCACGAACGCAGTTAAGAAAAAGTTAAGAAGAAATGTCTTCTTAACTCCACTTACGAAGTTCCTGCGACAATTCTGGCATTCATGAATGTTTTCTTATCTGGGATTGGTTCTTAGCTAAGAACAGGATTTAAGAACGCGGAAAAGCAGTCGTAGCGACCTATTTGGAGTGCGTCCATGTTCTTAAGGGCTGAATTTGTGAGAAATCATTGGTGATTGCATTCACATCAATTCTACAGACATCCTCGGATGTAAATAATTATAATAATAATAAATACGAGAATATTTGTATCATTAACAATTACGTTTCACATGCATAGTCATGATTCTACGAGGCATCGTGATGTCCTAAAATAAATAAAAGCACGACACGAACACTGCAAATGGCAGTGAATAAATAAATAAGCACTAAACTCAATCACGTGGATATAGACATAGGGGAATAGAATTGATGTGAATATCCATAAATAAAATATATCATATGGGCCTACATAATATACATAATATACATAATATACATCATTACATACTATGGATATCACTGGATATTGGTGGGGACATGTCCCCAGCGTCCCCCCCGGTGGGGACATGTCCCCAGCATCCCCACTAAATTCTACGCCCATGATAGGCCCTATCAAGATCCACAAGTAGCCTACTCATGTATTTAACTCAACTGTACAATTGAATCTGCTCTCAGCCGTCTTGTTCTCTATTGTTATTTTTCATTGTTGGTTCTATTTTCTTGACCTTGCTTAGTGTGTACATTGTAAGAGCCAGTGGAGAAACATTCCACTGCTCATCTTACTGGTATGATGTTGCATGTGACATGTGACTGGTTTGGCCGGTGCACCATCGGTTTTCGCTGTTCGCTTTGGCATGATTCTGTGTGCACACGGTCCTGTTGTTGCCCTTATAAGGAGCTGGCGGGGCGTGTCTGTATGCTAATTCAGGTGTACGACCACGCGTGTTCCATTTAAGAATGAGTGGCATTCCTCATCGGGGGAGCGCAGCTGAGAACACTTTGGCGGTTTAAGAACACATTTCCCCGCGTTCATGAATCCGGCGGACAGATTTCTTAAGTTTGTTCTTACGAAGTTCATAAGAAGATATTTAAGAAGACACTTGAGAAAATGTTCGAGAATGAGGTCCAATGTTAGTTCTAATCATAATTAAACCTTGTACTGTCGTGGAAAATTACCAATACTCTGACATTCGTAAGAGGGAAGACCAAAGTTTGAAGGTTAAAGACTTTATTCGTCACAGCCAATAATGACGATAAGCCTGAGTCAACTCTGCAGAAGAAGACTGAATTCACTCCTCTTTGACTCTGACTCATATTCACATCGTCACATGGTCATCGTCACATGGTCATGCTACACAGAGTACTATACACAGGTGCTCTCCTGTACCCTGGACCAATATAGAACCCTTTTCTGATTGGCTCCTGTTGACTCTAGTCGCTCAGTCTAGCTCCTGAACCGCCTCCCGCATACCTTACCATCATAAATGTATGTTTCAACGCAAGAACCTTCAACTCAACCATTTTGGGAACCTCAATATAGACATGGGCGACAGGTGTCTCTAGTTGTCTATTTCTCCACACTTAATTCACACACACAGCATATCGACAAGAAATACCTATAGTACACATTTAAATGTATATATTTTTTAATTATCCACGCTTACATGTCACTTTGTTCCTTTTTCCCGCGAAATCCGACCCGACTCAAATATAAGAGAAATCACCCAAAAGCTGTTCTACACAACAGAGAGAGTCGGGGAAGCTCTCATGTTTTAACTTCAACCACAACCTGCTCACAAACTGGTGATTTAAAGTGATTTGTGCTGTAAAATCCTACATGTAGCCTCTGAACGGATTCATGATTCTTACATACAGGACCTTTAATAATAATCGTTTATAATAATAATAATAATAATAATAATAATAATCAATACTTTTTTGGGGAATTTATTTCACCTTTATTTAACCCGGTTTGTCCCATTGAGATGAAAATCTCTTTTGAAATGATGACACATGAAATATGTGATGAATAAACACATATATCTTTGTTATATAATAATAAAAACATGCTGAGCCAGTAGCGCTGACGCATACTGCACGGCTGCACGGAACTCTACTGCTTCCTCCACACATCGTTCATTCCATTCATTCACATCACATCACATCACATCACATCACCACGCCATGAACGACAGGACAACCACATGAACGGCCGACGACACGGCACATGAATGAATGAATGAAACGCGGCTGTGATTCACCGGCAGACCATCAAGTGAACACGCTGTGGCCAAAAAATTGAAAAGGCAACAACAAAAGCCACCATGACAGCTCTTGAAGCATCGCAGATAAGTGCACAATTATGCTAACCAGGAAGAGTTAATATGCGCGTGTTTGTGTACGCGCACACAAGCACGTGTCACGACACACGCGCGCACGCACACACACACACACACACACACACATAGCAGAGAAACGCTATTAGCACGCTGAGCGATATGCAAATAGGCCGCGCTGAGACAGGTCACGACGAAAACTGGTTTCTATTGAACGGATCGCTGCGGGGAGGGGGGGGGGGGGGGGAGTATGTGGGCAGTTCTGAAACAAAAGGAAATGAAAGGTAGTACGAGTATGAGTCACCGGCAAGCCCCATTCTCAAGGAGAGGTCCCAACATGTCCCATGCAATTATTTATTTCGATTGTTCCACCCCGTGCTTAATTTCATCTCCCTGCAGCCATCATCGCAGGCCTGAGAAGCTAATAGAGACGTTTGAATCACAAATCATCTGTCCTATTCAGCCTCGTGTCAAATCTCATTCCTCTCACCCACATTCCGGTGCATCCCCATCATTATACACCACCTGCCTTTCCTGTCTCTGACCTTCATCTGTTTGTCTGTCTCGGTCTCTGCTGGGTCTGTTATAGCTGGGCCTTGTCCTGTGGATTCAGCACCGTGGCGTCCCACTGATGAGAGTGTGGCGAAACTCCACACCGCACACGCCAGGGACACACCACTTCCTGTTGACGCGGCCGGGCTTCCTGCTGTGGCCTCGTGCGACACAGCTAGTCATGCATTTCCTGTACTGAAGGGAACGTACTCGTAGCAGCGTCTCTTGTCAGAAGGTCTACTGCAGGGGGTCATGAACCTTGTGGCGCATAATAGCAGATCATTACCTGGATGACTCTCGACAAGTAAATGGTTTGCATTTATATCGCGCTTTTATCCAAAGTGCTTTACAGTCGCCTCACATTCACCGACGGGCGGGCGGTGCCAACCATGCAAAGTAACAACCAACACGTCAGGAGCAGTTAGGGGTTAGGTGGCGTCTTGCTCAGGGACACCTCGACACTTGGCTAGGCAGGAGCCCGGGGATCGAACGCAGAAACCTTCCTGTTGCCAGACAAGCCGCTCTTACCTCCTGAGCTTACTGGGCCGCCCCCCCGACGGCACCCTCCTCTTTGGTCATGTTGTTCGTTAGTTTTGCATCCGTGTGGTGAATTGTCGTCTTTCCGGCGAAATCTGACAGAAAGATAAAAAGGTGGGTTGACTCAGAGGCCGTGGGGAAATGAGCAGACAATTTGCTGACATTTGATATTTGATAACCCTAACCTGTGGTTGTTTTAATGGTGATGACGTCATTAAAATTTGAAACCTGAAAAAAAAGTGTGTGTGATACAGTTAGGAAGCATTCCATCCACATTCCGACGGGAAAGTTAGATAAACTATACGTTGATGAATAATGGACCTCAAGTGTCTTCTTAAATATCTTCTTACAAACTTCGTAAGAACAAACTTAAGAAATCTGTCCACGGATTCATGAACGCGGGGAATGTGTTTTAACCCGCCAAAGTGGTTCTCAGCTGCGCTCATTCTTAAATGGAAAGGCGCGTGGTCCGTACACCTGAATTTGCATACAGACCACGCCCCCGCCAGCTCCTTATAAGGGCAAACAACAGGACCGTGGTGCACACAGAATCATGCCAAAGCGAACAGCGAACACCGACTGGTCGCACCGGCCAAACCCAGTCACATGTCCACATGCAACATCCATACCAGTAAGCATGAGCAGTGGAATGTTTCCCACTGGCTCTTACAATGCTACACACTAAGAAGGTCAAGAAAATAGAACCAACAATGGAAAAATAACAATAGAGAACAAGCGGCCTGAAGAGGAGATTCAATTGTACAGTTGAGTTAATACATGAGTAGCGCTCCTTGCGGACTTGATACGGGCCTATCCATGGGCGTAGATTTAGTGGGGACGCTGGGGACATGTCCCCCCCCCCCCCCGCCCCCCCCCCCCCCCCACCCCCCCCTCCTTGGCGCAAGGATCTGTGATGTCCACCAACGTCCTAAACAACATTACGTCCTTGTATATTATGTATATTATGTATATTATGTATATTATGTATATTATGTTGTGTATATTATGTAATATTAGTATATTATGTATATATGTAATGTGTTATATTATGTAAGTGTATATTATGTATATTATGTATATTATGTATATTATGTATTATATGTATGTGTATATTATGGTTATATTATGTATATTATGTATGTGTATATTATGTAATATTTATGTATATTATGTAGGCCCATATGATATATTTTAGTTAGGATATCACAATGTATTCTATTCCCCTATGTCTATATCCACATGATTGAGTTTAGTGCTTTATTTATTTATTCACTGCCATTTGCAGTGTTCGTGTCGTGCTTTTATTTATTTTAGGACATCACGATGTCTCGTAGAATCATGACTATGCATGTGAAACGTAATTGTTAATGATACAAATTATTGTACGTATTTATTATTATTATAATTATTTACATCCGAGGATGTCTGCAGAATTGATGTGAATGCAATCACCAATGATTTCTCACAAATTCAGCCCTTAAGAACATGGGCGCACTCCAAATAGGTCGCTATGACTGCTTTTCCGCGTTCTTAAATCCTGTTCTTAGCTAAGAACCAATTCCCAGATAAGAAACATTCAGGAATGCCAGAATTTTCGTAAGTGGACTTAAGAAGAAATTTCTTCTGCACTTTTTCTTAACTGTGTTCGTGAATGACGTCCAATGTTATTAGTGAGCCTGGATATTGTTCTTCTCTATATAACTAACTAACATAGTAGTGAGTTATACTTGAATGCAGCTCATGCTATGTTTCTTGTGTGTGTGTGTGTGTGTGTGTGTGTGTGTGTGTGTGTGTGTGTGTGTGTGTGTATGTGTGTGTGTATGTATGTGTGTGTGTATGTGTGTGTGTATGTATGTGTGTGTGTGTGTATGTGTATGTGTACTTGGTATGTCTGCTGTATGCTGCATGCTGTATGCTAGTGAGTATGTATGTATGCATGTACGTATGTATGTACCTATGTATGTACGTGTGTGTGTGTAACTGTATATATATAATATATATATATATATATACATATTTTATTTTCTCCTCTTGTTATTTTTTTTATATGTGACAATAAAACACTTTGACTTGCCTTGACTGTGAGCATAGATTATAGAATAGCGTTTTGAGGAAGACGATAGCGTCACTGCAGGATGTCCCTGAGTCATCCACCCCCGGGGCCCCACCCCCAGCCCCACCACCACCGCCACGGCCACCACCACCCACCACCACCACCTCACCCCCATCAACCCCCCCCCCCCCCTACACCAACCACCACCACCCCACCAACCACCCCGATTCACCCCCCCCCCCCCCCCCCCCTCTTCCCCCCCCCCCCGCCCCCCCCCAACCACCACCGCCGCCACCACCACCACCGCCGCCCACACCCACCGGCATGTGACTGGAGATGAGCTGCTGAGGTCACACGGTGTAACGAGGCGTGATCGTGGACGCCCGAGCCCACTCCTGTACAGCCGTGTGCTCAGAGTGTTGCGTGTGTTCTGGCGTGTGCGTTCTTCAAGGACACGGTGCACCAAATATGTATCCTACCGAAGCTGTGAGGGAAGCTAGGTTCAGCTGGTTGGCCATTAGCTGCTGTGAACGCGCATTTAGGGTGAGTGTGTGTGCGTGTGTGGTGTGTGTGGTGTGCGTGTTTGTGTGTGTGTGTGTGTGTGTTTGTGTGTGTTTGTGTGTGTGAAGAGAGAGAGGAGAGAGGAGAGAGAGATACAAAGAGAGAAAGAAACAGAGAGAGCATTATTATTTGCTTTATTGAAGAAAAGTAAGATTTGAAAGTAGATTTGTCATCATAAAGTACACATTATCCAACCAAGGAAGCAGTTTCCGGAGACATATCCTGTCCTTACCTGAAAGCATTTTCCATTTCCATGTGTTGAGTAATACAAAACTGTTGATGCCAACTATGACTTTCAATAAACCTAAGAAACTTCTTGCTGGAATGCACACATGCTAAATCCCGATTCTCCTTTCCTATTCGTCCAGCGGTGCACCAGCCACATTCATGGCTATCCCAAGTAATTGGATAGTGATTAATGTTTCCTAATGAAGTGGGTCGTGTTATATGATAATGTGGCTTATCATAGTATCAAGTGGTAGCATTATTTAAATGATAATGCTGTCTATTCGTGTATGACAATGGTCCGTGTTTAATGATAATTGCTGCGATCGTGTATGAACGTAGGTGTGGTTTTAATGACTTAAATTGCTGTCTATCTGTATGAAGTGGTAGTGTTTTAATGATAATGCTGCTATCGTGTATGAAGTGGTAGTCTTTTAATGATAATGCTGCTATCATGTATGAAGTGGTAGTGTTTTTAATGATAATGCTGCTATCATGTATGAAGTGGTCGTGTTATAAATGGATAATGCTGCTATCGTGTATGAAGTGGTAGTGTTTTAATGATAATGCTGCTATCATGTATGAAGTGGTCGTGTTATAATGATAATGCTGCTATCGTGTATGAAGTGGTCATGTTATAAATGATAATGCTGCTATCGTGTATGAAGTGGTCATGATAATGATAATGCTGCTATCGTGTATGAAGTGGTCGTGTCTTTCTTAACCCCAATTAAACAGCATCAGGATCCTCAGAGGACACAGGAAAACTGACTTGGCTCAGATCCCCGCCGTAGAGGCCGGCCATGGGGCGCCGTGTTTACTCACCCAACATCCTGCTCAAACCACCGGGCCCCACGCGGAGGGTGAGTAATCTCACCCAATCTGCTCCTCCCCCCCCCTACTCCCCCCCCACACACACACACACACCCCCACACCCCCTCTGGCGTCTGCTTCCTCCGTCAGGCCCTGGGAGCCAAGAACTGAACTGTACTGAACCCACCACTCGTAGTTTAGAGATAGTTGGGTGTTAGCCTGGGGTAGCTATGTCTAAGGTAGTTAGACCTGGGGTAGCTAGGCCTGAGGTGCTAGGCCAGGGGTAGTTAGCCTGGGGGGGCTGAGGTAGTTAGGCCTGGGGTAGCGAGGTCTAGGGTAGTTAGGCCTGGGGTAGCTAGGCCTGGGGTAGAGAGGTCTACGGAAGTTAGGCCTGGGGTAGCTAGGCCTGAGGTTGCTAGGCCAGGGGTAGTTAGGCCTGGGGGGGGCTGAGGTAGTTAGGCCTGGGGTAGCGAGGTCTAGGGTAGTTAGGCCTGGGGTAGTTAGGCCTGGGGTAGCTAGGTCTGGGGTAGCTAGGTCTAGAGGGCCTGCAGTAGTTAGACCTGGGGTAACTAGGTCTAAGGTAGCTATGCCTGGGGTAGTTAGGCCTGGGATAGCTAGGCCTGGGGTAGTTAGGCCTGGGGTAGCTAGGTCTAGGGTAGCTAGACCTGGGGTAGCTAGGCCTGGGGTAGTTAGGCCTGGGGTAGCTCGGTCTAGGGTAGCTAGGCCTGGGGTAGCTAGGCCTGGGGTAGTTAGGCCTGGGGTAGCTCGGTCTAGGGTAGTTAGGCCTGGGGTAGCTAGGCCTGAGGTTGTTAGGCCAGGGGTAGTTAGGCCTGGGGGGCCTGAGGTAGTTAGGCCTGGGGTAGCGAGGTCTAGGGTAGTTAGGCCTGGGGTAGTTAGGCCTGGGGTAACTAGGTCTAGGGAAGTTAGGCCTGGGGTAGCGAGGTCTAGGGTAGTTAGGCCAGGGGTAGTTAGGCCTGGGGTAGCTAGTTCTAGGGTCGTTAGGCCTGGGGTAGCTAGGCCTAGGAGGCCTGAGGTAGCTAGGGTTAGGGTTAGGATGTATGTGTGTATTGGAGTGCAATACACACACACACACACACACACACACACACACACACACACACACACACACACACACACACACACACACACACACAAGCAAAACAAACCCTGCCCCTACACATACACACGTGTGCGCTGTAGGCCCTAGAGCTATTTGAATAGCGAGGAGGTAATGACTTTCCACCAACTAGTGTGGAAAAACGATGACGAAGGTGACGATGACGGTGACATCATGACAGATGAGCGCGGCCGTAGCCAATAGCGATCCACCTGACTGGTGACGAGCGCTGGGGCCTGCCTGGAGCGGGGGGGGGGTGAACCCTAACCTGTTTACCAATGTGAGCATGGGTCTGCTCTACCATCTAACTGGTACTATGATTATGATTATGATGATTATGATAAGGATTATTATTGTTATTACTATAATAACAATAATAACAACAACAATAACAACGACAATAATAATAATAATTATTATTATTATTACTATTATTACTATTATTACTATTATTATTATACCATTGCCAACTTGTCTTGCTGACTGAATATCTTACCTATATTTTTATATTCTTCTTAGGCCTATTCACTGTAAATTTGTAAATTTGTTATTTTATTTTTATTGTTTATTTCTCTTGTTTATTATTCTATTGCGATGCAACCTCTGGCACAAGAATTTCCTTCGGGATTAACAACATTTTATCTTATCTTATTATTAGTACTATTACTATTACTATTACTTGTATTCTTTGTATTCTTTGTTTTATTATTATTTGTATTATTATTATTATTATTATTGTGACTATTATACTGTCTATATGAATAGAGCTTATTAGATGCGGGTGGTTTGTTTGTTTAAAGGGGTTATTGTTTGACTGTTGTGTTCTTGTGCATTGACTCAGCGGTTCTGGCCTCTGTGCTGCAGCTGCGGGGCCGTGGCAGCTGTACAGGACAGAGTGTGTCTCGCTGCACTGGAGCGCAGGTGGGGACGCTTAACCACCGACACAAAATACAGTGTGGGTGTTGGTGAGTAGACAACAGGCCAGCTCAGCGAAATGAAATGAATCATAATAATAATAATAATAATAATAAGCATCTCACGCTAAATATATGAACTAGAACGTGTGCATCACTCACACATGTTCCTGTTTGTCCTTTCTTTGTTTTTTTTTCCAGTACTGAGTTGAGAGGGAAATTGGCGTGTTAGTGTTTTTGTACGCAACAAAACGATTGTTGGTTATGATGGGTGTGTTTGACTATTACTACACTGAACTAACACCCCGCGATGACAAGCACAGGCAAATATCTAATGACTAATCCAATGGCTTGAAGTCACATGTTTTAACTGCCATTGTCTCAATACTCAAACCAAAGAATGAAAACCATTAAAATAGTTTTGTTGAACGCCTTTGAGGCACTTCCAAAAGCAATTTGATTTCACGTTTTTTGTTCCTAAAAAGCAACAACATTTACAAACGTACAGTTCCCTCTGGAACAAAAATGTTGTTCCAGAGAGAGAGAGAGAGAGAGAGAGAGAGAGAGAGAGAGAGAGAGAGAGAGAGGAGGAGAGGGCAACACTTGCGTGTGTGGATCTGCATAAAGTATTAAAAAAATGTGTCTGAGGGAGATAGCAGCGGACGAGAGGGAGGGAGAGAACGAGAGGGGGGGGGGGAGAGAGAGAGAGAGAGAGAGAGAGAGAGAGAGAGAGAGAGAGAGAGAGAGAGAGAGAGAGAGAGGGAGGGAGAGAGGGAGAGAAATAGGGTGTGATTAGTGCTTGCGCGCCTGTGGGTGTGAGTCTTGCCGTATACGGTCAATACAAGAAGTGCATGACTGTAAGTCGTCTTGGGTGACGCACATCCCACCAGTCCTTGTCAAGCTGAGGAAGATGCGTGTGTGTGTGTGCATGTGTGTGTACGTTTGTGTGTGTGTGTTTGTGTGTGTGTGTGTGTCTGTGAGTGCATGTGTGTTCAAGATTCAAGAATGTGCGTGTGTGTGTGCGTGCAGACTGCTCCACTAGAAGCCCTTTGAGACAGCATACATCCCAGCTGCTAATACCGGCATTGACATGGATGACTGTTGAGGGGGGGAATGAGGAGGAAGATGACATGGATGAATGTTGAGGGGAATGAGGAGGAAGATGACATGGATGACTGTTGAGGGGGAGGAGGAACATGACATGGATGACTGTTGAGGGGGAGGAGGAACATGACATGGATGACTGTTGAGGGGAAGGAGGAACATGATATGACTGT